>CM069142.1:71521064-71898512 GCA_035221665.1 Okamejei kenojei | reverse complement strand
CATGGAGAGATAGTATTTGCAAAAGTTTGTGGAGGCGACTAAAAATCTCCCTAACGTAATTTTAAACGGCCACAGGTATCGGAAACGGCTTCCGTAATTAATCTCCCGTCCGATCGTGGAGTATTCCCCTGGACGTTCTTATTTTAATCTCCTTTGTTTCTTACACAGAGTATTTTCTTTCTATTTTAACTTTTATTTATTTTTTGCTTTTAAATTCGTTTTAAATCCTGGTGGTTCAATACACCAGCCACGGAGTTTTAGACCCTGTAAGTTTTTCAACTGCACTTTCCTGCGGGCCCGTACCTACCGCTGTCGAGGAGCTGCCTCTGCAGCTCATGCTCTGCCGTCAGCGTCGACGTAATGCCGTTCAAGCTCCAGGCGGGGCTTCTTCACGTAGTCACTCACGTGACTCCAAAGTAAAATCGGGGGTGTCAGTATTACAGTTGAGCAAAGAGGACAATGGAGCCATGAGGGAGGAGCTGGCCAAAGTTGACTGGAAAGGGACCCCAGCAGGGATGACAGTGGAACAACAATGGCAGGTATTTTTGGGAATAACACAGAAGTTGTAGGATCAGTTCATTCTAAAGAGGAAGAAAGATTCCAAGGGGAGTAAGGGAGAAAAGATGAGGTACAAAGGTAAGCTAGCCAAGAATATAAAGGAGGATAGTAAAAGCTTCTTTCGGTATGTGAAGAGGAAAAAATTAGTTAAGACCAAAGTTGGACTCTTGAAGACTGAAACAGGTGAATTTATTATGGGGAACAAGGAAATGGCAGATGTGTTGAACAGGTACTTTGGATCTGTCTTCACTAAGGAGGGCACAAACAATCTTCCTGATGTACTAGTGGCCAGAGGATCTGGGGTGACGGAGGAACTGAAGGAAATTCACATTAGGCAGGAAATAGTGTGCAGACTGATGGGACTGAAGGCTGATAGATCCCCAGGGCCTGATGGTCTGCATCCCAGGGTACTTAAGGAAGAAGCTCTGGAAATTGTGGTCGCATTGGTGATCATTTTCCAATGTTCTATAGATTCAGTTCCTGTGGATTGGAGGGTAGCTAATGTTATCCCACTTTTTATGAAAGGCAGGAGAGAGAAAACAGGAAATTATAGACCAGTTAGCCTGACATCGGTGGTGGGGAAGATGCTGGAGACATAGAAAATAGGTGCAGGAGGAGGCCATTCGGCCCTTCGAGCCAGCACCGCCATTCATTGTGATCATGGCTGATCGTCCCCAATCAATAACCCGTGCCTGCCTTCTCACCATATACATTGATTCCACTAGCCCCGAGCTCTATCTAACTCTCTCTTAAATCCATCCAGTGATTTGGCCTCCACTGCCCTCTGTGGCAGGGAATTCCACAAATTCTTTGTTCTTGGTTACTTGGTCCTCCAAAATATTCCAACTGGAATTTAAACTGGAGGTGGTGAAGGGAGGGATTTAGCCAGAGAGGGTTATTGGGAAGAAAGTGCCACTTTAAATTTAGTTGCATCTGGCTGGACAACCGTGGTTTGGTGGAGATTATTCCGGCTTTTAATAGTGCTGTGGAAGAGACGAATTGCTGTACACATCTGTTTTGTGGCTTGGGACCACAAAGTGGATAGTATGCCCTCGTTGCTCCTAATTGGTTTGGGGTTGGTGTAGTTCTTGTGAACTAATGTCTAGTGACCATTTAACATTTTTGTAAAAGCAGGTCAAACGGTGAGCTTCCCCCCCCATATAAAAAAAACCGGGGGGGGTCCTTTTTTGTCCCTTGGACGGGGTTCCACCCCGGAATAAGAAGTTTGGTGACACTCGCTTCTCTCTCGTAGGTGTTGGTAACAAATCGCGCGGCCTGTCTTTGGGGGACACATTCGGAAGGATGAAATGTTTTTATCTGTGTTGGGTCAAGCTGCAACTGCATAGTCCAGATGAAGGTCTAGGAGGGTGGAATCAGCTTCTCCTTGACCCCCCCTAGAAGCTGAACAATGATGGAAGTTGGCCTCAGGAAGTTTAGGACACCTGTTGCTTTCACTGTTGCATGATGAGTCTGACCGTGCAACGTAGATCTCCTGCAAGTCTAAATTGAGGCCCAGATACTTGGTTTGTTTGGATTTCTCAAGGGTGACACAAGTATGTTGTAGATGTGACGCGCTGGATTCCTCTTCCTGGTGATACGCATGGTTTCACATTTGGAAGGGTTGAACTGCATGCCCATTGTTGTGACCACTCGACCATAGTATCGAGATCTTTTGGAGGGCATCTTCATCATCAGATGCTTAACTTGGACGGTTAAAGCAAAAAACTTTCATCAGCGAATAGTCTGTCGTACTTGCGACTTTTTCATGGGTGTGATTGATGTAAAGCAAAACAGGTGGTGGCCAAGTACTGTGGCCCTGGGGTGTACCATCAACACTGTGGTCGCCAATTGGAGCTCTTTCCGGTCCACACACCCGTGCTGAAGTCGTTTTGTCAGGAAATGGAAATCCATCGTTTATGTGTTGGAACGAATACCATAGAATTCAAGCTTCCGAAGCAGTCTCTGGTTGTGGGTTGACATCCACATGCTTTAGAAAAAGTCCAGTACAAACTAAATTCCGTGATGACGTTATGTCAAGGTGCTTGGCCAGGTCATTTGTTGTCAGGATAAGCTGGGACTCGCATGATCTATGCCTCCTAAATGCATGTTGGTTGTCGGCAAGAATGTTATGTTTGCTCACGTGACGGCATCAGATTACTATCAATGATATGCTCCAGCATTTTACTGCAAAGTACTTGTTAGTGAAACTGGACGGAATAATTAGCTGGTTGGTGGTTGAACCCTTTCTTAAAGACGAGGAATGATGTTGGCCTTCTCCAATCCAGCGGTACTTCGCACGTGTTCAGCGATGGTTTTTATTGAAAAATGAACTGTAAAAACTGGAGCCAGTTCTTTGGCTGCGATCTTGAGGGCTTGATGTGTCTGTCAAATTGCAGATTAAAAACTATCATATTATGATGGGGACTAATTTCCAAAGTGGTTCCTTTACCTCGAGTTCTCTTATCAAATTTGTTTCATTGGACAACACTAAATCCAGAATTGCCTTTTCTCTGGTCGGCTCCATTACAAGCTGCTCTAAGAATCCATCTCTTAGTTTTGTGATGCTAGTTTTTAGAAATGCCAGTTTTAACTCCTGCTGCAACTTACACCCTACATCTAGGCTACTATTTGGGGAGTCTGTACAATATAGATGAAAACCAAATGCACGTTTGTTTCTCCGAAGGGCGAACTTATGAATAAACAAGTAATTACATATACATAAACTGTGGTATTCACGCAATGTGCTGGTGAATTGGATAGTCCTTCTGGGGGGGGGGGGGGGGGGGGTGAGGGGTGGGGACAGGCAGTCATTGAGTGCAGCGTTGAGAAGAGTGGACAGGCCGCAGGGAAGAAGATGATTCTTGAGCGCTGCTGGTCCGGCAGCGGAGGGGACCTGTTGCGTTCTCCGGATGGGAGGAGGGTAAACAGTCTATGGTTGGGGTGTGAGCTGTCCCTGACGATGCTGTGTGCCTTGCGCAGGCATCGTTTACTATGAACAGACTCAATGGAGGGGAGTGAGGAGCTGTGTGATGCATTGGGCGATCTTCACAACCTCTGCAAGAGCCTTTCCGGTCGGCAAGCGTGCAGTTACATAACATTACTGGATGAGTTGGTAAGGATGCTCTCGATGGTGCAGCGGTAGAAGTTCACCAGAATCTGGGGAGACAGGTAGACCTTCTTGTAAATGAAAACTTTACAAGCTCTTAAGTGTGCAACATCTTTTAATGATAGCACAAGGGTATTACATACACCTTCAAGCACAGGCTACATTCTTCTACTGCCGTGCCCAGGAAGGGGAAGGCGTTATGATTGATGTTAACTGGGCGGGGTTAATGGGAGTGAAGGTAACTATAATTCTTGGTTGCTATCAAAACCATCTACATCCTTCCCCGTAGAAATCAAAAAAACAGAATTGTTGTTCATGACACACAGAATTAAACAGCAGAATTAAACAAAAATCGCCGTAGCGAACAGGTGGTGCTGCTCCGCCCGAGGGGGGCGCGTACGGATGTCTCCCCTCCCCCCGAAAGAGCAGAAGAAGCGAGAGGACGCGAGGCAGCTGTGGGAACCAGGGGGAAGGGCATTGGGGCGGGAGAAACAGTTGGAGGGAGAAAACCGCGACGGCACTGGGGGACCGCGAGAGGGGAACCAGGCGCCCGCGTCGGGGACCCGAGGCATGCAGGGAACACCAGCCGGGGCGGCAGCCGGTGCTGATAGGAGAGTGGATAGAGGGGAATAGGGGCCCAGGGGTTGCGGCGCTGTGGCTCATTAACCGCAGCAGTGTTGTCGGCTTCTTCGGTAGATGGAAACCCTCACAGTCGACCAGATACGAACGAGGTGAGTCGGCCACCCCAACCTCGGTGGCTGACGGTAGTGTAGTGACCACTGGCGGTTGCATCGGAAACACCTGTCGGGCAACAGGAGGATCGCTGTGGTCTGCACGACGATCGTGGACGCGCTGGCTGTCATGTTTCTCTTGAATTCGCCTCTGCACAGAGGCGGGCTCCCGCACCCGAGCTGTTGCAGCTGGCGCTGGGCAATCGGGGGACGGTGGATCTTGGTAGTTCTGGAAATCACGACGCTTGAAGCAGGTGGACCATGGCCGGATCCTGGAAAAACATTCCTGAGGTTCAGGAGATCCAAATACAAATCCGGAATTGGATAGTCGCGCCTGTTCATCCAGAAGCTTGGCGCTGCGGACGCCCGTTCTGCAAGGCCGTTGCTATGTGGGTACTTCTGTGCTCCTGTGAAATGCACGACCGTTCCACTTGTCGGCAAAGCTTTTGAATTCTCGGCTTGTGAACGACCTGCCGTTGTCAGTCTGCTGCCCTGACCGGGGTCCCAAAAAGTGGAGATGTGTTTTCCGCAGCTTGCGGATCACCATCTCCGACGTTGAGGGATGTTCAGCAAATCCACTTCGAACCGTTTGAGTACGAGTCGACCAAGGACAGGTAGTGGTTACCACGCCACTCGAATATGTCGCAGCCAGCGAGGTCATGCCAAAGCAGGGCGGGCTGTTGCAGCAGGGGCATGGTCGCTGCTGGTGTGGCGCAAGGGACTGTTGCACGTGGAGCAGGCAGAGAAACTCGGTCCAGGATATATTTGGCCATTCCAGGCCAATAGAATGGCATGAGCGTGGGCGAGTGTATCATCGACCCCAGGGTGGTCCGCTGTGGGCTGCACAAAAGTAAAAGTCAAATAGGGAGGACGGGACCACACTTTATGGCCCTTGGACGGGCATTACGCCTTCCGGAGCACCAGTTCGTCGCGGACCAGGAAGAAAGCAGTGTTTCAGACGGCCGGCGGAAGTGCTTTGTGGACACCTGCTTTAATCACAGAGGCAAGCTGCTGCAAAACCGGATCGGCAGCGGTATAGTGTGCTCGGCCAAAACCGGTAGCTGCTTGGTTGGGAATAAAAGTTAAACGACCAGTACGAGAAAGATTCCTCTGTTTCGTAGGGGGTGCGCTGAGCGCAGGAGGTACGCGGGGCTCGCAGACAGGGTGTCCGCAATGTGCATCTCGGAGCCCTTCTTGTAGTTATATCAAAGTCGAAACGCTGGAGCTGCAAGCATCATACGCTGCAGCTTGCAGGGGCAGCGTGGAATGGCTCTTGTTTCAGGATTGGTCACAGTGGCTGGTGGTCGGTTTCGACCCGTAAATCTGTGTCGAACAGGAAGTCTCTGAACTTGAAGCCGGCGAAACACCACCGCGAGGCAGCTCTTTCTCGATCTGAGCGTACCCGCTGCTCGGAGTCGTCATGGTGCGGCGAGGCATAGGAGAACGGATGCAGCGAATCAGTCGACAGATGAAGGCAGGCCGCACCCAGGCCGAACTTGGAAGCGTCACATGGTGACGGTGATGGGGCGACACCACGTCGAAGTACCGCAACGTCGGAGTGGATAATCAGTTTCTCGACTTGAGGCCGGTCAATGGGCCTGCTGGTGATTTGGTAGCCAGGCCCTGACGATATCCTTTTTTGTCAGTGCCGCAGGGGAGCACTCAGGCATGAGGTTTGGTACAATACTTTCCTAGGTAGTTCACCATGCCAAGAATTCGTTGCAGACCTGGCACCGTCAGTGGGGGCTGCCCATTTCGGCATGATGGCAAGCTGCCTTCCATGGGGTCGGGCTTTAGTCCGGTAGGGGTGAAAACATGTCCAACACATTCGTGACTCTGTGACACTAAACCGGCCACTTCTTGGGATTCAGCTTCGGTGCGACTGTTCGCGCGCGATCCAGGAGCGGGAGGTTCAGGGATAGTCTGGCCGGGCATGTCTTCCCATATACCCAGGATATCATCACGATGATGGCACATGGCTGGTCCGAGAATATCTGCCTCCATCGTTCGCTGGAACACCTCGTACGCCGGAATTGATGCCGAATGGCATTCGCAGGAACCTTGATCTGCCGAACGGTGTGGCGTAGGTCGTCAGTCAGAGTACGCTTTGTCCAACGGGATCTGCCAAAAACGAGTTCTTAGCGTCTAGGACCGAAAAAGATGGTGGCTTGCCGAACTTTGCGCCACATCTCAACAGACCGCATAGGGTATTGTGGTCGCCTGAATGGCAAGGTTTTAGTCCTTGGGTTGATTACACACGCGTATCTCGTTCTTGTCTTTCTTAATCGTGGCAAACCTGGTGGAGACCCAATCGTGAGGCTCGCCTAACTGCTACTAGCAACCCCCTTTTCGACAATTCGTTGAGCATTCGCCTCGACCTTTGTCCTTCATGGCGGTGAGACTCCATGATGAGGTTGCGACGGACCAAGGGTTGTAATTGGGGTCATGGAAATATGGTATGACACTGGTAACTTCCCCAGGTTCATCGTCGCTCCTTCGATCAGGTCAGGTATTCAGCTATAAGGGTCAAACGGACAGTTGCACTTTGTTGGATCCGTGCGGTCAAAGGAGACCATAGGCCAAAGTTCCTCGGCTCGCGTACGTGTTGCCCAAACAGGGTTACACAGTCAGACGTTCAAAAACATAGGGAAAACCAAGGTTTCTTGTGGCCTTTTGCAGCACGCAAGTTAATAAGTGGCCCTCCCGCAGGCCTTTGAATCTCTCCACCCATAGGCGGGCAGGGTAGCATTCGTCTGCAACCAGAGGCTCATTATTCCTTATCTTGTTGAAAATGATTCCATGGACAAAACTATTGACTTTCGCGCCAGTATCTCAATTTAGCAAAGAAGGTTACACCATGGACAGTACAGGTACGGAGATGGGTCCATTGCGGTGGGGGGTCTCATGTAGGAGGGTAAAAACACATGCGAGTCCTCAGGCAGAATTAATTGGCTCTGCACCATTGCATTCAACTAAATTGGGCTGTGGGTCGAACAGATATCAGATTGCCCAGCATGTTTATTTAGGTCTGGGTCTGGAAGTCTTGTGCTGGCTCCACGGGAACGGAGTAGCGACAGGAGGAGGAGAAATTGTTCCAGCTTTTACAAAGTTACCAGGTTTTACCAAAGGGAGGACAGTCGACAGTCTATGGTGACATGTAGTTACAGTTCGGGCACCTTTTTCGGGGCACATCGCCAGGTCCAGGGCGGGCACGCGGCAGAAAAAACATTGTTTTCCCACCCGAGGCTGTGGGCTCTAAACCCAGCCACGGTTGACAGATTTATTGCCCGAGTCCCTGTGGTTCATCTTGCAAAACAACGGACTCAGACAAATATGCAGGCATGCATAGCTTTTTTCCAAGCGTTGATCCGGATCCTCAAAGTTACATGCAGCTTCTGGTCACGCCATGCCAGTTACTAAAATGTATTAGTGAGCTGGTCTGTCTATGTCGCCAAAACGGCACCGCTGGGCGAGATGACGCAAATCAGCAATTTAAAACTTTCAACATGTTTCATCTCGGCAACTGCTCTCCTTGTAAATGAACCGTTGCCCTCTCTAGATGCGGTTCGAGGGCAGGTCACAAATCTCCCTGAACTTAGTAGCAGGCAGCGGGGGTAGTCGGACAGACTCTGGAGGAGTTATCACCTAGTCATCGACGCCAGGACGCTGGGAGCGTAGGTGAAAGTTCTGGCTCCTCTTCATGGCATCAGGTGCCGACAAGGCTTGAGTAGGAGGGAAGCTTTATGGGGAGTCAGGATCAGCACGGTGTGCAGACGTTGACAAAGTGTGTGAAATCAACTTCAAACGTGCCAGCGCTGCAGGATGTCGGCATCGAGACAAGCTGGCTCGGGCTTTCTGGCACAAGAGGACGGCCATGGCCGGGAGAGATCAAAAACACAAAAAACAAAATCAAAAAAAAAAAAAAAAACGATAAATCGGAGACGCAAGTATCTTCCAGCCTTTGACACCATGTAAATGAAAACTTTACAAGCTCTTAAGTGTGCAACATCTTTTATGAATAGCACAGGGTATTACATACACCTTCAAGCACAGGCTAATTTCTTCTACTTGCGTGCCAGGAAGGGGAAGGAGTTATGATTGATGTTAACTGGGCGGGGTTTATTGGGAGTGAGGTAACTATAATTATGGTTTGCATATAACCCATCTGGATGGAGACAGGTGGCACTTCTTAAGTCTCCTCAGGAAGAAGAGGACGCTGGTGAGCCTTTCTTGATCAGCGAGGATGTATTGTGGTCCAGGAGAGGTCATCGGAGATGTTTGACCCCCAGGAACCTGAAGCTGGGAGACACGTTCCACTCCGTCCGATGATATGGATGGGGTTGTGCTTGCAGCTCTCGATCTCCTGAAGTCAACAATGAGCTCCTTGGTCTTCTTGGAGTTGAGGGGCCCGGTTATTGTCGGCACACCATGCTGTTAGGAGCTGAACCTCCTCCCTGTAGGCCGACTCATCGTTTTCGGTGATGAGGCCAATCACCGTCGTGTCATCTGCCATGACTTGATGATGGAGTGTGGTACCATGAACAGGTATACAGCCGAGGTGAAGAGGGAGGAGAGGAGGGGCTCAGCACGCAGCCCTTGGGGTATGCAGTGTTTCAGGGTGAGCGTAGAAGAGAAGTGATTTATCCAAACCTAACAGACTGTGGTTCTAGTTAGAAAGTCCAGTAGCCAATTGCAGAGGGAGGGGTTGATGCCCAGGTCATCGAGTTTGGCGATCAATTTCGAGGGGATAATGGTGTTGAATGCTGAGCTGTAGTCGATGAACAGCATTCTCACATAAGTGTTTCTGTTGTCAAGGTGGAGAGGGCGGAGTGGAGTGCCGTTGAGATGGCATCCTCCGTGCTCCCTGTTCCTTGCGGTAGGCAAACTGGTAGGGGGTCCAGTGTGGGAGGTAGGCAGCATTTGAGGTGTGCCATGACCAGCCTTTCAAAGCACTTGGCGATGATAGGGGTGAGTGCAACTGGGCAGAAGAAGTTCGTTGAGGCTCGCCGCAGTGGAGTGTTTTGGCACTGGCACGATGGAGGTAGTTTTAAGGCACGTGGGGACAACTGCCTGGCAAGTGACAGGTTGAAGATGTCAGTCCAGACGTCTGTCAGCTGTGCAGCACAGGTCCTGAGGACGCGCCCGGGGATGCCGTCAGGGCCGGCAGCTTTACGTACATTGATCCTACTCAGTGCCACGTGCACATTGTAGGGGTTGAGTGTGAGGGGCTGGTGGTCATCGGGGAGCACAGCCTTGATGCCAATCTTTGGTTGTCCCTTTCAAAGCGGCCATAAAAGTGATTGAGTTCCTCGAGGAAGGATGCGTCGCTGGAAGTGGGGGTGGAGTTGGTGGCTCTGTAGTCAGTGATGGCCTGGATGCCATGCCACATGCGTCGGGGGTCGGAGTTGCTGTCGAAGTGCTCCTCGATCCGCAGCTTGTGTATCTGTGTTTGCGTTCTTGATGCCCCTCTTCAGATTGGCCCTCGATGAACTATAGGCTGACCTGAAAGCCGGCAGTCCCGTGACCTGAAAGCCGAGTCCCGAGTCTGACCTTGAAAGCCGAGTCCGTGCTTTCAGCAGTCGCCTGACCTCGCTGTTCATCCATGCTTCTGATTCGGGTATGTGGGTGATTTGTTTGAGAGTGGTGACACTGTTAATGGAGGAGTTGATGAAGTCCAGAACAGAGGAAGTGATAGGCGTCAATGTCAGTGTGGGAGTCAAGGGTGGCCTGAGCTGCAAACGCATCCCAGTCAGTGTTACCAAAACGCTGCTGGAGTGTGGAGTCCGCTTCATCTGACCAAACCTTGACTGTCCTCACTGTGGGGTTAACGCAACTGATGAGTGGGGAGTACTTAGGGAGCAGGAACAATGATAAGTGATCAGACTGACCAAGGTGGGGGGAGGGGGGTGGCTTTGTATGCTTCAGCCATGTTGGTGTAGACTTTGTCCAGTGTCTTGTCCTCTCTAGTGGCGAAGGAGACATGTTGGTGGAATTTGGGGAGCACAGTCTTCAGGTAGGAGTGATTGAAGTCGCCCCAACAATGAAGGCTGCGTCTGGATTGAGGGTCAGTTGTTTGCTAATGGCAATATGCAGTTCCTTCATTGCAAGCTTGGCATTAGCATCAGGAGGGATATAGGCTGCAGTCACAACAGTGGAGGTAAACTCTCTGGGCAGATAGAACGGTCTGCACTTAACCAAGAGGAACTCGAGGTTAGCTGAGCAGTGACTCTCAATGATGGTGGTGTCTGTGCACCATGCTTTGTGTACATACATGCACAGACCCCCACCTCTGGTCTTACCGGAGTCAGATGTTCTATCCGCTCGGAGTATGTGTCGTCCCGCTAGCTCAATGGCGCTGGCGGGAACATTAGAGTTCAGCCAGGTTTCGGTGAGGATCGGGATGCTGCAATCCTTGATCCAGTTGTAGAGGCAATCTGAAGGACGGAGGTCATCTTGTTTGCCAGGGAACGGACGTTGGCAAGGGAAAAGGCTAGGGATGGATGGCCTGTGTGGTGCTTGCTCCAACCTTGCCTTCAACCCACCTCGAGATCCACGGCGATGTTTTCGGGCCCGTCGCCGTCCGTGTGCGCCTCCGGACGCCCGGGCCGACTTGGTGCGGTCCTCAGGTCTACCGCCCCGCAGCCCCGAAGCTCCGTGGTGAAGGTGAGTGCAGGAGGGAGCCGGAGTTCGTCCGGAAAGTCGACCGGGGGAACGCTATAGCCGCAGGAACCGAGATTTAAAAGTTCCTGCCGGCTATAGTGGATGTTAGTGAGACTGCTCCGGGTGAGCAGACGCAAAACAAGAAGTAAGGTAAGGTAGAGTTCGCTGATCCAAGGGAGACACGGGGCGTCGCGATGCACCGCGCCACCGCCATCCACTTGACTTCTTATACTTCACGCATTCAAATACCATACTTTTAATTCCTTACACATCTCACCTTTCACATCGATCCCTATTGCACTTGGCCATGCTCTCCTATCCCTTTGTGAGCTTTCTTTCCTGTTAAATCTGGGGTCATTAACTGTCCCTTTACTCTCTTTCCCTTTAACTCCATCCTTGACTATCCCATTTGACACCCCCCTTATTTAGTTTAAAACCACCTGTGTCGCAGTGGCAAACCTGCCTGACAGAATGCCGGTCCCCCACCTGTTAAGGTGCAATCCGTCCCTTTCGTACAGTTCCCCCTTACTCCAAAACAGATCCCAGTGATTTAAGAATCTAAATCCCTGCCCCTGCACCAGTTTCTCAGCTACACATTCAGGTCCTGTATCTCCCTGTTTCTCCTCTCGCCAGCACGAGGAACTGGAAGCAAACTGGAGATAACCACCCTGGAGGTCCTGCTTTTCAGCACTTTTCCGAGGTTTCAAAAGTCACGCTTCAGAATATTCATCCCCTTCTTTCCGACATCGTTTATGCCAACATGCACTACCACTTCCGGCTGTTCACCTTCACCCCTGAGGATTTCCTGCACTCTGTCCGTGACATCCTGGATCCTGGCACCAGGGAGGCAGCACACCATCCTCGAATCCCGTCTGTTGCCACAGAAACCCCTATCCGTACCTCTCACAATGGAGTCTCCAACTACCACAGCGTTGCCTGCCGTTGGCCTCTTTTGTTTTGGCTCAACAGCACTTTTTGCTTCGCAAGCCAGTGCGCCGCACAGTGCGTTAACATCTTCTGTCCCGACAGCTTCTAAGTGGGTGAACCTGTAATCATAAAAGATGAAATAGCCGCACATTTGGATAGCAGTTACAGGATCGGTCCGAGTCAGCATGGATTTACGAAGGGAAAATCATGCTTGACTAATCTTATGGGATTTTTTGAGGGTGTAACTAGGAAAATGGACAAGGGAGAGCCAGTGGATGTAGTGTACCTGGACTTTCAGAAAGCCTTTGATAAGGTCCCACATAGGGGATTAGTGGACAAAATTAGGGCACATGGTATTGGGGGCAGGGTACTGACATGGATAGAAAATTTGTTGGCAGACAAAGGATTAACGGGTCCCTTTCGGAATGGCAGACAGTGACTAGTGGGGTACCGCTAGGCTCGGTGCTGGGACCGCAGCTATTTACAATATACATCAATGATTGAGATGAAGGGATTCAAAGTAACATTAGCAAATTTTCAGATGACACAAAGCAAGGTGGCAGTGTGAACTGTGAGGAGGACGCTATGAGGATGCAGGGTGACTTGGACAGGTTGGGTGAGTGGGCAGATGCATGGCAGATGCAGTTTAATGTGGATAAATGTGAGGTTATCCACTTTGGTAGCAAAAACAGGAAGGCAGATTATTATCTAAATGGTGTCAAGTTGGGAAAAGGGGAAGTACAATGGGATCTGGGGCTCCTTGTTCATCAGTCAATGAAAGTAAGCCTGCAGGTACAGCAGGCAGTGAAGAAAGCGAATGGCATGTTGGCCTTCATAACAAGAGGAGTTGAGTGTAGGAGCAAAGAGGTCCTTCTGCAGTTGTACAGGTCCCTAGTGAGACCACACCTGGAGCATCGTGTGCAGTTTTGTTCTGCTAATTTGAGGAAGGACATTCTTGCTATTGAGGGAGTGCAGCGTAGGTTCACAAGGTTAATTCCCGGGATGGCGGGGTTGTCATATGCTGAGAGAATGGAGCAGCTGGGCTTGTATACTCTGGAATTTAGGATCAATGGGGATCTTATTGAAACAGATAAGATTATTAAGTGTTTGGACACACTAGAGGCACTACCAACATCCTCGGTAATTGTGACCTGGGGTTCTCTGCCTCAGAGGGTGGTGGAGGCTGGTTCTCTGGATACTTTCAAGAGAGAGTTAGATAGACCTCTGAAAGATAATGGTGTCGGGGATTTGGGGAGAAGGCAGGAACAGGGTACTGATTGGGCATGATCAGCCATGATCACATTGAATGGGAGTGTGGCTCAAAGGGCCGAATGGCCTAATCCTGCATCTATTGTCTATCCTTTGCGCCCTAGAGAAATACAGCGAAGGACACAGGCCCTTCGAGTCCGTACTGACCATCACCACCCATTCGCATAAACCCTACATTAATCCAATTTTTGTTTCTTCCCCTCAGTTGCTCACACACATCCCCACAGATGGGCAACTTAGAGTCATAGAGTGATACAGCGTGGAAACAGGCTCTTTGGCCCAAATTGCCCACACTGGCCAACACGCCCCATCTACACTCGTCCCACCTGCCCGCTTTTGGCCCATATCCCTCTCAACCTGTCCTATCCATTTTACAATTGCCAACCTACAGTGGCAATTAACCCACCGACACGCACGTCTTTGGGATGCGGGAGGAAATCAGAACAGAGAAAGTGCAGACAAAAATAAAGTGCAAGGGCTGCAACGTGGTAGATCGGGAGTGATGTCCTTCATTCCGATCCTGGGCAGGAATGGTGTTGCACGTGTTCCTGTACAATCCAACCACAACTCCAGTTGTAGGAACAAGGAACTGCAGGTGCCATTTTTTTCCAAAAAGGACACCAAGTGCTGGAGTAACTCTGCGGGTCAGGCAGCACCTCTGGATAACATGGATAAGTGAAAGAATAGGTGTGAGACAAAAGAAAGCTTTATACCGTGGTAACCTCATTGCATAACATTGAAAGAACAAAGCAAGGGTGGTTATTCCCAGAAATTACTTCAATGCCCAGGAACAAAGGGAGTGGTGGGCACTGCCCGCTCCATCACGGGTACTGACCTCCCCACATTTGAAGGGATCTACAGGAGGCACTGCCTCAAAAAGGCAGCCAGCATCATCAGAGACCCACACCACCTTGGCCACGCTCTCATTTTACTCCTACCATCGGGAAGAAGATGCAGGAGTCTGAGAACCGTGACCTCCAGGTCCATGGGCGTCTTCTTCAGCACACAACAAAAAAGCTTTTCACTGTATCTCAGTACATGTGACAATAATAAACCAAACTGACTGTACGGACTCGAAGGGCCTGTGTCCTTCGCTGTATTTCTCTAGGGCTCAATGGATAGGAAACGTTTTGAGGACTATTGGCCAAAAGCGGACAGGTGGACCGTAGATGGGGCATTTTGGTCGGCATGGACAAGTTGATAAAGGTCCACTCTGACTGTGACTCTAATACGTTCATAATCAGTAATGTTGGGTGAGAAGACCAAAACTGAAGCCTGTAGTATGACTAAAACAAAGTCCGTAATAGAGCACAGTTACTGAAGTTGTGGTTAGTATGGTGTAATGTTTAAGACCTGATGGCTTAGTTTAGTTTGGTTTATTATTGTCACATGTACTGAGATACAGTGAAAAGCTTTTTTGTTGCGTGCTGAAGAAGCGGCTCTTGAACCTGGAGGTCACGGTTCTCAATCTCCTGTACCTTCTTCCCGATGGTAGGGGTGAAATGAGAGCAGGGCCAGGGTGGTGTGGGTCTGCAGATGCTGGCTGCCTCCTGTAGATCCTCAAGTATGCAGATGACACGACGGCCACCATCATCAAGTTTGCAGATGACACGACGGTGATTGGCCTCATCAGCGACAACGATGAGTCGGCCTACAGGGAGGAGGTTCATCTCCTAACAGCATGGTGTGGCGACAATAACCTGGCCCTCAACCTCAAGAAGACCAAGGAGCTCATTGTGGACTTCAGGAGATCAAGATGCTGCACGCACAACCCCATCCATATCAACGGGACGGAGGTGGAACGTGTCTCCAGCTTCAGGTTCCTGGGGGTCAACATCTCCGATGACCTCTCCTGGACCCACAACACATCCTCGCTGATCAAGAAGGCTCACCAGCGTCTCTTCTTCCTGAGGAGACTTAAGAAGGTCCACCTGTCTCCCCAGATTCTGGTGAACTTCTACCGCTGCACCATCGAGAGCATCCTTACCAACTGCATCACAGTATGGTATGGTAACTGCTCTGTCGCCGACCGGAGAGCTCTGCAGAGGGTGATAAAAACGGCCCAACGCATCACAGGCTCCTCACTCCCCTCCATTGAGTCTGTCCATAGTAAACGATGCCTGCGCAGGGCGCACAGCACCGTCAGGGACAGCTCACACCCCAACCATAGACTGTTTACCCTCCTCCCATCCGGGAGACGCTACAGGTCCCTCCGCTGCCGGACCAGCAGGCTCAAGAACAGCTTCTTCCCTGCAGCTGTCACACTTCTCAACGCTGCACCTCAATGACTGCCTGTCTCCACCCCTCCCCCCCCCCCCCCCCGGACTATCCAATCACCAGCAAATTGCACGGATACCACTGTATATGTATATGTATGACTTGTTTATTCATATGTTCGCCCTTCGGAGATACCAGCTGCATTTCGTTGTCTCTGTATTGTACACTGCACAATGACAATTAAAGATTGAATTGAATTTAATCCCTTCGATGGTGGGGAGGTCAGTACCCGTGATGGAGCGGGCAGGGGCCAACACTCCCTTTCCTGGGCGTTTATGTCTTCTAATTGAACTGTGGCAGCGTTCCATGTTGTTGATGACACGTAAAATAGTAAGATTAAATGAGAACTTACCAGTTCGAAGTTTGATCGTTATTTTATGAGGAGTAACGATGAGGGATTACGTGAAGAAGCCCCGCCTGGCGCTGGAACGGCATACTTCAAAGCAGCGGCATGAAAAACACAGAACACAGAACGCCAGCGTGACTCTGATTTTACTTTCGCTTTTGCTGGTTCTACCAGCGTAGCGTCTTTTTTCCCAGAACATCCCCTCTTTCCTTGCACTTACCTGCGGGTCCGTTCCGACCGCTGCGAGGAGCTGCGCTCTGCAGCTCTTGCTTCAGCCGTCAGCGTCGACGTAATGCCGTTCTAGCGCCAGGCGGGGCTTCTTCACGTAGTCACTCACGTGACTCCGAAGTAAAATAGTAAGATTAAACGAGAACTTACCAGTTCGAAGTTTGATCGTTATTTTATGAGGAGTAACGATGAGGGATTACGTGAAGAAGCCCCGCCTGGCGCTAGAACGGCATACTTCAAAGCAGCGGCATGAAAAAACACAGAACATAATAGCCAGAGTAAGATAGTAAGGCTCAACATAGATTTAGAACTACCAGATGATCATTTATTTTATGAGGGTGGGGAGTGGAGGGCACGTAATCCCTCATCGTTACTCCCCATAAAATAACGATCAAACTTCGAACTGGTAAGTTCTCGTTTAATCTTACTATTTTACTTCGGAGTCACGTGAGTGACTACGTGAAGATTTTGAAAGCTTCTGTGTTTTTTCATGTAGTAGTGTCATTCCATACGACTGTCCGGCTAGGTCAACACATACATGAGTAAATAACCTTTTACCAGATCATTTTTAGTTTCTTTTCGTAAATCTTTTAATGATAAAAGAACAAATAATAACCCCCTTTTTTACATCTGGGGAAACCATTACAAAGTGATAAAAGATATAAGTGATAACATAATCGATAATAATAAATCGATAGCGAAACAAAGCAGGTGATTATAGTGAACCCAACACCGCGTGTCCAAAGCCTGTCATTGTGCGAACAGGTTTATTGTAGAACTTTGAAAAAGTTTCTTCTTTACACCACCCTGCGGTTTCTAAAATGTGTTTGAGTGGTACGTCCTGTAACTTCGCCGCGGTCGTAGCTGCTGCCCTGGTGGAGTGAGATTTAAACACATCAGTGTCTACTCCTGCTAAAAGTAACACCTGTTTTAACCACCTTGAAATTGTTTGTACTGAAGCTTTTGTGTGTGGTTTCTTATGCGTAATCATTAACGCTTTTTCATCACCTCGAAGAGACTTGGTAACTTTTATATATTGAGTCAAATGTCTAACTACACACAGCGTTGGATCAATAGGGTAAGCTTGAAACATTACCTTCGCTCCAGTTCTCCCTGGTCTGCTTTGTTTGATCAGATCGTAAACGTAAAACACAATGTTATCTGAAGCCGCATGCATACAATCTAAACGTAGCATTTGTAATGTTTGCACCCTTTGTGCTGATACCAATGCCATTAACATTACTAATTTAAATGTTAACTTTTCCAATTATATAACTTCGATTGGAGTCCATTGCCTAAGTAAAGTAAGTACAATGCTGACATCCCAAATTTCTGTATATCTTGGTTTGGGTGGATTTTTGTTAAAGATTCCTTTCATAAATCTGGATATTAATGGATGTGATCCAATTGATTCCTGGTCAGAAATTTGTCCTAAATAGGATGATAAAGCACTACGCGCACTATTAATGGCACTATAACTTAAGTGCTGCTCAAAATGCAACTCAGCAAGGAACTCCAATATGTTTGAAATGTTCACAGTATGATAAGATATATTTCATTGTCTACAAAAAACTTCACATTTCTTTATATGTGTCATATATTGTCTCTGAGTGCTATCTCGCCATGATGCGACTATAACATCCATAGTTCTATCCAACAATCCAAGCTCTTGTAGTGGTCTGGTC
Source organism: Okamejei kenojei (assembly GCA_035221665.1). NCBI lineage: Eukaryota > Metazoa > Chordata > Chondrichthyes > Rajiformes > Rajidae > Okamejei > Okamejei kenojei. The sequence continues at coordinate 71,880,725 of CM069142.1, read as the reverse complement.
AAAACCTGCAGATTAACAAATTCATATAAACATGTAATGGATGAATTTCTTTGGTTACTGGTTTTATTAACAAATCACTGCTGCTAGGAATTGACATACATGGTTCTTTAATCATATTTAACATCAACGGGAACCATGGTTGTGTCGGCCAATATGGTTGGAATCACCAATAATCCTGTGGCAGAATCTTGTTCTATTTTCTTCAGACATTGCTGAACCAGAGCAAATGGAGGGAAAGCATAAAAGAACATATTCCCCCAATGTAGTGAAAAAGCATCTACTGCTACTGCATCTGGATCTGGTTCCCAAGACACATATTTAGGCAATTGATGATTTAATCTTGATGCAAACAGATCAATGTCTGGTAACCCATATTGAATCACAATTTTACTGAAAACTACTGGGTTCAACATCCATTCTGTGTTGTCTTTAAATACCCTTGATCTGTTGTCTGCTACCACATTGTCTTTACCTGGGATATAATTTGCTGAAATCCAAATTTGGTGCTTAATACACCAATGCCATATCTGATTGACCAGACAATCACATGATACCGATCTGACTCCACCCATGTGATTAATATATGCAACAGCTGTTTTATTGTCTAATTGTATCTGTACATGCAGATTCTTTTTTGTAGAACAATAGGCTTTTTAATCCATAAAATGCCCCTAATAACGCTAAATAATTAATACCATATGTTTGGAGAAACATTTCCTCTTGGACAGTCCATCTGCCCCCACAGCTGGTAAATGTATCTGTCACCTCCCCATCCGAGAGCACTTGCATCTGTTTGTAAAAATACTTCAGGCTGCTGTATTGAAATGTTTTTAGCTGCTTGTGGAACATTTTCAATCCACCATTGCAATTCCAATAAAGCTTCTTTTGTTAATTGCATAGGCCTATCAAAATGACCTGTTCGCTTTTTTAGAGCTCGTATTTTGTCCCTTTGAAGGTTTTGGTAATGTAATGGACCCAATTCTACTGCAGGAAATGCTGCTAGTTTACCAATAACCTTCGCTACTTCTCGGATGGAGGGATAAGGTTTGTGAATGAGGCCCTTACATACCGTTAAAATATCATCAATCTTGTCCGTTGGCAAAGTTACTAACATGGTAACCGAGTTGATCACAAACCCTAAATAGTTAATTGACTGTGCTGGCTGCAGCTGGGAATCAAGAAACCTAATTTTTCAAATAAAGTTTTAGTTGCTGAAACTGATTTTCCAGCTGATTCCTGATTATTACTGACAATTAAAATGTCATCCAGATAAGCCATAATGATGTGCTTTTGTGCTCTTAATTGAGCTAAAGCTGGTTTCAACAGCTTTGTGAAGAGCCTGGGAGCTGAACTTAAGCCATTTGGTAAAGCTTTAAATTGCCACAGCTGTCCCAGCCAATTAAATTTTAAATACCTTCGAAAAAAATCGATGTATTGGTACTGAATAGTACGCATCCTTTAAATCAATTGTAGCCATATAACAACCTGCTGATATCAAATGTCTTGCAGTGTTGAACGTTTCCATCTTGAAATGTTTATACTCGACAAATGTATTAAAGTTTGTAAGGTCCAGTATAATTCTGCAACCACCATCTTTTTTATTTCTCGGAAAGATATTTGACACAAATTGGTGTTTATGTTCAACAGTTTTTTCAATAACACCTTTTTTAAACAATTTGTCAATTTCCACATTAATTTCTGCTTCCTCAATAGCAGAAAACATGAAACCATAAGCAGGTTTATTTTGTACCGGAAAATTAACACCTTCTTTAAATGTTATTGTAGCTCCTGAAACTGTTTGTAAAATAAACCGGTCGGATGTGATGGCAAGCCATTCATCATAAAAATTTGTAATCTCCCTCCAACTGGAGATTTGTCCAGTTTCTTTAAGTTTAGAATAAAGTTTTTGTACCTCTCCATATGAACGTGGTGGTCTCCTTCTCCCCGTATACGGGTGAACATTAGGCTGTGTTGGATGATAATATTTTCTTATCATATTCCTGCCTCTGTTTCCAAAATCAAATCCCCTCATTGATGAAAAAATACCTTTTTTGTCCAAAAACGAAAGGTCTCATGTGGCTAATAGATTTAGCCTCTTCATCCATTTCTCTTATTTGTTTAGGCAGGTTTTCTCCAAATAGATAACCAGGAGCTTGAACACCACTTGATCGACACAGACCTGCAAATCTTGGATGAAATATGGGCCGAATCGCAATTTTCCTCATACAATTAATTTCATAAAAGGAATTGCACAGTAAGCCCAAAGTATCTCTTTGGATTTTAATCATTTCTGATCCTTCCATTTGCCTTCCAAAGGCAGTAATGGCAGCTGAAATCAGTTTGAGGATTCTTTGAAACCTTATTTCTTGTCCTCTCATGACTGGAGTCATGGATGTCCATATAGACGGATTAACCGTAGGTACCTTTAATGAGGTGCAATTTTCCGGTGTTTTATATAATTCTGCTGTTTCAGCCATCACAGAATCTTGAAGTTGGTGAGATACTATATAATTAATACTGGCAGCTAGGTTTTTATTCCATAGCCTCATCAATTCCTTCAGGTATAGCAAAATCCTTTGCCATATCAGGCACATATGGCCTCTTCTTTTTTATTTGTGGTGTGCACTCATAATCCACATCGCCACTTACAGGGTCTGACTTTTGCAGCCCTGATACACCTGGAATTTCATCCAATGAGACTTCCTCCACCCTTAGTCCTGGGTCTAGAGTTTCAAATTCCCAATTTGGCACATAGCCATATTCTAGATATTCAAACCCCTCAGGGTCATTTTGGGAAATTTCTGGGTACTGTGACCCTTGTCTCATAATATTTTGGAGCACTTTCTCCATATGTTCCATTTTAAGCCATATAGCTTTATTATCCGGAGGACTTTCATTATCAGAGTCATCATCAGAAACCACGGGCCTCACGGATTTCTTTTTACTTTTTCTAGGAACATTTTCCTCCGTGGTTTGTATTTCTGGAGAAATTATAGTCTCACTAACGGGTGAATCAGCGGCCACCGGTATCGGAACCGGATCCGCACTAATCTCTTGTCCTGACTCTTTAGCTTCTCCCCGGGACGATCTTTTTACCCGCAAAATCTTCCTTTGAGATTTCTCCATTTTAAATTTTTTATTATCTAGGCTGGATCAGTACGCCAGCGTGACTCTGATTTTTTTTTTTTTTTAACTTTCATTTTTGCTGGTTCTACCAGCATAACGTCTTTTTTAGAACGTCCCCTAATTTTTCCTTGCACTTACCTGTGGGTCCGTTCCGGCCGCTGCGAGGAGCTGCCTCTGCAGCTCTTGCTTCTGCCGTCAGCGTCGACGTAATGCCGTTCTTGCGCCAGGCGGGGCTTCTTCACGTAGTCACTCACGTGACTCCGAAGTAAAATCCAGTAACACCAAGCATTGAAGTAATTTCTAGGAATACCCGCCCTTGCTTTGTTCTTTCAATGTTATGCAAAGAGGTTACCATGGTATAAAGCTGCTGTGTGGCGTATTCTCCTCACTTGAAGCTCTCACTTGTCTTTGCTTTAGACCCATACCGAGAAGGGAGAGATCTCAAACAGGTCAGTATATGTGTTTTGGTTTAGATGAAACAGAAGATAGACACGAAACGCTGGAGTAACTCATCGGGTCAGGAAGTATCTCTGGAGAAAAACGACGGGTGACGTTTTGGCTCGGGGCCCGTCTTTCGACACCCGAACTGAAACGTCACCTATCCATGTTTTCCAGAGATGCTGCCTGACCCGCTGAGTTACTCCAGCACTCTATGAAATGTCACCTATCCATGTTTTCCAGAGATGCTGCCTGACCCGCTGATTTACTCCAGCACTTGGTGTCCTTTTTTGAAAATAATAGCATCTGCAGTTCCTTGTTCCTACAACTGGAGTTGTGGTTGGATTGTACAGGAACATGTGCAACACCATTCCTGCCCAGGATCAAAGTGAAGGCCATCACTCCCGATCTTCCAATCTACCAAGTTGCAGCCCTTGCACTTTATTTCTGTCTGCACTTTCTGTGTTCCGATTTGCTCCCGCATCCCAAAGACTTGCGGGTCAGTGGGTTAATTGCCACTGTAGGTTGGCAAATGTAAAATGGATAGGACAGGTTGAGAGGGATATGGGCCAAAAGCGAGCAGGTGGGACGAGTGTAGATGGGGCATGTTGGCCAGTGTGGGCAAGTTGGGCCGATGGGCCTGTTTCTATGCTGTATCACTCTACAACTAGTGTGGATGGGACATCTACAACTGGTGTGGGGATGGGGAGGGGGTGGAATCTGTGAGCAAGTGATGGGAAGAAACAATTGATGTAGGATTTGTGTGAATGGGCGGTGTGGTCAGTATGGACTTGAAGGGTCTGTGTCCTTTGCTGTATTTCTCTGGGGCTCAATGGATAGGAAACGTTTAGGGGAATATTGGCCAAAAGTGGGTAAGTGGGCCATAGAGCTCCTAACAGCTGGGAAGAAACTGCTTCTATCCATGTTCTTCAAAGATGCTGCATGACCCGCTGCGGTTTTTTTGTAAACCAGCATTTGTAGTTCCTTGCGTTTACAATCCTACAAAGTTGTTTTCCATTTTGTGTTTTTGTTCCAGTGTTTGATTGCAAGTGGAAGGTGGGCAAGAGTTATTTCCACATTAGAATCGACCGTACAGGAGAGTAATTGCCAGTGAGATGAAGACCCTGTTCCTTCTCTGTGCTTTGTTCACCGTCGCGAGCCTTCGGACCTACTCCAAATGTGAGCTAGCCCGTGTCTTTCAAAGCTATGGATTGGATGGATACCAAGGCTCCAGTTTGGCAGACTGTGAGTATTATGGCCACATAGGCACTGAATGTTTTTAACCAGGCTCAGGAACAGCGTCTACCCCTTGACTTATTTGCATTTATGTAAAGTATTATCTGATCTGATTGAATAGCACACAGCTTTGAGTTTAGTTTAGCGATACATCGCGGAAATAGGCCCTTTGTCCCACCGAGTGCGCACCATCCAGTGATCCCCACACATTAACACTATCCTACACACACTAGGGTCAATACCTGACTGCGGGTGCTGTCTGTACGGAGTTTGTACATTCTCCATGTGACCATGGGTTTCCTCTGGGTGCTCCGGTCTCCTCCCACGCTCTAAACACAAGTTTGCAGGTTAATTGGTTTGTGTAATTGTCTCTAGTGTGTTGGATAGTGCTAGTGTACGGGGTAAGCACTGGTTGGCAAAGATTTAGTGGGCTGAAGCGACTGTTTCTGCGCTGTAGAATTGTAGTCTAAAGCTAGGGTACTGTCCGATTCCACTCTACCCCATGTTGTACCGTTGTTTAAGAAGGGCAGCAAGGACCAGACTGAGATCTACGGACCAGTGAGCCTGACGTTAGTGCTGGGGAGACACAAAATGCTGGAGTAACTCAGCGGGGCAGGCAGCGTCTCTGGAGGAAAGGAATAGGTGTTGTTTCGGTCAACACCCTTCTTTAGACTCAGAGGAGAGGGAACCGAGAGATTATAGGAAGCGAGTCTGGGTTAAAACATGGTGGTAGCGTCAGAGAGCAGGAGGAAGCACAGTGGGGGAGCAGCGAGAGAGGGTGTTGCAGAACTCTTGTTGGAGAGAGGAGGAGAACCTCTTCATATCTTGAGGAGATTTTACAATGGACAATAGACAATAGGTGCAGGAGTAGGCCATTCAAAGTCAAGTCAAAAGTCAAAAGAGTTTATTGTCATGTGACCCTGACAGGACAATGAAATTCTTTCTTTGCATAGCACAACAGAACATAGTAGGGATTCAGCCCTTCGAGCCAGCACCACCATTCACTGTGATCATTCACTGTTCCTGCCTTCTCCCCATATCCCCTGACTTTGCTATCTTTAAGAGCTCTCCCGAACAATTTTGCAGTGGAGGGATGATCTGAGAGGCAGAATGACCAGAATTTGGACGGGCATGGACTGATCAGGGAAAGTCCACACGGTTTTGTGGGTTGTCCTTAACGTCAATGCTCACAATCGTTTTCCCAGGTAGAAGTTCCAAACTCGAGGTAGAGCATACGGTGAGGGGGAAGAGACTTAATAGGGATCTCTGGGGCAGCATTACACTCAGAGGCAGTCCGTATCTGGCGTGAGCTGCCAGAAGAAGCTACAGGAGCTGATACACTTAGACATTTGGACAAATGCCTTGGATGGCAAGGGTTTCGAGGGACACGGGCCAATTGCAGTCAAATGGTAACCGGGTCAGTATGGGGATGTTGGGCCGAAGGGCCTGTTTCTGTGCTCCATGACATTTCTTTGCCTTTGTTTCAGGGGTATGCTTGGTGCAACATGAAAGTGGCTTCAGGACCGATGCTGTGGGACAAAACACGAGAAATGGCCAAGTTGTTTCCGCAAATTACGGACTGTTCCAGTTCAACAGTTTCTGGTGGTGTGACGATGGAAAGACGAAATATTCACTAAATGCTTGTAGACAACACTGCACACGTGCGTGAGATGTCTGGTCATTAATTCCAAGCTCCGTTAGATTTCACTCCTGACATTCTGCTCACCACTTGCTGTTTTCCCCGACTTTGTCTCTGGGCGGGTCGGTGGCGCAGCGGCAGAGTTGCTGCCTCACAGCGCCGGAGATCAGGGTTCGATCCCGACTACGGGTGCTGTCTGTACAGAGTTTTTACATTCTCCCTGTGACCTGCGTGGGTTTTCCCCGGATGCTCCGGTTTTGTTCCACACTCCAAAGATGGACAGGCTTGTAGGTTAATTGGCTTGGTATGAATGTAAATTGTCCCGAGTGTGTATAGGATAGTGTTACTGTGCGGGGATCGCTGCTCGGCGCGGACTCTGTGAGCTAAGGGGCCAGTTTCTGTGCTGTATCTCTAAACTAAAACTAAACTCTATAAAACTAAACACTATAATGCAGGGAACTATATTCTGCACTCTGCATGATAAAATGTCATAATGCAACATGTAATCTCAAGTACGTTGTGTTTCCGATTGATAACAGATGTATTCTCTGCATTGTCATAGTCATACAGCATGGAAACAGGCCCTTCAGCCCAACTTGCCCATGCTGACCAAGATGCCCCTTCTACACTAGTCCCATCTGCCTGCGTTTGGCTCATATCACCTCTAAACCTTTCTTATCTATGTACCTCACCAAATGTCTTTTAAATACTGTTAAAGTCCCTGCCTCATCTACATCCTCTGGCAACTCGTTCCATATACACACCACCCTCTGTGTGAAAACGTTGCCCCTCAGGCTCCTATTAAATCTTTCCCTTCTCACCTTAAACCTATGTCCTCTGGTTCTTTAGGTAAAGGACTCTGAGCACTTAAAGTCCTCGAGTCATAGAGTAATACAGTGTAGACTCAGGCCCTTCGGCCCAACTTGCCCACAACGGCCAACTTGTCCCATCTACATTAATCCCACCTGCCTGCGTTTGGTCCATATCCCTCCAAACTTGTCCGATCCATGTACCTGCCTAACTGTTTCTTAAACGTTGGGATAGTCCCAGCCTCAACTACCTCCTCTGGCAGCTTGTTCCATACACTCACCAACCTTTGTGTAAAAAAGTTACCCCTCAGATTCTTATTAAATCTTTTCCCCTTCACCTTGAACCAATGTCCTCGATTCCGCCACTCTGGGCTAGCGACTCTGTGCATCTACCCGATCTATTCCTCTCATGATTTTATCCGCCTCTATAAGACCACCCCTCATCCTCCTGCGCTCCAAGGAATAGAGACTCAGCCCTCTCAACCTCTCCCTATAGCTCACACCCTCTAGTCCTGGCAACATGCTTGTAAATCTTCTCTGAACCCTTTCAAGCTTGACTTCACTGTAACTCTAGTACTTGTCTTTGGCTTGGCTTGATGGTATTCATGTATAGTTACCTGAACCGTTTGGACAGCATGCAAAGTACATGTGACAATAATAAACCTAAAACTAAAAGATTGATCCTTTCCATTCCATGCTGAAGCATTGAAGGTATGTGAAGGTATGACACAGGCGTGGACAGGCTTCATTTATAGAATACAGAACAGGCCCTTCGGCCCATCATGTCCGTGCAGGCCATTGTACTGTTCAGCCTGCATCGTCTATAACCCTCTATTTCCAGCCTGTTCATATCATAGACTCATGCTGCACGGAAACAGGCCCTTCGACCCAACTTGTCCATGTTGACCAAGATGCCCTCCAAACCTTAGAGACACACTGAAGTGCAGATGCTTATTTACCAAAAAAAAGACGCAGAGTGCTGGAGTAATTCAGCAGGTCAGGCAGCATCTCTGGAGAACCTGGATATGTGACTTTTCGGGTCAAGTCTGAAGAAGGGTCCCGATCCGAAATGTCACCTATCCATGTTCTCCACAGATGCTGCCTGATCCGCTGAGTTACTCCAGCACTCTGTGAAACGTCACCTATCCATGTTCTCCACAGATGCTGCCTGACCCGCTGAGTTACTCCAGCACTCTGTGTCTCTTTTTTTTCCTCTCTAAACCTTTCCTATCAATGTACCCAGGGGCGGAAATCCCGGGGGGGCCAAGGGGGGAATCCCCCTCCGCCACACCCCATTTATTGTACCCCGGTGAAATCTCTGCTTTCCACGAGACAGTGGGGGTGGGACTGGTGATCGAGGGCGCCGATTGGTCAAGAGATACGGTCGGTCAGCAGGCAATGGGGACGGGACATGAGGATTCAGCGAGATGATTGGAGGAGGCAAGTGCCAGTCAGAGGCGGAAGTAGGGGGGTGGGCCTGAGGATAGAGAGCGGTGATTGGTGGAGGGAAACGTCCGTGGGGCAAAGATCATAGAGTGGAGCTTGAATTGCATGCCCAGGTCATAGGTCACAAGCGAAAAACACTCTCGGCAGCCCTGGCACAGACCTGCGCCGGAGACCCAGGATGGATCCCGGGTCACTTCGGGGCTGCAATCGCTGCCGAACCGCCACTGGACCGTCCCCACCTGAGTACCCCCCCACACCCCCCTCACGCCCGTGGGGGTGGCCACAGATGTCGGGAGTGAGACAGGAGCGGAGCCCACTGCCAGCGCAGAGAAGCAGTGCTAAATCCAGCTCAACTGCCTCTCTCGCTTAGATGCTGCTCCCGTTTCTCCAGCATTTTGTGTAACCTACAGCCCTGCCTGGACTTACGGGAATGACTGCCCAGGTTTAGAGCCAGCACGGAGAAGCAGCGCTAGCTCCGCGGCTCTAGACTGGTGTCCCGTCAGTCCAGGCAGGGCTGTAGCTTAACCCGGCGAGGCAGGCAGGGTTGAGCTGGATTTAGCGCTGCTTCTCCGCGCTGGCCGTAAGCCTGGGCCGTCGTTCCCGTAATTACCATCCACGGGGCCCACGTCTGAAACCTTGCGCGCGCGCATATGTGTTGTCGCACACGGCCGCCAATAAAAATTGTGGTCCCACCGGTCCCCCCCATGTTTTGATAGCGATTTCCATGCCTTAATCTACCTGTCCAAACATCGTTTAAACATTGATATTCTGGCTGTCACAACGTGTTTGCCTCCCATCTGTGGCCAAGTGGAGAAGGGGGTGTCAGTGTTTCAACAACTAATTATGTCCTGGTACTTTCTACCTGTAGAGTTTATCGACTACGACATTGCAGATGATATCAGATGTGCAAAAAGGGTCATAAGGGATCCGCACGGAGTGAATGCCTGGTACGTTTAAACATGCTGCTTCATCTCTGGTTTTCTGTTTATATGTGAATCAGGCATCAAGAGTCATATGAACTATGAACATTCTTGCAGTTCACAGGAGCAGAATTAGGCTAATTAGCCCATTCAATCCTGGCTGATCTATCTCTCCCTCTCAACCCCATTCTCCTGCCTTCTCCCCATAACCCCTGACACCCGTACTAATCAAGAATCTGTCAATCTCCGCCTTAACAATATTCCATGGCTTGGCCGCAGCCGTCTGTGGCCATGAATTCCACAGATTCACCATCATCTGACTAAAGAAGTTCTTCCTCATCTCCTTTCTAATCATCCCCGGGATAATTCTGGTAAACCACCTCTGGACCCACTCCAATGCCAACATATCCCTCCTCAGATATGGGGCCCAAAACTACAAATGCATTGTAGATTGTCAACAGGTTTACTGCCCTCAGACTAAAGAAATTCTTCCTCATCTCCTTCCTAAAGAAACATCCTTTTTATTCTGAGGCTGTGACCTCTGGTCCTAGACCCTCCTACTAGTGGAAACATCTTCTATAACATCCACCCTATCCAAGCCTTTCACTATTGGGTAAGTTTCAATGAGGTCCCCCCCCCTCCCCCATCCTTCTAAACTGCAGCGAGTACAGACCCAGTGCCGTCAAACGCCCATCATATGTTCACCCACACATTCCTGGGATCATTCTTGTAAAAGTGGGCTAGGGTGGAGGAGTTGGGCGGAAGGACCTGTGTGACTCTGTGACTCCAAGTGCCGAAGGCTGTTTGCAGACCTAGTCCACTCATGACCCTCTCTCCCATTGCAGGAACGGCTGGAAGAAGCATTGTGAGGGAAAGGTTCTCGATTATCTGAAGGAGTGCAACCTCTAGACAACAACTGGCCCAGGGGTTGTGACCACTTTCTGGAAACAACCTCTGACTACCGCTAGTTACTCCGCATTTCTGAAATCTCAACAAATAAGCAAAGAATTAATTGATTTCCCAGAGATGATTATTGGTGTTGTTTCGCCATCATTTTCTCTGCATTTGCCTGGTGTGGGTTTGAGTTTAGTTTATTGTCACGTGTACTGAGGTACAGTGAAAAGCTTTTTGTTGTGGGCTAACCAGTCAGTGGAAAGACAACACATGATTACAACCGAGCTGTCCACAGTGTACAGATACAGGATAAAGGGAATAATGTTTAATGCAGGATAATGTCCAGTAGTCGGATCAAAGATAGGCCGAGGGTCACCAATGAGGTAGATGGGAGCTCAGGACCACTCACTAATTAGTTGTAGGATGGTTCACTTGCCTGATAACAGCTGAAAGAAAACAGGGAAAAAACTGTCCCTGAATCTGGAGGTGTGCGTTTTTCACACTTCTGTACCTTAAGCCCGATGGGAGAGGGGAGAAGAGGGAGTGGCCAGGGTGCGACTGGTTCTTGATGATGCTGCTGGCCTTGCCGAGGCAGCGTGAGGTGTAGATGGAGTCAATGGAAGGGAGGTTGGTTTGTGCGATGGTCTGGGCTGCGTCCACAACTCTCTGCATTTGCCTGTTGTGGGTTTAGAACTTGCTGTCACTGACTGACAGGATCCCGACCCGAAACACTGCCTCTCGATGGTCTCCACAGATGCTGGCTGTCCCACTGAGTTACTCCAGCAGTCTGTGTCCCTTAGTATATTCATGCAGTGTTCAAGAGCCTGATGGTTGTTGGGAAGAAGCTGTTCCTGAACCTGGAGCTCACGGTTTTCAGGCTCCTGTACCTTCTTCCCGATGTGTTATACTGATGTAGCAAGCCCCCCGGATGAAGAAAACAGGGGCAGGCCACTCATCCCTCAAGCCCGTACTATCATCCAATGTAATGATGCCCCAGACATCAACTTGGGTAGCTTACAAGCCTGCGGTATGAACCCTGCCCCAACCTAGTTCCAGTAACCCTTGCTTTCCCTCCCTCTCCCTCCCTCCCCCACCCTGGTTCACCGAATAGTTTCACTGTCCTCCTGATTAATTTTACTGTTTGTATTCCTTGTTGTCACCTTCCCCTCAGCCAACAATGAACCGTTCTACATTTCCCTGACCATCGTCTGCCTTGATCTGTCATTTTCACACCTTGTTCTTCCATATCTACCCTCCCTCTCCCCTGATTCACAGACTGAAGAAGGGTCCCGACCCGTAATGTCACCTGTCCATATCTACGTGGAGTTTGCACGTTCTCCCTGTGACCGCGTGGGTTTCCTCCGGGTGTTCTGGTTTCCTCCCACATCCCAAAGACGTGCGGGTTTGTAGGTTAATTGGCCTGGTTAATTAGTGTGTAGGAGTGGATGAGAAAGTGGGATAACAGAACTAGTGTGAATGGTGATTGATGGTCGGTACGGACTCGGTGGGCTGAAGGGCCTGTTTCTGCGCTGTATCTCTAAACTACACTTTGTGATTTGAAATAAATGTTGCTTTGTGATTTGCTGTCTGTGGTTTGGAGGTTTATTTTTGACCATGCGTGGCCAGGAAAGCCCATAATCATTCATTCCTTGCCCCAGAGAAGGTTGTGAAGAACTACTGTCTTGTACCACACGTTCACAAGTTATAGGAAAAGAATTAAGCCATTCGGCCCATTGAGTCTACTCCGCCATTCAATCATGGCTGATCTCTGCCTCTTAATCCTATTTTCCTGCCTTCTCCCCATAACCCTTGACACCCGTTCAAGATCCAGACATCTATTAATGGGAGAATCGGTCACTGTGACCACAGAATCAAGGGTTAGAGAAGGAGTTATGGGGTCATAGAGTGATACGGTGTGGAAACAGGTCCTTAGGCCCAACTTGCCCACACCGGCCAAGCTACACTAGTCCCACCTCCCTGCGTTTGGTCCATATCCCTCTAAACCTGTCCTACCCATGTACCTGTCCAAATATTTCTTAAATGTTGCAATAGTCCATGCCTCAACTACCGCCTCCGGCAGCTCATTCCATACACCCACCACCCTTTGTGTAAAAAAAAAGTTGTCCCTCAGATTCCTATTAAATCTTCCCCCCCCCTCACCTTAAACCTACGTTCTCTGGTTCTCTACTCTGAGTAAAAGATTCTGTGCGTTTACCCGATCTATTCCTCTCATGATTTTGTCAAAAACATAAATTTCTGGTTGGAAGATATGGATCAACAACCAGACTGGTTAAAGATGGAAAAGGAGGATTGTCTGCCTTTTGAAATTGGTCCGACTCTGTTAACTCCTACAAAATTGAATTAAAAAATCTGTAGTGAAAATCCAATAATACATAGTAGTATTCGAATTTGGAAACAAATAAAAAAGACATTAACAGTGGATAATTTATCACTTTCTCTCCCAATTGCAAATAACCCTTCATTTAAACCTTCAGTATTGGTAAAGGCTTTGCACAATGGAAAAATTATGGAATTAAAAAGATGGGACATCTTTATAGAAAAGGTGTGTTCCGCTCGTTTCTGGAGGTACAACAGAATTATGGACTACATTCAAATCATTTTTTTAGATATTTACAACTTAAAGATTATGTTAAATCACATACACAAGAATACAGAACTAGAGAGCCAGAGATTCTAGATGAATGTTTGAATAAACATCCCAACACAGTCAAATTAATATCTTACATTTATAATACTCTTTTAGATAGTGAGATTCCGTCGACGGAATTATATAGACAAGCATGGGAAAACGAATTAGTTCAACCCATAACGAAAGATATTTGGGATGAAAGTCTACAACATATACATCAATGTTCGTTAAACGCCAGACATTCTTTAATACAATTTAAAGTACTACATAGATTGCATTATTCTAAAACAAAATTAAATAGAATTTTTCCTAATATCTCTCCTATCTGCGATAAATGTCAATACTCTGAGGCTAACTTAGCCCATACCTTTGTAAGTTGCATAAAAATTAAAAAATTTTGTGTGGATGTTTTTAAAATTATTTCCGTAGTGGTTAATACTCAACTGGAGCCCGATCCTAAACTAATAATATTAGGCATATTTGAGCAATACCTAAAACTTACAATAAACTTACAATAAACCAAAGAAATTGCCTTGATTACAGTATAACTGGGAAAACATTAATATTAAAATTTTGGAAAAACCCCGCAACCCCCACAATCAAAGTGTGGATTATGGAGATGTCGGAGACCTTAAATCTGGGAAAAATTAGATTTGTCTTAATTGACAAACCAAAATTATTTACTAGAATATGGTCTCCGTTCATAGATAATCTGAAGGGGTAGAATGGGCCGGTGCTGAGGCTTGAACCTAGGACTAGATGAATAGTTATGTTCTCTGACCTACGGACCTATCTCCTAAATTGTATTATGGATAGTTTATTCTATTTTTCTACTTTTCTTTTTATTTCTTCTATCTATTAGAAAAAAAAAAGGTCAGTGGAGGCCAATTGACTGGAGAGTTACATTTAGCTCTTAGAGCTAACTGAATCAAGGGATATGGGGAGAAAACAGGAAAGGGGTACTGATTTTGGATGATCAGCCATGATTTTACTTCGGAGTCACGTGAGTGACTACGTGAAGAAGGCCGTCCCCACGCATGCGCGTCATTACGTCTGACGCGTTGCGCACCGACTGACTGGCAGGCACGCGGCTCCTGCCAGCGGTAAGTTTTAAACCTGGAAGGTAATTTTTTTCTAGGTCTGTTTTTGTTTTGCAGGATTGCCTGCTGAATTCGGGGCGAAGTTGGATGGGCCGCGGTAAACCGGTTGTGGACCGTGGGGAAATCCCGGTCCGGACCGCGGAATCGCGGGTAGCCGGCGGCCGTCGGGTTCGCTCCCTAGTCGCTGGCAAGGAGGTCAGCGACACCCAGAAGGGGAATGTGAGTGGGGGTTCTCCCAGTATGGGTCCCAGACCACTATGGTCCTCCAGAGAACGGGGTTAGACTGGCAGTTTGCCGGTCTTCCTACCCCAGTCACTGTTAAATGGGGTTAGTAGCTCCCACATTGTATGGTTCCCCTAGAGTTGGGGTTGGAGTGGCAGTCAGCCGGTCTTGTAGCCCCAGCCATTCATTATGGGGTCTGCAGCTCCCACACCACTATGGTTCCCCTAGAGAAGGGGTTAGACTGGCAGTCAGCCGGTCTTACTACCCCAGTCACTGTTAAGGGGATTAGCAGAAGGGGTTAGAATGGCAGCAAGTGGTCTTGCAATCCCAGCCATTCGCTATGGAATCTGTAGCTCCTACACTATAATGGTCCCCAGAAATAGGGGTTAGACTGGCAGCAAGCCGGTCTAGCTACCCCAGTCTTGGACGTTGGGGTCAGCAACCCCCAGACTGCTTAGGACTTTCTAGAGTAAGCTGGTCACGCTACTGCAGTCACTGACAATGGGGTCAGCAGCTCCCAGACCAGTTAGGTTCTAAATAAGGGGAAAGCTGGCAGTAAGCTGGTCTCGAGACCAAGTCATGACCTTGGGGTCAGCAATTCACAGACCACTATAGTTCCCCGGGGAAAGGGGTTAAACCACGAGGAAGCTGGTCAGGCCTTGGACTCGGTCGAGTCGGGCCAGGAGCCCCACCTCCTTCTATGGGTAGCGTCTGTGAACGCCAAAAACCCACCTGGAATAGGCACCTAATGAGGTTGCTCCAGAGGATATGCTCTGGAAGAGAGCTATCTGACCCGAGTATTATGAATAACCCGCAGGCAGTGGCACCTGTTAGGGCTGTACAGTCTCTCCTTCTCTGCAGAGGGGAGCACCAGGGGTCAGTTAACCATATAACCATATAACAATTACAGCACGGAAACAGGCCCTCTCGGCCCTTCCAGTCCGTGCCGACCATTTGTTTTCCCCTAGTCCCATCTACCTGCACTCAGACCATACCCCTCCATTCCCTTCACGTCCATATACCTATCCACTTTACTCTTAAATGTTAAAATCGATCCTGCCTCCACCACTTCTGCTGGAAGCTCATTCCACACAGCCACCACCCTCTGAGTAAAGAAGTTCCCCCTCACGTTACCCCGAAACTTCTGTCCCTTAATTCTCATGTCATGCCCTCTTGTTTGAATCTTCCCTACCCTCAATGGGAAAAAACGTATCCACGTCAACTCTGTCTATCCCTTTCATTATTTTAAAGACCTCAATCAAGTCCCCCCTTAACCTTCTGCGCTCCAAAGAATAAAGACCTAACTTGTTCAACCTTTCTCTGTAACATAGTTGCTGGAACCCTGGCAACATTCTAGTAAATCTCCTCTGTACTCTCTCTATTTTGTTGACATCCTTCCTATAACTAGGCGAGCAAAATTGTACACCATACTCCAGAATTGGTCTTACCAATGCCTTGTACAATTTTAACATTACTTCCCTACTCCTGTATTCAATGCTCTGATTTATAAAGGCCAGCACACCAAAGGCTTTCTTTACCACCCTATCTACATGTGATTCCACCTTCAGGGAACTATGCACAGTTATTCCTAGACCCCTCTGTTCCACAGCATTCCTCAATTCCCTACCATTTACCATGTACTTCCTATTTTGATTTGTCCTGCCAAGATGTAGCACTTCACACTTAACAGCATTAAACTCCATCTGCCATCTTTCAGCCCACTTTTCCAAATGGCCCAAATCTCTCTGTAGACTTTGAAAATCTACTTCATTATCCACAACACCACCTATCTTAGTATCATCTGCATACTTACTTATCCAATTTTCCACCCCATCATCCAGATCATTGATGTACATGACAAACAACAGTGGACCCAACACAGATCCCTGAGGCACCCCACTGGTCACCGGCTTCCAACCTGACAAACAGCCATCCACCATTACTCTCTGACATCTCCCATTCAGCCACTGTTGAATCCATCTTGCTACTCCGCCATTAACACCCAAAGATTGAATCTTCTTAACCAACCTTCCATGGGGAACCTTGTCAAAGGCCTTACTGAAATCCATATAGACAACATCCACTGCTTTACCCTCATCAATTTCCCTAGTTACCGCTTCAAAAAATTCAAGAAGGTTTGTCAAACATGACCTTCCAGGCACAAATCCATGTTGACTGTTCCTGATCAGACCCTGTTTATCCAGATGCTTATATATATTATCTCTAAGTATCCTTTCCATTAATTTGCCCACCACCGACGTCAAACTAATAGGTCTATAATTGCTAGGTTTATTCTTTGAACCCTTTTTAAACAATGGAATAACATGCGCAGTACGCCAATCCTCCGGCACTATTCCCGTTTCTAATGACATTTGAAATATTTCTGTCATAGCTCCTGCTATTTCTACACTAACTTCCCTCAATGTCCTAGGGAATATCCTGTCAGGACCTGGAGACTTATCCACTTTTATATTTTTCAAAAGTGTCAGTACGTCCTCCTCTTTGAATCTCATAGTTTCCATAGCTACTCTACTTTTTCCCCTTAACTCACAGAGTTCAATATCCTTCTCCTTGGTGAATACCGAAGAAAATAAATTGTTCAATATCTCCCCCATCTCTTTTGGCTCTGCAGATAGCTGTCCATTCTGGTTCTCTAATGGTCCAATTTTATCCCTCGTTATCCTTTTGCTATTAATATAGCTGTAGAAACCCTTTGGGTTTACTTTCACCTTTCTTGCCAAAGCAACCTCATATCTTCTTTTAGCCTTCCTAATTTCTTTCTTAAGATTCTTTTTACATTCTTTATACTCCTCTAGCACCTCATTTACTCCATGCCTCCTATAATTATTGTAGATATCTCTCTTTTTTCGAAACAAGTGTCCAATTTCCCTTGAACAAGATGCTAATTTCCGAGTATGAAAATGGCCATCACTTTTTTCATACTGAAGATATGAAAGTGAATTAGGTGTATTTTGTAACATTGCTACATCCAGTCTAATTTAAGTTGATATCACCTGGAAGTTGTGGTTTATCGGGTTTACCTTTAACTATTAATTACCTGTGATTCCGCCCTAGGGCAACAGATTGGAATTAATTGAAGCCTGTAACAATCTTGTTATCAAGCAGTCTTCTAGGTATTAAGGGTAATTGGCTATAGCAGATGTGTTTCAGCTGTGCAATTGCAATTAAATTCAATCTTTAATTGTCATTTTGCAGTGTCCAATACAGAGACAATGAAATTCAGTAAGCATCTCCCCAGAAGAGCGAACTTAGAATAATGGAACAGCAAAATATATATATATATATATATATATATATATATATATATATATATATATATATATACACAAACAGTATCAGTAGTGCAATTATACTGGGGGAAGGAGTTTCCGGGGGGTGACTAGCAGTCACCGAGGTGCAGAGTTAAGTAGTGTAACAGCCGCAGGGAAGAAGCTGTTCCTGAACCTGCTGGTCCGGCAACGGAGGGACCTGTAGCGCCTCCCGTATGGGAGGAGGGTAAACAGTCTGTGGCTGGGGTGAGTCCTTGACGATGCTGTGTGCCCTTCGCAGACATCGCTTGCTATGGACAGACTCAATGGAGGGGAGTGAGAAACCGGTGATGGGTTGGGCGGTTTTCACCACCCTCTGCAGTGCTTTCCGGTCGGAGACAGAGCAGTTGCCGTACCATACTGTGATATAGTTGGTAAGGATGCTCTCAATGGTGCAGCGATTGAGGTTCACCAGAATCTGAGGAGACAGATGGACCTTCTTTAGTCTCCTCTGGAAGAAGAGACGCTGGTGAGCCTTCTTGACCAGTGTAGAGGTATTGTGGGTCCAAGAGAGGTCATCAATTGGGTCTTGCATCATTAGAACTTTCAACGTGCAAGTGTTAACCTCTCAAGTGCCATATAGGTCATTGTTTACAGACCTATGCTATTATCAGCTGAAGCTACCATGGTCACAATGGTGGTCAAACTTCATTCCATATTGCTCCAGTAGTTTGGTCATATTATTTTCTGTTATATTACTTACATGTGCTAGAACTAAGATGGACAATCACGAATGCCATCTCTAGTAACGAAGGCGGATGGAATTGGCATGAATCACCAGTCCTTCAGTTATTGGTATTAACTACCTATAGATATGAGGTGTATACTATGGGTTAAGGGTTATTGTCCGAATATGCATATCCTGCTTGCTTAGTTCCACATTGATACACTGTGGGGGTGGCATGTGTTAGTCACATGGATGCAATAAAGTCTTAGTATCCTGTCATAATTTACCCAAGCATTTTGGCGCTGGTGTATCATTATGCAAAGTTAATGATAACACAGTATGGATGTTGGGTCACAAGGCATTTTAGGATTTATGGATCTGTGCCACCCATTATCGCTATGTTTGCATGCAGGCTCATTCTCGCTACAAAGGGGAGGAATGTTCCTTTATGTGGTTCTCCATTTTTGCCTCATCAGTCGGGGCTTGCAATATTCAGCAAGATCGGCGTTCTGGTTCTCAGACAGTCTGACTGGCCTACGTTTAGGCCAGTCAGACTGGTCTCCCACTAATGTTGGGAATTATATAGAACATTATATGGGGTTCTAAACGTAAAACTTTGCTGGTTCAGCCGAGGATTTGGGGAACCAGCCTCTACATGATTAATCAATTAATTGTTTTTCAGAATCTGAGAAGACCGTGTCTGCGGAGCAGGCTGTCAGACTGATCCATGTGTGTCTCACTGCAGTATGCAGGGATAGCAGCCAAAAAAGCAGTACTTTGCCTCTTCAGGAGATGGGAAGTGTTTCTGTTAAATGTTATGTTACATATAATACGGCACGGACACTGACATCTTATAGTTCTTTTCTATGGGTTGTTGACAATAAATTAAGTTATAGTCCCATTAACTGTACCCAACGTGCTTCCATCATAGTTGCTGCAGCAAGTGGGACCCGCTCTCTCGGGTTTTCACCATCTGGTGTCCAGTATTTAGGATATCATTAACACAAGTTCTTCCAGGCCCAAGTATCCCATATTGACATTGTGTTAACATTTATTCACAATGGGGCCATATCTCTATCTTTGGTTCGGCTCTCATAGGTAGGTTATTCCATGGCGCTGCTCTCAGCGCGCGGGTCCAGTCATTACATAAATTGTGAATGGACAGGATCATTACACCTGCAATATCATATTCATGTTTACATACTCCATGCACCTTCGGTTACATGTGGTCACATGTTTACATCATTAGGTCAAGGTCATCTAGAGCCTTAGAGGCTCTGATACTAGTTCAGACCATCTCCAGGTGGTTATGCGAGGTTTGGCTTATACAGGAGTAGATACTGATTTCTAATCTCACTCCACCAGGGCTGCTACAACACCAGCAGCTAGGCTATGTGCGGTCCCCTGGACCACTTCCTGTCTACTACAGGATTGTCTAACAATGAGGTATCCAACATTTATTTTAACCCATTGCCAGACCAGGGGTATTTGCCAACTCCATTTAGGTTCAATTTATAGTTCCCCTCGCTTGAGAGGGGTTACTGTTATTATTGTTTGTTCTTTATCAGCATCGGCATGTTTTAAACCTATGTCATGTCTGTATGCATTATGATGTTTCCCTCATCTATGGTCAACTGATGCAGGCGTGATTGTGTGGACTCGTTTTTCCACGGCATGAAATCACAGAGCTTCAAAGTCTTCACGTAGTCACTCACGTGACTCCGAAGTAAAATAGTAAGATTAAACTAGAATTTACCAGTTCGAAGTTTGATCGTTATTTTGTGAGGAGTTACGATGAGGGATTACGTGCCCTCCGCTCCCTACCCTCGTAAATTAACGATCACCTGGTAGTTCTAGTCATCTATAATCTTACTAATTCAACAACTGTTATCTGTGATTTCACACCGCTGCTTTGAAGATTGACGCGCATGCGTAGGGACGGCCTTCTTCACGCAATCCCTCATCGTAACTCCTCATAAAATAACGATCAAACTTCGAACTGGTAAGTTCTTGTTTAATCTTAATATCATATTGAATGGCGGTGCTGGCTCGAAGCGCCGAATGGCCTACTCCTGCACCTGTTTTCTATGTTTCTATGGTCAGGAGGCAAATGTTCTAGACCCACATTATAGGAAGGATAGGATTGTGATAGAGAGAGTGCAGAAGAGATTCACCAGGACGCTGTTGGAATGGTGGGCAGTGGTTCTAGGGAGAGAGTGGACAGGCTGTGTTTATTCTCACTGGAGATTAGTGACCGACGGGTGACTTTACAGAGGTTTATACAATCATTGGGCATATAGACAGCACGGTGGCGCAGCGGTAGAGTCGCTGCCTCACAGCACCGGAGATGTGTGTTCGATCCCAACAACGGGTGCTGTCCTTACGGAGTTTGCTCGTTCTCCCTGTGACCTGCATGGGTTTTCTCAGAGATCTTCGGTTTCCTCCCACACTCCAAAGGCGTACAGGTTTGTATTGGCGGTTTAAATGTAAATTGACCCGTGTGTGTGTAGGATAGTGTTAGTGCGTGGGGATCGTTGGTTTGTACGGACTGTTTGAGCCGAAGGGCCTGTTTCCGTGCTGTATCTCTAAATTTAACTAAACTAAATAGACTGAATACATTGACACGATCTTTTCTCACAGGGCAGGGTAATCTGAACTAGAGGATACAGGTGACTTCACTTTAGAGATACAGCGTGGAAACAGGCCCATCGGCCCACTGAGTCCGTGCCGACCAGCGATCCCCCCGTACACTAGCACTATCTGACATATTAAGGACAGTTTTTTTACGACTTTGATAAGCCAATTTACCTACACACCTTCATGTCTTTGTAGTGTGGGAGGAAACAGGAGCACCCGGAGAAAACCCACGCAGGTCATGGGGAGAATAGTTTAAGAATAAGGAGTAAGCCATTGAGAACGGAGACGAGGAAACACTTTTTCACCCAGAGAGTTGTGAGTGTGGAATTCTCTGTCTCAGAGGGCAGTGGAGGCAGGTTCTCTGGATACTTTCAAGAGAGAGCTAGATAGGGCTCTCAAAAATAGCGGAGTCAGGGGATATGGGGAGAAGGCAGGAACGGGGTACTGATTGGGGATGATCAGCCGTGATCACGTTGAATGGCGGTGCTGGATCGAAGGGCCGAATGCCTACTCCTGCACCTTTTGTCTATTGCCTATTGAGAGCGTAAACCTCCGTACAGACAGCACCCGTAGACGGGATGGAACCCGGGTCTCTGGCGCTGTGAGGCAGCAACTCTACCGCTGCGCCACCGTGCCATCGAGGGCAGGAATTTAAAGGAAATCAGGTAGGTCTTTTTTTCACACTGACGGTGGTGGGTACATGTAACGAGGGGCTAGAAGCAGGTGTTGTTACAACTGGTAAAGGCACGTGGACTGGTTCATGAGAAGGAAGGGTTTAGATAGAAGGATATTGGACAAACGTGGGCAAATGGGACGTGTGTGATGCGGATCATGGTTAGCACGGATGCGATGGGCTGAAGGGCCTGTTGCTGCACTGTAGGGTTCTATGATCGTCCGCTCACTCGCTGGGCTTCTAGCGGTGCAAGCCAATGAGTAAAGAGTGTGGGACGTTTGCAGGAGACAACACCACCGAGAAAGGCACGACCACTCCTACACATCACACTCTTTCAGAAACTTGGTCAGAGTATTTGCAAAAATAAAACAGGTGAACACAGACCGTAGAACAGCAAGAGGCCCTTCGGCCCACAATGTCTGTACCGTGCATGATGCCGAGACCAACTCGCCTCTGCCTGCATGATGTGCCTATCCAAAAGCCTCTTAAACACCACTCCATCACCACGCCTGGCAGTCCCCAGAGAAAAATACCAGAGTGCAGAATACAGCTTAGTTTCATTAGTTTAGTCTGAAGAAGGGTCTCGACCCGAAACGTCACCCTTTCCTTCTCTCCAGAGATGCTGCCGGTACCGCTGAGATACTCCAGATTTTTGTGTCTATCTTCAGTTTAATTTAGTTTAGTTTATGGATGCAGCACGGCAACAGGCCCTTTGGCCCACCGAGTTTGTGCCGACCAGCGATCACCCCGTACATTAACACGACCCTACGCACACTAGGGACAATTTACAATTTCACCAAGCCAGTTATCCCACAATGCTGTATGTCCTTGGAATGTGGGAGGAAACTGGAGCGCCCGGAGAAAACGCACGCAGGTCACGGGGAGAACATGCAAACTCCGTACAGGCAGCATCCGTAGTCGGGATCGAACCCGGGTCTCTGGCGCTGTGAGGCAGCACGTTGCGTCACCGTGCCGTACAGTTACAGAGAAAATGCAGAGAAAAAGTGCAAAATTCACAATGAGGTAGGTTGGAAGAGCCTCTGTCCTGGGAATCAATGTGTGAACCTTCGCTGAGTTAGAGTATTTGACAGAGTTAGATAAGGCTAAAGGAATCAAGGGATATGGGGGAAAAGCAGGAACGGGGTACTGATTATGAATGTTCAGCCATGATCATATTGAATGGCGGTGCTGGCTCGAAGGGCCGAATGGCCTACTCCTGCACCTATTTTCTATGTTTCTACGTCTCTATGTTTCAAAGGAACATCTCTCTTTCAGTGGAATATTCTCAGTGCGGCCACAGCGGCCTTTGTGGTTGTTCATCCACGTTTATACTCAAGTGTGAGAAGTGTGAAACCAAAATCCAGAATCTCTTCCCAAAGGTCTGGTGCCCCGTGTGTGTTAACTGTTTGAGATTTGTGAAAGCCCGGGTCCGACTGAACAAAAGGGAACACAGAAAGTCAGCTGGGTAGGAAGGGACTGCAGATGCTGGTTTCCACTGAAGATAGACACAAAAAGCTGGAGTAACTCAGTGGGACAAGGCAGCATCTCTGGAGAGAAGGAATGGATGATGTTTCGGGTTGAGACCCATCCTCACACTGGTCTTTCTTCAGAGAGACAGCTAGTAGAACTGCAGGTTTTCCCTCAGCCTCTGACACTCCAGACAAAACCATCTTTGTTTGTCCAATGTCTCCTTGTAGCCGGTCCCCTCTAATCCAGGCAGCATTCTTCCTCTCCCTCCCACTCTTCCCTGAGCTCCACTTGGAAGCTCACCCATTTCTCCTACAGTTCCCCCTCCCCAGCTGCAGTTTGGCAGACTGTGAGTATTATGCCTACATACAGTAGGTGCTAAATGTTTTTAACCAGGCTTGGGAACAGCGTCTACCCCTTGACGTGTTTGCATTTATGTAAAGTATTGTCTGAACTGATTAAATAGCATACAGCTTTTAGTTTTCGTTTAGTTTGGAGATACAGCGCAAAAACAGGCCCTTCGTCCCACCGAGTCCGCACTGACCCGTGATCCTCGCACATTAACATTATCCTACACACACAAGGGGCAATACATGACTGCGGGTGCTGTCTGTACAGAGTTTGTACGTTCTCCCTGTGACCACGTGGGTTTTCTCTGGGTGCTCCGGTTTCCTCCCACGCTCTAAAGACAGGTATGTAGGTTAATTGGTTTGAGTAATTGTCTCTAGTGTGTTGGATAGTGCTAGTGTACGGGGTAATCGCTGGTCGGCAAAGAGTTGATGGGCCGAAGGGCCTGTTTCCGTGCTGTATAATTTTAGTCTAAAGTCTAAAGCTAGGGCACAGTGGAAAGCCTTTTTGTTGCGTGCTGAAGTAGCTGCTCTTGAACCTGGAGGTCACGGTTCTCAGACTCCTGTACCTTCTTCCCGATGGTAGGAGTGAAATGAGAGCAGGGCCAGGGTGGTGTGGGTCTGATGATGCTGGCTGCCTTTTTGAGGCATCGCCTCCTGTAGATCCCTTCGATGGTGGGGAGGTCAGTGCCCGTGATGGAGCGGGCAGTGCCCACAACTCCCTTTCCTGGGCGTTTGTCTTCTAATTGAACTGTGGCAACGTTCCATGTTTATGCTGACACGTGACATCCAGTAACACTAAGCAATGAAGTCATTCCCTGGAATAACTGCCCTTGTTTTGTTGTTTCGATGTTATGCAATGAGGATACCATGGTATAAAGCTGCTGTGTGGTGTATTCTCCTCAGTTGAAGTTCTCACTTGTCTATGCATTAGACCCACACACAGAAGGGAAATCTCAAACAGGTCAGTATATGTGTTTTGGTTTAGATTCATTATTGTTACATGTCATAGAGTGATACAGGTTGGAAACGGGTCCTTTGGCCCAACTTGTCCACACTGGTCAACATGTCCCAGCTACACTCCTCCCAACTGCCTGCATTTGGTCCGTTTCCCTCTAAACCTGTCCTGTCTAATTGCTTATTAAACGTTGCGACAGTCTTTGCCTCATCTACCTCCTAACTACTGGGAAGAAACTGTCCCTATCCATGTTCTCCAGAGATGCTGCCCGACCCGCTGAGTTACTCCAGTACTCTGTGAAACATCACCTATCCATGTTCTCCAGAGATGCTGCCCGACCCGCTGAGTTACTCCAGCACTCTGTGAAACGTCACCTATCCATGTTCTCCACAGATGCTGCCTGACCCGCTGAGTTACTCCAGCACTCTGTGAAACGTCACCTATCCATGTTCTCCACAGATGCTGCCTGACCCGCTGAGTTACTCCAGCACTCTGTGAAACGTCACCTATCCATGTTCTCCACAGATGCTGCCTGACCCGCTGAGTTACTCCAGCACTCTGTGAAACGTCACCTATCCATGCTCTCCACAGATGCTGCCTGACCCGCTGAATTACACAAATACGTTGTGTGTTTTTATTGTAAACCAGCTCATGTGTCAACAATCCTACAAAGTTGTTTTCCATTTTGTGTTTTTGTTCCAGAATTTGATTGCAAGTGGAAGGTGGGCAAGAGTTATTTCCACATTAGAATCGACCGTACAGGAGAGTAATTGCCAGTGAGATGAAGACCCTGTTCCTTCTCTGTGCTTTGTTCACCGTCGCGAGCCTTCGGACCTACTCCAAATGTGAGCTAGCCCGTGTCTTTCAAAGTTTCAAGTTGGATGGATACCAAGGCTTCAGTTTGGCAGACTGTGAGTATTATGGCCACATAGGCACTGAATGTTTTTAACCAGGCTCAGGAACAGCGTCTACCCCTTGACTTGTTTGCATTTATGTAAAGTATTGTCTGATCTGTTTGAATAGCACACAGCTTTGAGTTTAGTTTAGAGATTCATCGCGTAAACAGGCCCTTTGTCCCACCGAGTGCGCACCATCCAGCGATCCCCACACATTAACACTATCCTACACACACTAGCGTCAATACCTAACTGCGGGTGCTGTCTGTACGGAGTTTGTACGTTTTCCCTGTATGTTCTCTCCGGGTGCTCCGGTTTCCTCCCACGCTCTAAATAGGTATGTTACAAAACTTACCTTCAGCGGCGCTGCAGTTCTGTCACTGGCCGTGTGCGCGACTTTGGCGCCTTTGAGGGGGGTGGCGGGGTTAAAATGCGGTTTTACCTTGCCATCCGGAATCATATTTTCTCGGAGTGTGAGCTTATTCTGGAGATTGCCGGTAAGTTAACAAAAAACGTAAATCGCCCGACTATTTCAGCGCACCAGTAAAATAAAATTTAGCTCCTAATGGCGTGAACGCCGACAACGGGGACGGATTTTACGTAGGGACAGGTAAATGTAAGCTGTTTATTTGTTCATATAAACTTGCTTGTTTAGATGACCTTAATCAACATTTCATGTTGCGAAACGGTGATTTATTCCACATATAAACCGGCAGTATCTTTCCTGCCGATATTGGGTTTAAATTCACCGCAACCGCAACGTTCCAGAAAATCCCACTCGCAAGCTGATTTAAATGGCCATTCATTTACGGGCATTAAACACTAAATTCCTTCAATTTGGCCTATAAATTAATGACAATTAGATTTAAAAATCATGTTCTATTGTGAATACTTGTGTGAATGTTATTTGGACACTTAGGCTTTTAAAAAAATGTTAATATTTTCTTAAGTAATGGATAGATGTTTAGATCTAGTAATTGAATTTGGTAATTAGCTACAATTGGGTAACTAACTAATTATATGCTTTAATTTCAGGTCATCCAAGTAAGATTGTTTCATATTTTTTTCAGAATGCTTCAATCTATAATAACTCAAAATGTCTTTCAGTTCTCATATTTTTTAAGAAAGTTATGGGCTTTTGACTGTTCTCGATCACAACTTTTGTGTTAAGTCAATGGAAAAGCAAAAGGGAACAAGATGCTAATTTCCGAGTATGAAAATGGCAATAACATTTTTCATACTGAGGATATGAAAGTGTATAAGGTGTCAAATTAAACTTATTTT
Organism: Okamejei kenojei; assembly: GCA_035221665.1. Taxonomy (NCBI): domain Eukaryota; kingdom Metazoa; phylum Chordata; class Chondrichthyes; order Rajiformes; family Rajidae; genus Okamejei; species Okamejei kenojei. The sequence goes on along the minus strand of CM069142.1, from coordinate 71,853,987 downwards.
TATGCTTTATCTGATGGGATAAATTGCAGACTTGATTTTTTAAATCTCAAAATTGTGTAACATTACTACTCTAAAGACAGGTTTGTATGTTAATTGGTTTGTGCAATTGTCTCTTGTGTGTTGGATAGTGCTAGTGTACGGGGTAATCGCTGGTCAGCAAAGATTTGGTTGGCCGAAGCGACTGTTTCTGCGCTGTAGAATTGTAGTCTAGAGCTAGGGTACTGTCCGATTCCACTCTACCCCATGTTGTACCGTTGTTTAAGAAGGGCAGCAAGGACCAGACTGAGATCTACAGACCAGTGAGCCTGACGTTAGTGCTGGGGAGACACAAAATGCTGGAGTAACTCAGCGGGTCAGGCAGCAATTCTGGAGAAAAGGAATAGGTGTTGTTTCTGGTCAAGACCCTTATTTAGACTCAGGGGAGAGGGAAACGAGAGATATAGAGAGATTATAGGAAGCGAGTCTGGGTTAAAACATGGTCAGAGCATCAGAGAGCAGGAGGAAGCACAGTGGGGGAGCAGCGAGAGAGGGTGTTGCAGAACTCTCGTTGGAGAGAGGAGGAGAACTTCATATCTTGAGGAGATTTTACAATAGACAAGAGGTGCAGGAGTAGGCCATTCAGCCCTTCGAGCCAGCACCACCATTCACTGTGATAATGGCTGATCATCCAATCAGTACCCCGTCCCTGCCTTCTCCCAATATCCTCTGACTCCGCTATCTTTAAGAGCTCTCCCTAACAATTTTGCAGTGGAGCGGACAAAATGAGTAGGAAGGAACTGCAGATGCTGGTTTCAACCGAAGATATTGGAGGGATGATCTGAGAGGCAGAATGGGACCAGAATTTGGACGGGCATGGACTGATCAGGGAAAGTCCACACGGTTTTGTGGGTTGTCCTTAACGTCAATGCTCACTATCGTTTTCCCAGGTAGAAGGTTCCAAACTCGAGGGAGAGCATACGGTGAGGGGGAAGAGACTTAATAGGGATCTCTGGGGCAGCATTACACTCAGAGGCAGTCCGTATCTGGCGTGAGCTGCCAGAAGAAGCTACAGGAGCTGATACACTTAGACATTTGGACAAATGCATTGGATGGGAAGGGTTTAGAGGGACACGGGCTAATTGCAGTCAAATGCTAACCGGGTCAGTATGGGGATGTTGGGCCGAAGGGCCTGTTTCTGTGCTCCATGACATTTCTTTGCCTTTGTTTCAGGGGTATGCATGGTGCAACACGCAAGTGGCTTCAGGACCGATGCTGTGGGACAAAACACGAGAAATGGCCAAGTTGTTTCCGCAAATTACGGACTGTTCCAGTTCAACAGTTTCTGGTGGTGTAACGATGGAAAGACGAAATATTCACTAAATGCTTGTAGACAACACTGCACACGTGCGTGAGATGTCTGGTCATTAATTCCAAGCTCCGTTAGATTTCACTCCTGACATTCTGCTCACCACTTGCTGTTTTCCCCGACTTTGTCTCTGGGCGGGTCGGTGGCGCAGCGGCAGAGTTGCTGCCTCACAGCGCCGGAGATCAGGGTTCGATCCCGACTACGGGTGCTGTCTGTACGGAGTTTGTACGTTCTCCCTGTGGCCTGCGTGGGTCTTCCCCGGGTGCTCCGGTTTTGTCCCACACTCCAAAGATGGACAGGCTTGTAGGTTAATTGGCTTGGTATGAATGTAAATTGTCCCGAGTGTGTATAGGATAGTGTTACTGTGCGGGGATCGCTGCTCGGCGCAGACTCTGTGAGCTAAGGGGCCAGTTTCTGCGCTGTATCTCTAAACTAAAATTAAACTGTATACAACTAAACACTATAATGCAGGGAACTATATTCTGCACTCTGCATGATAAAATGTCATAATGCAACATGTAATCTCAAGTACGTTGTGTTTCCGATTGGTAACCGATGTATTCTCTGCATTGTCATAAAGTCTACAGCATGGAAACAGGCCCTTCAGCCCAACTTGCCCATGCTGACCAAGATGCTCCTTCTACACTAGTCCCATCTGCCTGCGTTTGGCTCATATAACCTCTAAACCTTTCCTATCTATGTACCTCTCCAAATGTCTTTTAAATACTGTTATAGTCCCTGCCTCATCTACATCCTCTGGCAACTCGTTCCATATACACACCACCCTCTGTGTGAAAACGTTGCCCCTCAGGCTCCTATTAAATCTTTCCCTTCTCACCTTAAACCTATGTCCTCTGGTTCTTTAGGTAAAGGACTCTGAGCACTTAAAGTCCTCGAGTCATAGAGTGATACAGTGTAGACTCAGGCCCTTCGGCCCAACTTGCCCACAACGGCCAACTTGTCCCAGCTACATTAATCCCACCTGCCTGCGTTTGGTCCATATCCCTCCAAACTTGTCCGATCCATGTACCTGCCAAACTGTTTCTTAAACGTTGGGATAGTCCCAGCCTCAACTACCTCCTCTGGCAGCTTGTTCCATACACTCACCACCCTTTGTGTAAAAAAAGTTACCCTCAGATTCTTATTAAATCTTTTCCCCTTCACCTTGAACCAATGTCCTCGATTCCGCCACTCTGGGCTAGCGACTGTGCATCTACCCGATCTATTCCTCTCATGATTTTATCCGCCTCTATAAGATCACCCCTCATCCTCCTGCGCTCCAAGGAATAGAGACTCGGCCCTCTCAACCTCTCCCTATAGCTCACACCCTCTAGTCCTGGCAACATGCTTGTAAATCTTCTCTGAACCCTTTCAAGCTTGACTTCACTGTAACTCTAGTACTTGTCTTTGGCTTGGCTTGATGGTATTCATGTATAGTTACCTGAACCGTTTGGACAGCATGCAAAGTACATGTGACAATAATAAACCTAAAACTAAAAGATTGATCCTTTCCATTCCATGCTGAAGCATTGTAGGTATGTGAAGGTATGACACAGGCGTGGACAGGCTTCATTTATAGAATACAGAACAGGCCCTTCGGCCCACCAAGTCCGTGCAGGCCATTGTGTTGTTCAGCCTGCATCGTCTATAACCCTCTATTTCCAGCCTGTTCATATCATAGACTCATGCTGCACGGAAACAGGCCCTTCGACCCAACTTGTCCACGTTGACCAAGATGCCCTCCAAACCTTAGGGACACACTGAACTGCAGATGCTGATTTACCAAAAAAAAGACACAGTGCTGGAGTAATTCAGCAGGTCAGGCAGCATCTCTGGAGAACCTGGATAGGTGACTTTTCGGGACAAGTCTGAAGAAGGGTCCCGATCCGAAATGTCATCTATCCATGTTCTCCGCAGATGCTGCCTGACCCGCTGAGTTACTCCAGCACTCTGTGAAACGTCACCTATCCATGTTCTCCGCAGATGCTGCCTGACCCACTGAGTTACTCCAGCACTCTGTGAAACGTCACCTATCCATGTTCTCCACAGATGCTGCCTGACCCGCTGAGTTACTCCAGCACTCTGTGAAACGTCACCTATCCATGTTCTCCACAGATGCTGCCTGACCCGCTGAGTTACTCCAGCACTCTGTGAAACGTCACCTATCCATGTTCTCCACAGATGCTGCCTGACCCGCTGAGTTACTCCAGCACTCTGTGTCTCTTTTTTTTCCTCTCTAAACCTTTCCTATCAATGTACCCAGGGGCGGAAATCCCGGGGGGGGCCAAGGGGGGAATCCCCCTCCGCCACACCCCATTTATTGTACCCCGGTGAAATCTCTGCTTTCCACGAGACAGTGGGGGTGGGACTGGTGATCGAGGGCGCCGATTGGTCAAGAGATACGGTCGGTCAGCAGGCAATGGGGACGGGACATGATGATTCAGTGAGATGATTGGAGGAGGCAAGTGTCAGTCTGAGGCAGAAGTAGGGGGGTGGGTCTGAGGATAGAGCGCGGTGATTGGTGGAGGGAAACGTCCGTGGGGCAAAGATCATAGAGTGGAGCTTGAATTGCATGCCCAGGTCATAGGTCACAAGCGAAAAACACTCTCGGCAGCCCTGGACACAGACCTGCGGCGGAGACCCAGGATCGATCCCGGGTCTTCGGGGCTGCAATCGCTGCCGAACCGCCACTGGACCGTCCCCACCTGAGTGCCCCCACACACCCCCCTCACGCCCGTGGGTGGCCAGAGACGTCGGGTGTGAGACAGGAGCGGAGCCCACTGCCAGCGCAGAGAAGCAGTGCTAAATCCAGCTCAACTGCCTGTCCCGCCAGGTTAACCTACAGCCCTGCCTGGACTTACGGGAACGACGGCCCAGGTTTACAGCCAGCCCGGAGAAGCAGCGCTAGCTCCACGGCTCTAGACTGGTGTCCCGTCAGTCCAGGCAGGGCTGTAGCTTAACCCGGCGAGGCAGGCAGAGTTGAGCTGGATTTAGCGCTGCTTCTCCGCGCTGGTCGTAAGCCTGGGCCGTCGTTCCCGTAATTACCATCCACGGGGCCCACGTCTGAAACCTTGCGCGCGCGCATATGTGTTGTCGCACACGGCCGCCAATAAATTGTGGTCCCCCATGTTTTGATAGCGATTTCCGTGCCTGAATCTTTCAAAAACTAATACTGTCCTGGTACTTTTTACCTCTAGAGTTTACCAACAATAACATTGCAGATGATATCACATGTGCAAAGAGGGTGGTAAGCGATCCACACGGAATGAATGCTTGGTACGTTCAAACATGCTGCTTCGCCACTGGTTTTTTGTTTATATGTGAATCAGGCGTCAAGAGTCATATTGCCATATGTCCTAGAGAGGATAATGAAATTATTACTTGCAGTTCATGTCATAGGAGCAGAATTAGGCCATTCAGCCCATCAAGTCTACTCCGCCATTCAATCATAGCTGATCTATCACTCCCTCTCAACCCCATTCTCCTGCCTTCTCCCCATAACCCCTGACACTCGTACTAATCAAGAACCTGTCAATCTCCGCCTTAACAATATTCCATGGCTTGGCCGCAGCTGTCTATGTCCATGAACTCCACAGATTCACCATCATCTGACTAAAGAAATTCCTCCTCGTCTCCTTTCTAATCATCCCCGGGATCATTCTGGTAAACCACCTCTGGACCCTCTCCAATGCCAACATATCCCTCCTCAGATATGGGGCCCAAAACTACAAATGCATTGTAGATTGTCAACAGGTTTACTACCCTCAGACTAAAGAAATTCTTCCTCATCTCCTTCCTAAAGAAACATCCTTTTTATACTGAGGCTGTGACCTCTGGTCCTAGACTCTCCTACTAGTGGAAACATCTTCTATAACATCCACCCTAAGCAAGCCTTTCACTATTGGGTAAGTTTCAATGAGGTCCCCCCTCCCCCATCCTTCTAATCTGCAGCGAGTACAGGCCCAGTGCCGTCAAACGCCCATCATATGTTCACCCACACATTCCTGGGATCATCCTCGTACATATGGGCTAGGGTGGAGGAGTTGGGCGGAAGGGCCTGTGTGACTCTGTGACTCCAAGTGCATAAAGCTGTTTGCAGACCTAGTCCACTCATGATCCTCTCTCCCATTGCAGGAACGGCTGGAAGAAGCATTGCAAGGGAAAGGTTCTCGATTATCTGAAGGAGTGCAACCTCTAGACAACAACTGGCCCAGGGGTTGTGACCACTTTCTGGAAACAACCCCTGACTACCGCTAGTTAACACTTTGTCTCACTGTGCGAGTTGACCCACGAGGTACCCCGAGTGACAGACTCGTGGCTGTGCACGAGACTGCAAGTTTATGATCAAGTGTGTAATACGAGTTCCCACGGGTATGTCATTGCTGCGATGTTCCTAGTTCCTCTCCCGAGTTAGCAAGTTCCTCTCCCGTTACTCTTGAGCCAACCGTGAATGAAGGTATGTTTTAATAAAGCAACAATGTTAAAATACATCTCCATCCTGTGGTTTTGAGTTATTTCAGCGCGGATGGGAAAATGCGCATCCTCCAGTAACCAAGCATTTCTTGTTGTTTTATGTTTTTAAATACTTTTTTGCAATGGATCTCTATTTTAAATAATTTAAAAAAAGGAAGCAGCCCGGGTGACTGACATTGAGCGGCCGCCGGGACCCGACAGCGCGCGCGCGCACACACACACACACACACACACACACACACACACACACACACACACACACACACACACACACACACACACAGAGATACACACAGACAGCAGCTGGCCACCACTTCAGAGGAATGAAGCAGCTCGGGTGACTTTGAGCGGCCACCGGGACCCGACAGCAGACACACACACAGATACACACAGATAGACAGAGAGGGAGAGAGAGACACACACACACACACATAGAGAGAGAGATACACACAGACAGCAGCTGGCCACCACTTCAGAGGAATGAAGCAGCTCGGGTGACTGAGCGGCCGCCGGGACCCGACAGTACACACACACACACACACACACACACACACACACACACACACACAGAGATAGACAGAGAGGGAGAGAGAGAGAGAGACACACACACACACACACACACACAGACAGCAGCTGGCCTTCACTTCAGAGGAATGAAGCAGCTCGGGTGACTGAGCGGCCACCGGGACCCGACAGCAGACACACACACAGATACACACAGATAGACAGAGAGGGAGAGAGAGAGACACACACACACACATAGAGAGAGAGATACACACAGACAGCAGCTGGCCACCACTTCAGAGGAATGAAGCAGCTCCGCGGATCAGGCAGCATTTCTGGGGAGATGTTTCGGATCGGGACCCTTCTAACGAAACGACACCCACCCTTTTTCTCCACAGACGCTGCCTGACCCACTGAGTTACTCCGGCACTTTGTGTCTATCTCTGGTATAAACCAGCATCTGCAGTTATTTGTTTCTACTTAGGACAGTTAGATGTGGTGGTTAGGACGATGGTGATAGAAAAAGCTGCAACTATTGTCATCTTGGGCAAAACACGAAGCACTCATGGGGGTCAGGCAGCTTCCGTGGAGAGAATGGAGGGGGACGTTTCCTATTGGGACCCTTCTTCAGACCGATGGTGAAGAATGGTCATTCCGAAGAAAGGTCGCGGCCTGAAATGTCGCACTCCATTGCCTGACCCACCGAGCTCTTGTTCACCAAGCACTTGATGATTTGCTCATGGTGGGTTGCAACGTTTATGGAATCCTTGCTTTCATTAACCGAGGCTTAGAAGAGTCTATTGATCCCAAGAACTTTAGAGGGAGTGCAGGCATCAGAAGCAAGGTGAGTTTGACGGGAGCGTGGGAGCCGCACGCAGCGATTGGAATATTGTTCGGGAAGCCGAACCCAGCGTGAGAGAATGAACACGGGGGGTATTGGGTCCCAACAGGAATAGGTTAAAGGCTTGAAGAGAAGATGGAGACAGAGACACTCACATTCAACAAGGACAGTAATTCTGCTATAACACGATCGTTGCTTTGCGAAGTAACGTTGTTTTTGTAATAGAAAATCATGTTATCGAAACAATCGTAGCAATGGGTAAAAGGTGTTTCACGCTTGCAATAATCAAGTTATTTTCCTGTGTGATTTTACAAACATGGTCTTTTGAATAACTATAAATTTATTTATGTTACTGCAAGCTAAAATACTAAAGGTTGTGTGTTACATTGTTTAATAGAGTTTCGTTGTTCAAATATCAAAGGAAGCGATTGTTTGTCAATTTCTATGGTTATTATAGTGAGAGTTGGGCTCCGGTGATCGGGTTGAACTTGAGATCATGGTGTCTCGTCACTGCTGGAAGGCGACATGGAAGCATTTTTGTCTGCTTGCAAATTTCCAAACTAACTGTAGTTCCCAACTTGAAGGGCCCGTTTCTGTGCAGTATGAAGCAATAATGAAAACAGAACAGTACAGAAGAGCCAGGGTGTGTAGGAAGCACAGGCAGAACAGGGGCAGAGGGACAGGAGCAGAGGCTGTATGTGTGGGGAACTAGTGGTACGTCCCCAACTCTACCCCCACTCTACAACTCTTCCTCTCACCACACAGACCAAACTCCCCACCATTGACTACAACTGCATTTCATGCTGCTTCGGGAAAGCAGCCAACTTAAGTAAAGACCTTTCCTACCCGGGCCATTCCTTTCGCTCCCCGCTCCCATCGGAAGAAGAAACAGAAGCTGCGCGCATCAGTAGAATCAGGAATGCATTCATTCCCTCTGTTATCAGGCTTCTGAATGATCCTTCCATAAGTTGGGGGACCATCCGATTCTCTCTACCTCATTGTGTCCATTGGACTTTGTCTCTGAAATTCAGCGCTAAAGTATTGAAAACGACAAGATCTGCATTTTGTCTCTGTCCCGATCTATGTACTTGAATTTAGTTTACTTCTATTTATGTATAGTATGATCTGATTTGACTGCATAGCATGCTAAACATAACTTTACACATGAAAGTAATAAACCTAAAACCGAATGTTCTTTGTATCGGGTAGTTGTGCATCGTCGGGGCGAGTTTGTCGGCAGCAAGCATCTTTCTGAAAGCAATGAATGCTGAGGGCAAACCTTAACAACCTGAATACGGACTTCCAGAAGGGTCTTGACAAAGTCGCAATACGTGGTGTAAAATGAATATTGAAAGCATGTCCATGAGGTCAACAAAATATTACACAATCTTCGTAAATGCTTGTGGGAAAGTGAATAGTGTCCCCCATCCCCCCCTCCCCCCCCTTTCCAGATCACAGTCACAGTCATCCGCAGCCACAGTCACCCGTAAATAAACCCACTACATCCAATATGCGACTTTTTATGATCATGGATGACAATCCATTTAACCTCAGTGCAAATTCAAATGAAGGTTCCTGCTCCCGCCTTCTGCTGTCACTTTCAATGCTGCTACTATTGGAGTCTGGCCTCGGGTAACTCCATTCCCACCTGGGAAATGAAAAGTTTCCATTGACGGTGCCACGGTAGACTCACGAGTCACTAAGATAAACGCACGGGGCCACTACGTTATTACAACGAGTTTAAATGTTTCCATTTTTAACGTGAACAGTTAATTTGACTCGTGGAAAAAATCAAACATGTTTGATTTTTTTCACGAGTTAACAAGTTTCCCGAGTACCTGCCGTTAGCCCCACGAGTCGCTAAGTTGCTCGTGCGAGTTCCGACGTTCCCGCTACGTGATCACCACGAGTGAAAACTCGGGGTCACTCGTGGGCCAACTCGCACAGTGAGACAGGGGTTTATCACATGTGCAAAGAGGGTGGTAAGCGATCCACACGGAATGAATGCTTGGTACGTTCAAACATGCTGCTTCGCCACTGGTTTTTTGTTTATATGTGAATCAGGCGTCAAGAGTCATATTGCCATATGTCCTAGAGAGGATAATGAAATTATTACTTGCAGTTCATAAGTCATAGGAGCAGAATTAGGCCATTCAGCCCATCAAGTCTACTCCGCCATTCAATCATGGCTGATCTATCACTCCCTCTCAACCCCATTCTCCTGCCTTCTCCCCATAACCCCTGACACTCGTACTAATCAAGAACCTGTCAATCTCCGCCTTAACAATATTCCATGGCTTGGCCGCAGCTGTCTATGTCCATGAATTCCACAGATTCACCATCATCTGACTAAAGAGATTCCTCCTCATCTCCTTTCTAATCATCCCCGGGATCATTCTGGTAAACCACCTCTGGACTCTCTCCAATGCCAACATATCCCTCCTCAGATATGGGGCCCAAAACTACAAATGCATTGTAGGTTGTCAACAGGTTTACTGCCCTCAGACTAAAGAAATTCTTCCTCATCTCCTTCCTAAAGAAACATCCTTTTTATATTGAGGCTGTGACCTCTGGTCCTAGACTCTCCCACTAGTGGAAGATGTTCTATAACATCTTCCACTAAGCAATATCTTCTATAACATCCACCCTAAGCAAGCCTTTCACTATTGGGTAAGTTTCAATGACGCCCCCCACCCACTCCCTCATCCTTCTAAACTGCAGCGAGTACAGGCCCAGTGCCGTCAAACGCCCATCATATGTTCACCAACACATTCCTGGGATCATCCTCGTACATATGGGCTAGGGTGGAGGAGTTGGGCGGAAGGGCCTGTGTGACTCTGTGACTCCAAGTGCATAAAGCTGTTTGCAGACCTAGTCCACTCATGATCCTCTCTCCCATTGCAGGAACGGCTGGAAGAAGCATTGCAAGGGAAAGGTTCTCGATTATCTGAAGGAGTGCAACCTCTAGACAACAACTGGCCCCAGGGGTTGTGACCACTTTCTGGAAACAACCCCTGACTACCGCTAGTTACTCTGCATTTCTGAAATCTCACCAAATAAGCAAAGAATTAATTGATTTCCCAGAGATGATTATTGGTGTTGTTTTGCCATCATTTTCTCTGCATTTGCCTGGTGTGGGTTCGAGTTTAGTTTATTGTCACGTGTACTGAGGTGCAGTGAAAAGCTTTTTGTTGTGGGCTAACCAGTCAGTGGAAAGACAATACATGATTACAACTGAGCCATATCTGGAACTCTCTGCCACAGAGGATAGTTGAGGCCAGTTCATTGGCTATATTTAAGAGGGAGTTAGATGTGGCCCTTTTGGCTACATCAGGGGGATCAGGGGGTATGGAGAGAAGGCAGGTACGGGATACTGAGTTGGATGATCAGCCATGATCATATTGAATGGCGGTGCAGGCTCGAAGGGCCGAATGGCCTACACCTGCACCTAATTTCTATGTTTCCATGTCTATGTTTCTATCCACAGTGTACAGATACAGGATAAAGGGAATAACATTTAATGCAAGCTAATGTCCAGTAAAGTCGGAGCAAAGATAGGCCGAGGGTCACCAATGAGGTTGATGGGAACTCAGGACCACTCTCTAATTAGTTGAAGGATGGTTTAGTTGCGACTGATCCTTGATGATGTTGCCGGCCTTGCCGAGGCAGCGTGAGGTGTAGATGGAGTCAATGGAAGGGAGGTTGGTTTGTGCGATGGTCTGGGCTGCGTCCACAACTCTCTGCATTTGCCTGTTGTGGGTTTAGAACTTGCTGTCACTGACTGACAGGATCCCGACCCGAAACACTGCCTCTCGATGGTCTCCACAGATGCTGGCTGTCCCACTGAGTTACTCAGGCACTCTGTGTCCTTTAGTATATTCGTGCAGTGTTCAAGAGCCTGATGGTTGTTGGGAAGAAGCTGTTCCTGAACCTAGAGGTCACGGTTTTCAGGCTCCTGTACCTTCTTCCCGATGTGTTATACTGATGTAGCAAGCCCAGAGATGCCAAGTGTCCCGGATTCGCCGTATTTTGTCCCGGCAAAATAACCTTTTTACGGTGTTCCGGCAGCCAAACATGCTGTTATGGAACACCGCCGCGCCGGTGTTCCTCCCGTGGTGAACGCCGGCGCCATGTGCCCCGGTTTGCCGGCCCGCGCGATCAGCGGCACTTTGCCGGGCCCTAGTGGGGGAGGGTCCGCCCCAGTGGCGTGCGTGCGCAGTTGGGGAGGGTTGCCGGGCCCCAGTGGCCGCGCGTGCGCAGTGGGGGAGGGTTGCCGGGCCTGGCACCATTTCGAGCCATGCCACGCCCGGCCCAGAGCCCGGGCGGCGCCGGCCCGCGCGATCAGCGGCACTTTCTTGCCGCCAGCCGGCCGCTCGCGGCAGCCCCATCACCGGGCCTCCCCCCACCCCCACCCAGTGCGCAGGCGCAGACCCGCCGGCAACAACCCCAAGTGAGTACGGAGAGAAATGCATTTAACCCCATTTGTTACGGACAAATGGGTTGAATGTTACTGTGAACTAAATTTAGGGTTGGCATCTCTGCAAGCCCCCCGGATGAAGAAAACAGGGGCAGGCCACTCATCCCCCAAGCCCGTACTATCATCCAAAGTAATGATGCCCCAGACATCAACTTGGGTAGCTTACAAGCCTGCGGTATGAACCCTGCCCAACCTAGTTCCAGTAACCCTTGCTTTCCCACCCTCTCCATCCCTCCCCCACCCTGGTTCACCGACTAGTTTCACTGTCCTCCTGATTAATTTTACTGTTTGTATTCCTCGTCACCTTCCCCTCAGCCAACAATGAACCGTTCTACATTTCCCTGACCATCGTCTGCTATGAGCAAGGTGTCATTTTCACACCTTGCTCTTCCATATCTAGTCTCCCTCTCCACTGACCCTCAGACGGAAGAAGGGTCTCGACCCCAAACGCCACCCATTCCTTCTTTCCAGAGATGCTGCCTGAGTTACTCCAGCATTTTGTGTCTATCTTCGGTATGAACATTGAACTCTCCAATTTTACGTAACACCCCCCCTCCCCCACTCTTTTCCCTGTGCGCTACTCTGGTGTCCCCCCCTATCTCTCACTATCCTGCCCCCCCTTTCCCTTCCACATACATTCACATCTTTACATCCTCCTCTCCTCCATATAAGTTAGTTTATTGGCCAAGTATTCGCATACAAGGAATTTGCCTTGGTGCTCTGCCCACAATCTGACCCCCTCTTGTCTCTTCACCCCCAGCCTTTGCCACTGACTCCACCCATCTGCCAATCACCCCCCTCACCTGTATCCACCTATCACTTGCCAAACTTTGTTCCGTCCCCCCTCTCTCTCTCAGCTTCTCCCCCCCCCCCCTCAATACTCCATCAGTTTGAAGAAGGGTCCCGACCCGTAACGTCAGCTGTCCATGTCTACGTGGAGTTTGCACGTTCTCCCTGTGACCGCATGGGTTTCCTCCCACATCCCAAAGACGTGTGGGTTTGTTGGCTGATCGGCCTTCTGTAAATGCCCCCTAGTGTGCAGGGAGTGGATGAGAAAGTGGGATAGCATGGAACTAGTGTGAATGGTGATTGATGGTCGGTATGGACTAGGTGGGCCGAAGGGCCTGTTTCTGTGCTGTATCTCTAAACTACACTTTGTGATTTGAAATAAATGTTGCTTTGTGATTTGCTGTCTGTGTTTTGGAGGTTTATTTTTGACCATGCGTGGCCAGGAAAGACCATAATCGTTCATTCCTTTGCCCCAGAGAAGGTTGTGAAGAACTACTGTCTTGTACCACAAGTTCCTCAGTTATAGGAGAAGAATTAGGCCATTCGGCCCATTGAGTCTACTCTGCCATTCAATCATGGCTGATCTCTGCCTCTTAATCTTATTTTCCTGCCTTCTCCCCATAACCCTTGACACCCGTTCTAATCAAGAATTTCTCTATCTCTGCCTCCACAGCCTTCTGTGGCAATGAATTCCACGGATTCACTACCCTTAGACTAAAGAAGTCCCTCCTTGCCTCCTTTCTAATAGAGCGTCCTTTAATTCTGAGGCTGTGCCCTCTGGTCCTAGACTCTCCCACTAGTAGAAACATCCTCTCCACACCCACTCTATCCAGGCCTTTCATTATTCTGTGATTTTCAATGAGGTCGCCCCTCGACTTTCTAAACTCCAGTGAGTACAGGCCCAGTGCCGACAAGCGCTCATCATACCGTACATTTGCATAGCAGGTGGGCCGGTGCTGGGTTGACACGGGACATCCAGATGGACTGAGCTGTCTGAGAGATGGGCACGATGTTTATCCCCTCTTTCATCCACCTCCCCTTTGCCAAGAAAGCCCACATTTCCTTTACCCATTGCAGCTTAATAGGACCTTAGTTACAGCAGGTGTTCATAAGTGATAGGAGCAGAATGAGGCCATTCAGTCCATCAAGTCTACTCCGCCCGCCATTCAATCATGGCTGATCGATCTCTCCCATAACCCGACACCCATACTAATCAAGAATCTATCCACCCATGCCTTAAATAAATCCATTCACTTGGCCTCCACAGCCTTCTGTGGTAATGAATTCCACAGATTCTCCACTCTCTAATTAAAGAAATTCCTCCTCATCTCCTTTCTAAAGGAACATCCTTTTATTCTAAAACTACTGCATGGGTCAGGACCCATGTCTGTGTAGGGGATAGCGGGCCAAGTCTATCACGTGTACCAATGGATCCCGCACCTTGGAGCACACCACCCGGAGCACTGGCCCCTAGTTACTGGCGCTCCTGAACGGCGCATGTACGGACCATTGCCTTGGCTCTGTCCTGAAGGTGGTGGCTCAAATACTCACACTCTCTCATCAGCGGCCTGTTGACAACTCCGATCCCGACAGTGAAGCCCAGACATAGAAGGTGCGTGGGCCATGCTGGCGGCTTTGCGCAGGATGCGGCACAGCCAGAACTCGACGCTAGGCTCTGCCATTGCGGCCGCAAACACAGTCCTCCTTGTGTCACCGCGGCCTCGGGCCTGGGAGGAGGAGCCCAGTCTCACGCAGGACGATGGGCGTTTTTTTCAGCGGGTTTCACCCGACCCTCCAGGTACTCGAGATGATGGAAGTCTTCAGAAAAAAAATACGCCCGCGGGCCAGATGATTTTGGGTTACGGGTCAGATCTGGCCCATAGGCCGTAGGTTGCCAACCTCTGCATTAGTGGAAACATCCTCTCCACATCCACTCTATCCAGGCCTTTCACTATTCAAAATCCGTATTGTGTGCAGTTCTGGTCATCTCATTACAGGAAGCGTGCGGAGGCTTTGGAGAGGGTGCAGAGGAGGTTTACCAGATCACTGCCTGGATTAATACGTACAGTACAAGCTATAAGGAGAAGTTGGACAGACTTGGATTGTTCGGAGGTTGCAGGGACACCTAACAGGTATAAAATTACAAGAAGCTTAGATAGGGTAGACAGTTAGAGCCTTTCTCCCAGGTAGGAAATGTCAAAGATTAGAGGGCATAGCTTAAAGATGAGAGGGGCAAAGTTGACCATTTTTCCACAGAGGTGTGGTGTGTGCCTGGAGCGTGCTTCCGGGGGTGGTGGTGGAGGCAGATACGATGGTGGTGTTTAAGACAATTTTAGACAGGCGCATGGATATACAGGGATTGGAGGGATGTAGATCACGTGCAGGCAGAGGAGGTTGGTCGACATTGCTGTCATGTTCGGCATGGAAGAATGCAGCGACTGGACTTGGATTCGCTGGAATTTAGAAGGACGAGAGGGGATCTTATAGAAACTTATAACATTCTTAAGGAAGTTGGAAAGGCTAGATGCAGGAAACATGTTCCCCATGTTGGGGGAGATCAGAACCAGTGGTCAAAGTTTCAGAATAAGAGGTCGGCCATTTTGGAGTTCAAGTTGTCAAGTCGCGTTTATTTGTCACATACCCATACAAGATGTGCAGTGAAATGAAAGTGGCAATGCCTGTGGATTGTGCCAAAAACTACAGAACAGAATAGAACAGAATCATATTTTCCTTTGAATTTGTAAGTCAGTGGGCTCCTGGCTTGTTCTTTTCCACAGTTCCACATTTCTTACTTTGTCTCTCCACCAGATGTTAAGTATTCTCCCAAGGCAGATGTTAGTGAATGTTTGCAGCCTGTTTGTAGTGTGTTTTGATGTTTTCCATGTCTCTGATCCATACAGCATTACCTCTTTCACATTTGAGTTAAAGATGGGTATTTTGGTGTTGATTGAGATGTGTTTTCAGCTCCAGATCGCCATGAGCATGTTAAACACCGCCCTAGCCTTATTGATTCTACTTTTTATGTCTGCCTCTGCCCCTCTGGTGATGTCCACCACACTGCCTAGGTATGTGAATGTTTCTATCTCCTCTAGAGCAGTGCTGTGCATAAGGAGAGGGTTGCTGGTTTGGGAGTGGATCCTCATCACCTGTGTCTTTGCTGTATTGGGTGTAAGACCAAGTTTTGTTGCAGTTTGTGAGAGTCTGTCCGTCTTCTCCTGCATTTGTATCTGTGTGTGTGAAAGGAGAGCGATGTTGTCTGCAAAGTCAAGATCACCCAGCTGCTCCCACATTGTCCACTGAATTCCATTTCTTTTCCCTCAGTTGTTTCCATCATGATCCAGTCAATTGCCAGGAGGAACAGGAATGGTGACAATAGACATCCCTGCCTGATGCCCGTCCTGACACTAAAGCTCTGAGAGAGCATGGACGAAGATGAGGAAAAACCTTTTCAACCAGGGAGTTGTGGATCCGTGGAATTCTCTGCCACAGATGGCAGTGGAGGCCAATTTGCTGGATGTTTTCAAGAGAGCGTTAGATTTAGCTCTTAGGGCTAACGGAATCAAGGGATATGGGGAGAAAGCAGGAACGGGGTACTGATTTTGGATGATCAGCGATGATCATATATTGAATGGCGGTGCTGGCTCAGAGGGCCAAATGGCCTACTCCTGCCCCTATTTTCTATGTTATGTACCGTGTGTCAGTACACGGTGGTCGGACCCACGGGAACCCACCTGGGATGGCTGGTGCACAAACCGGCTGCGTGAGGGAGGGAGAGCACGGGCTCGATGGGGGAGTGGCCGCTGGAGGCCCTGCAGCAGCCCGGGGCTCGGCTGTACCGGGCGCCGCTCCAAGAGGCCGAGCACGTGGACCGCACGCGGCCTACAGCGGTGGAGCAGTGGCGGAGGTCACCACGGCTACGCTTGGCCAGGCCGGCCCTGCAACACCGCCATGACAACAGACCTTCATGGTCAGGTCACGACCCCTGCACTTACACCAACTGGGACTTAGTAACGGCACCAAACTGGCGACTCTGTACACTGTCTCAGTGTAATACTGCCACACACTTGTACTGGATCTGAGATGCTTCTCCAAGATGCATCCAAGAGATTATGTACAGTGAGACTTGTACTGAACTGTATACAAACATGAATTTCACTGCACCTCGGTACATGTGCACTCACAGTGGGGATCTTTGATGCCGCTGTGGGGATGTTTGTGTTGGGGACTACAGTGTTCTGTGTTTTTGTGGTTTTTTAAAATTTTTTATTTTTTTTGTATGACTGTAAGGGAAAGAGAATTTTGTTGTCTCTTAATTGAAGACAATGACAATAAATTAAATAAAATAAAATCAAATGTGACCAGTAGGTTACCAGACCAATGCTGTTGGGCCAGTGATTGCAAGATCCAGACATCTATTAATTGGAGAATCGGTCACTGTAACCACAGAATCAAGGGTTAGAGATGGCATCATAGAGTGATACAGTGTGTATTGCCTGTTTCCCTGCTCTAAACTAAACTAAACTAAATAGACTGAATACATTGACACGGTCTTTTCTCACAGGACAGGGGAATCTGAACTAGAGGATACAGATGACTTCACTTTAGAGATACAGCGTGGAAACAGGCCCATCGGCCCACTGAGTCCGTGCCGACCAGCGATCACCCCGTACACTAGCACTATCCGACATATTAAGGACAGTTTTTTTACGAATTATCGAAGCCAATTTACCTACAAACCTTCATGTCTTTGTAGTGTGGGAGGAAACAGGAGCGCCCGGAGAAAACCCACGCAGGAAACGGGGAGAACGTGCAAACTCCGTACAGACGGCATCCGTAGTTGGGATTGAACCCGGGTCTCTGGCGCTGTGGCAGCGTTGCATCACCGTGCCGTACAGTTGCAGAGAAAGTGCAGATAAAAAGTGCAAAATCCACAATGAGGTAGGTTGGAGACATCTGTCCTGGGAATCAATGTGTGAACCTTCACTGTATTTCCTTATACAAAGATGTTTTCAAGAGAGGGTTAGATAGAACTCTTAGGGCTAAAGGAATCAAGGGATATGGGAAAAAGCCGGAACGGGGTACTGATTATGAATGTTCAGCCATGATCATATTGAATGGCGGTGCTGGCTCGAAGGGCCGAATGTCCTGCTCCTGCACCTATTTTCTATGTTTCTAAGTCTCTATGTTTCAAAGGAACATATCTGTTTCAGTGGAATATTCTCAGTGTGGCCACAGCAGCGGCCGTTCGGGAAGGACAGACAGAGAGGAAAAGGAGGTGGGGTAGCGTTGCTGGTTAGAGCGGAGATTAACGCAATAGAAAGGAATGACATTAGCTTAGAGGATGTGGAATCGATATGGGTGGAGCTGCGAAACACTAAGGGGCAGAAAACGCTAGTGGGTGTTGTGTACAGGCCACCTAACAGTAGTAGTGGAGTTGGGGATGGCATCAAACAGGAAATTACAAATGCATGTAACGAAGGTAAAACCGTTATAATGGGTGACTTCAATCTACATATAGATTGGGTGAATCAAATTGGCAGGGGTGCTGAGGAAGAGGATTTCTTGGAATGTATGCGGGATAGTTTTCTAAACCAACATGTAGAGGAACCAACGAGAGAGCAGGCTATTCTAGACTGGATATTGAGCAATGAGGAAGGGTTAGTTAGCAGCCTTGTTGTACGTGGCCCCTTGGGCAAGAGTGACCATAATATGGTTGAGTTCTACATTAGGATGGAGAGTGACATTGTTAATTCAGAAACACGGATCCTGAACTTAAAGAAAGGTAACTTTGAGGGTATGAGACGTGAATTGGCCAAGATCGACTGGCAATTGATTCTTGAAGGGTTGACGGTGGATATACAATGGAAGGCATTTAAAGACTGCATGGATGAACTACAACAATTGTTCATCCCAGTATGGCAAAAGAATAAATCAGGGAAGGTGGCGCATCCGTGGATAACGAGGGAAATCAGGGATAGTATCAAAGAAAAAGATGAAGCGCACAAATTAGCCAGGAAAAAGCAGCCTACCAGAGGACTGGGAGATATTCAGAGACCAACAGAGGAGGACAAAGGGCTTAATTAGGAAAGGGAAATGGAGTATGAAAGAAAACTGGCAGGAAACATAAAAACTGACTGCAAAAGTTTTTATCGATATGTGAAGCTAAAAAGATTAGTTAAAACAAATGTAGGTCCCTTGCAGTCAGAAACGGGTGAATTGATCATGGGGAACAAGGACATGGCAGACCAATTGAATAACTACTTTGGTTCTGTCTTCACTAAGGAAGACATAAATAATTTGCCGGAAGTAGCAGGGGATCGCGGGTCAAATGAGATGGAGGAAATGAGTGAAATCCAGGTTAGCCGGAAAGTGGTGTTAGGTAAATTGAATGGATTAAAGGCCGATAAATCCCCAGGGCCAGATAGGCTGCATCCCAGGGTACTTAAGGAAGTAGCCCCAGAAATAGCAGATGCCTTAGTGATAATTTTTCAAAACTCTTTAGAGTTGTTCTAGTTGTTCCTGAGGATTGGAGTGTAGCTAATGTAACCCCACTTTTTAAAAAGGGAGGGAGAGAGAAAACGGGGAATTACAGACCAGTTAGTCTAACATCGGTAGTGGGGAAACTGCTAGAGTCAATTATTAAAGATGGGATAGCAGCGCATTTGGAAAGTGGTGAAATCATTGGACAAAGTCAGCATGGATTTACGAAGGGTAAATCATGCCTGACGAATCTTATTGAATTTTTTGAGGATGTAACTAGTAGAGTGGATAAGGGAGAAGCAGCAGATGTGTTTTATCTGGACTTTCAGAAGGCTTTCGACAAGGTCCCGCACAAGAGATTGGTATACAAACTTAAAGCACACGGTATTGGTGGTTCAGTATTGATGTGGATAGAGAACTGGCTGGCAGACAGGAAGCAAAGAGTAGGAGTGAACGGGTCCTTTTCAGGATGGCAGGCAGTGACTAGTGGGGTGCCGCAAGGCTCAGTGCTGGGACCCCAGCTATTTACAATATACATTAATGATTTGGACGAGGGAATTAAATGCAACATCTCGAAGTTTGCGGATGACACGAAGCTGGGGGGGCAGTGTTAGCTGTGAGGAGGATGCTAGGAGGACTGCAAGGATGACTTGGATAGACTGGGTGAGTGGGCAAATGCATGGCAGATGCAGTATAATGTGGATAAATGTGAGGTTATCCACTTTGGTGGCAAAAACAGGAAGGTAGACTATTATTTGAATGGTGACCGATTGTGAAAAAGGGAGATGCAGCGAGACCTGGGTGTCATGGTACACCAGTCATTGAAAGTAGGCATGCAGGTGCAGCAGGCAGTGAAGAAAGCAAATGGTATGTTAGCATTCATAGCGAAAGGATTTGAGTACAAGAGCAGGGAGGTTCTACTGCAGTTGTATAGGGTCTTGGTGAGGCCACACCTGGAGTATTGCATATAGTTTTGGTCTCCTAATCTGAGGAAAGACATTCTTGCCATAGAGGGAGTACAGAGAAGGTTCACCAGACTGATTCCTGGGATGGCACGACTTCCATATGAAGAAAGAATGGATAGACGCGGCTTGTACTTGCTGGAATTTAGAAGATTGAGGGGTGATCTCATAGAGACTTACAAAATTCTTAAGGGGTTGGACAGGCTAGATGCAGGAAGATTGTTCCCGATGTTGGGGAAGTCCAGGACAAGGGGTCACAGTTTAAGGATAAGGGGGAAGTCTTTTAGGACCGAGATGAGAAAATTGTTTTTCACACAGAGAGTGGTGAATCTGTGGAATTCTCTGCCACAGAAGGTAGTTGAGGCCAGTTCGTTGGCCATATTTAAGAGGGAGCTGGATGTGGCCCTTGTGGCTGAAGGGATCAGAGGGTATGGAGAGAAGGCAGGTACAGAATATTGAGTTGGATGATCAGCCATGATCATATTGAATGGCGGTGCAGGCTCGAAGGGCCGAATGGCCTGCTCCTGCACCTAATTTCTATGTTTCTATGTTGTGGTTGTTCATCCACGTTTATACTCAAGTGTGAGATTTGAAACCAAAATCCAGATTCTCTTCCCAAAGGTCTGGTGCCGTGTGTGTGTTAACTGTTTGAGATTTGTGAAAGCCCGGGTCCGACTGAACAAAAGGGAACACAGAAAGTCAGCTGGGTAGGAAGGGAATGCAGATGCTGGTTTACACTGAAGATAGACACAAAAAGCTGGAGTAACTCAGTGGGAAAGGCAGCATCTCTGGAGAGAAGGAATGGGTGACGTTTCGAGTCGAGTCCCATCCTCACACTGGTCTTTCTTCAGAGAGACAGCTAGTAGAACTGCAGGTCTTCCCTCAGCTTCTGATGCTCCAGACAAAACCATCTTTGTTTGTCCAACGTCTCCTTGTAGCCGGTCCCCTCTAATCCAGGCAACATTCTTCCTCCTCCTCCCACTCTTCCCTGAACTCCACTTGGAAGCTCACCCGTTTCTCCTACAGTTCCCCCTCCCCAGCTGCAGTTTTGCAGACTGTGAGTATTATGGCTACATGCAGTAGGTGCTGAATGTTTTTAACCAGGCTTGGGAACAGCGTCTACCCCGTTGACGTGTTTGCATTTATGTAAAGTATTGTTCAAACTAATTAAATAGCATACAGCTTTTAGTTTCGTTTCGTTTGGAGATACAGCGCAAAAACAGGCCCTTCGTCCCACCGAGTCCGCACTGACCCGTGATCCTCGCACGTTAACACTACCCGACACACACAAGGGGCAATACATGACTGCGGGTGCTGTCTGTACAGAGTTTGTACGTTCTCCCTGTGACCACGTGGGTTTCCTCTGGGTGCTTCGGTTTCCTCCCACGCTCTAAAGACAGGTTTGAAGGTTAATTGGTTTGTGTAATTGTGTCTCGTGTGTTGGATAGTGCTAGTGTACGGGGTAATCGCTGGTCGGCAAAGAGTTGATGGGCTGAAGGGCCTGTTTCCGTGCTGTATAATTGTAGTCTAAAGTCTAAAGCTAGGGTACAGTGGAAAGCCTTTTTGTTGCGTGCTAAAGTAGCTGCTCTTGAACCTGGAGGTCACGGTTCTGCAGGGCCAGGGTGGTGTGGGTCTGATGATGCTGGCAGCCTTTTTGAAGCATCGCCTCCTGTAGATCCCTTCGATGGTGGGGAGGTCAGTGCCCGTGATGGAGCGGGCAGTGCCCACAACTCCCTTTCCTGGGCGTTTATGTCTTCTAATTGAACTGTGGCAACGTTCCATGTTTATGCTGACACGTGGCATCCAGTAACACTAAGCAATGAAGTCATTCCCTGGAATAACTGCCCTTGTTTTGTTGTTTCGATGTTATGCAATGAGGATACCATGGTACAAAGCTGCTGTGTGGTGTATTCTCCTCAGTTGCAGCTCTCACTTGTCTATGCATTTGTCCCACACCCAGAAGGGAGATCTCAAACAGGTCAGTATATGTGTTTTGGTTTAGATTTATTATTGTTACATGTCATAGAGTGATACAGGTTGGAAACAGGTCCTTTGGCCCAACTTGTCCACACCGGTCAACATGTCCCAGCTACACTCGTCCCACCTGCCTGCATTTGGTCCGTTTCCCTCTAAACCTGTCCAGTCTAATTGCTTATTAAACGTTGCGACAGTCTTTGCCTCATCTACCTCCTAACAACTGGGAAGAAACTGTCCCTATCCATGTTCTCCAGAGATGCTGCCCGACCCGCTGAGTTACTCCAGCACTCTGTGAAACGTCACCTATCCATGTTCTCCACAGATGCTGCCTGACCCGCTGAGTTACTCCAGCACTCTGTGAAACGTCACCTATCCATGTTCTCCACAGATGCTGCCTGACCCGCTGAGTTACTCCAGCACTCTGTGAAACGTCACCTATCCATGTTCTCCACAGATGCTGCCTGACCCGCTGCCTTACACAAATACGTTGTGTGTTTTTTATTGTAAACCAGCTCTTGTGTCAACAATCCTACAAAGTTGTTTTCTATTTTGTGTTTTTGTTCCAGTGTTTGATTGCAAGTGGAAGGTGGGCAAGAGTTATTTCCACATTAGAATCGACCGTACAGGAGAGTAATTGCCAGTGAGATGAAGACCCTGTTCCTTCTCTGTGCTTTGTTCACCGTCGCGAGCCTTCGGACCTACTCCAAATGTGAGCTAGCCCGTGTCTTTCAAAGTTACAGGTTGGATGGATTCCAAGGCTTCAGTTTGGCAGACTGTGAGTATTATGGCCACATAGGCACTGAATGTTTTTAACCAGGCTCGGGAACAGCGTCTACCCCTGACTTGTTTGCATTTATGTAAAGTATTGTCTGATCTGTTTGAATAGCACACAGCTTTGAGTTTAGTTTAGAGATACAGAGCGGAAACAGGCCACCGAGTGTGCACCATCCAGCGATCCCCACACATTAACACTATTCTACACTATTCTACACACACAAGGATCAATACCTAACTGCGGGTGCTGTCTGTACGGAGTTTGTACATTTTCCCTGTGGGTTTCCTCCGGGTGCTCCGGTTTCCTCCCACGCTCTAAATAGGTATGTTACAAAACTTACCTTCAGCGGCGCTGCAGTTCTGTCATTGGCCGTGTGCACGACTTTGGCGCCTTTGAGGGGGGGTGGCGGGGTTAAAATGCGGTTTTCCCTTGCCATCCGGAATTATATTTTCTCGGAGTGTGAGCTTTTTCTGGAGATTCGTTCCGACTGCCGGTAAGTTAAAAAAAATGTAAATCGCCCGACTATTTCAGCGCTCCAGTAAAATAAAATTTAGCTCCTAATGGCGTGAACGCCGACAACGGAGACGGATTTTACGTAGGGACAGGTAAATGTAAGCTGTTTATTTGTTCATATAAACTTGCTTGTTTAGATGACCTTAATCAACATTTCATGTTGCGAAACGGTGATTTATTCCACATATGAACCGGCAGTATTTTTCCTGCCGATATTGGGTTTAAATTCACCGCAACCGCAACGTTCCAGAAAATCCCACTCGCAAGCTGATTTAAATGGCCATTCATTTACGGGCATTAAACACTAAATTCCTTCAATTTGGCCTATAAATTAATGACAATTAGATTTAAAAATCATGTTCTATTGTGAATTCTTGTGTGAATGTTATTTGGACACTTAGGCTTTAAAAAAAATGTTAATATTTTCTTAAGAAATGGGTAGATGTTTAGATCTAGTAATTTAATTTTGTAACTAGCTACAATTGGGTAACTAACTAATTATATGCTTTAATTTCAGGTCATCCAAGTAAGATTGTTTCATATTTGGTTCAGAATGCTTCAATCTATAATAACTGAAAATGTCTTTCAGTTCTCTTACTTTTTAAGAAAGTTATGGGCGTTTGACTGTTCTCGATCACAACTTTTGTGTTAAGTCAATGGAAAAGCAAGATGCTAATTTCCGAGTATGAAAATGGCCATCACTTTTTCATACTGAAGATATGAAAGTGAATTAGGTGTCAAATTAAACTTCTTTTTATGCTTTTTCTGGTGGGATAAATTGCAGACTTGATTTTTTAAATCTCAAAATTTTATAACATTACTACTCTAAAGACAGGTCTGTATGTTAATTGGTTTGTGTAATTGTCTCTTGTGTGTTGGATAGTGCTAGTGTACGGGGTAATCGCTGGTCAGCAAAGATTTGGTTGGCCGAAGCGACTGTTTCTGTGCTGTAGAATTGTAGTCTAAAGCTAGGGTACTGTCCGATTCCACTCTACCCCATGTTGTACCGTTGTTTAAGAAGGGCAGCAAGGACCAGACTGAGATCTACTGACCAGTGAGCCTGACGTTAGTGCTGGGGAGACACAAAATGCTGGAGTAACTCAGCGGGTCAGGCAGCATTTCTGGAGAAAGGGAATAGGTGTTGTTTCTGGTCAAGACCCTTATTTAGACTCAGGGGAGAGGGAAACGAGAGATATAGAGAGATTATAGGAAGCGAGTCTGGGTTAAAACATGGTCGTAGCTTCGGAGAGCAGGAAGAAGCACAGTGGGGGAGCAGCGAGAGAGGGTGTTGCAGAACTCTTGTTGGAGAGAGGAGGAGAACCTCTTCATATCTTGAGGAGATTTTACAATAGACAATAGATGCAGGAGTAGGCCATTCAGCCCTTCGAGCCAGCACCACCATTCACTGTGATAATGGCTGATCATCCAATCAGTACCCCGTCCCTGCCTTCTCCCAATATCCCCTGACTCCGCTATCTTTAAGAGCTCTCCCTAACAATTTTGCAGTGGAGCAGACAAAATGAGTAGGAAGGAACTGCAGATGCTGGTTTCAACCGAAGATATTGGAGGGATGATCTGAGAGGCAGAATGGGACCAGAATTTGGACGGGCATGGACTGATCAGGGAAAGTCCACACGGTTTTGTGGGTTGTCCTTAACGTCAATGCTCACAATCGTTTTCCCAGGTAGAAGGTTCCAAACTCGAGGTAGAGCATACGGTGAGGGGGAAGAGACAATAGGGATCTCTGGGGCAGCATTTCACTCAGAGGCAGTCCGTATCTGGCGTGAGCTGCCAGAAGAAGCTACAGGAGCTGATACACTTAGACATTTGGACAAATGCATTGGATGGGAAGGGTTTCGAGGGACACGGGCCAATTGCAGTCAAATGGTAACCGGGTCAGTATGGGGATGTTGGGCCGAAGGGCCTGTTTCTGTGCTCCATGACATTTCTTTGCCTTTGTTTCAGGGGTATGCATGGTGCAACACGCAAGTGGCTTCAGGACCGATGCTGTGGGACAAAACACGAGAAATGGCCAAGTTGTTTCCGCAAATTACGGACTGTTCCAGTTCAACAGTTTCTGGTGGTGTGACGATGGAAAGACGAAATATTCACTAAATGCTTGTAGACAACACTGCACACGTGCGTGAGATGTCTGGTCATTAATTCCAAGCTCCGTTAGATTTCACTCCTGACATTCTGCTCACCACTTGCTGTTTTCCCCGACTCTGTCTCTGGGCAGCTCGGTGGTGCAGCGGCAGAGTTGCTGCCTCACAGCGCCGGAGATCAGGGTTCGATCCCGACTACGGGTGCTGTCTGTACGGAGTTTGTACGTTCTCCCTGTGGCCTGCGTGGGTTTTCCCCGGATGCTCCGGTTTTGTTCCACACTACAAAGATGGACAGGCTTGTAGGTTAATTGGCTTGGTATGAATATAAATTGTCCCGCGTGTGTATAGGATAGTGTTAATGTGCGGGGATCGCTGCTCGGCGCAGACTCTGTGAGCTAAGGGGCCAGTTTCTGCGCTGTATCTCTAAACTAAACCTAAACTGTATAAAATTAAACACTATAATGCAGGGAACTATATTCTGCACTCTGCATGATAAAATGTCATAATGCAACATGTAATCTCAAGTACGTTGTGTTTCCGATTGATAACAGATGTATTCTCTGCATTGTCATAAAGTCATACAGCATGGAAACAGGCCCTTCAGCCCAACTTGCCCATGCTGACCAAGATGCCCCTTCTACACTAGTCCCATCTGCCTACGTTTGGCTCGTATAACCTCTAAACCTTTCTTATCTATGTGCCTTTCCAAATGTCTTTTAAATACTGTTATAGTCCCTGCCTCATCTACATCCTCTGGCAACTCGTTCCATATACACACCACCCTCTGTGTGAAAACGTTGCCCCTCAGGCTCCTATTAAATCTTTCCCTTCTCACCTTAAACCTATGTCCTCTGGTTCTTTAGGTAAAGGACTCTGAGCACTTAAAGTCCTCGAGTCATAGAGTGATACAGTGTAGACTCAGGCCCTTCGGCCCAACTTGCCCACAACGGCCAACTTGTCCCATCTACATTAATCCCACCTGCCTGCGTTTGGTCCATATCCCTCCAAACTTGTCCGATCCATGTACCTGCCAAACTGTTTCTTAAACGTTGGGATAGTCCCAGCCTCAACTACCTCCTCTGGCAGCTTGTTCCATACACTCACCACCCTTTGTGTAAAAAAGTTACCCCTCAGATTCTTATTAAATCTTTTCCCCTTCACCTTGAACCAATGTCCTCGATTCCGCCACTCTGGGCTAGCGACTCTGTGCATCTACCCGATCTACCCGATCATGATTTTATCCGCCTCTATACGATCACCCCTCATCCTCCTGCGCTCCAAGGAATAGAGACTCAGCCCTCTCAACCTCTCCCTATAGCTCACACCCTCTAGTCCTGGCAACATGCTTGTAAATCTTCTCTGAACCCTTTCAAGCTTGACTTCACTATAACTATAGTACTTGCCTTTGGCTTGGCTTGATGGTATTCATGTATAGTTACCTGAACTGTTTGGACAGCATGCAAAGTACATGTGCATGCAAAGTACAACAGGCCCTTCGACCCAACTTGTCCATGTTGACCAAGATGCCCTCCAAACCTTAGAGACACACTGAAGTGCAGATGCTTATTTACCAAAAAAAAGACGCAGAGTGCTGGAGTAATTCAGCAGGTCAGGCAGCATCTCTGGAGAATCTGGATATGTGACTTTTCGGGTCAAGTCTGAAGAAGGGTCCCGATCCGAAATGTCACCTCCATGTTCTCCATGTTCTCAGCACTCTGTGAAAGATTGTTCTCCACAGATGCTGCCTGACCCGCTGAGTTACTCCAGCACTCTGTGAAACGTCACCTATCCATGTTCTCCACAGATGCTGCCTGACCGCTGAGTTACTCCAGCACTCTGTGTCTCTTTTTTTTCCTCTCTAAACCTTTCCTATCAATGTACCCAGGGCGCGGAAATCCCGGGGGGGCCAAGGGGGGAATCCCCCTCCGCCACACCCATTTATTGTACCCCGGTGAAATCTCTGCTTTCCACGAGACAGTGGGGTGGGCAAGAGATACGGTCGGTGGGGACGGGACAATGATGATTTCAGCGAGATGATGAGGAGGCAAGTGCCAGTAGGGGGGTGGGCCTGTGGATAGAGCGCGTGTGATTGGTGGAGGGAAACGTCCGTGGGGCAAAGATCATTGAATTGCAAGGTAGCAGCCCTGGCACAGACCTGCGGCGGAGACCCATCTTGTGGGCCACAGACGAAAGCAGCTGCCAGCGCAGAGAAGCAGTGCTCTACATACGGGAATGACTGCCCAGTTTTAGCTCCACGGCTCTAGACTGGTGTTCCAGGCAGGGCTGTAGCTTAACCCGGCGAGGCAGGCAGGGTTGAGCTGGATTTATTTCCGCGCTGGCCGTAAGCCTGGGCCGTCGTTCCCATAATTACCATCCAAATAACCGGTCCCCCCCCCCCATGTTTTTGATAGCGATTTCCATGCCTGAATCTACCTGTTAAATGGTGGCCGATTAGAAAAGGGAGATGCAGCGAGACCTGGGTGTCATGGTACACAGTCATTGAAAGTAGGCATGCAGGTGCAGCAGGCAGTGAAAAAAGCGAATGGTATGTTAGCTTTCATAGCAAAAGTATTTGAGTACAGGAGCAGGGAGGTACAGGAGCAGGGAGGTTCTACTTCAGTTGTACAGGGTCTTGGTGAGACCACACCTGGAGTATTGCGTGCAGTTTTGGTCTCCAAATCAATTGTTCATAGAGGGAGTTGTCTTATGAGAAGACCTCACTGGCCGTCAACACACGAGTTTTGCCTCACAGCCATTGGCTATATTAAGAATGAGTTGGAGCTAAGGGGATCAAGGGGGAGGGGACGGGTGGTGGGATGGTGTTGATGCCTGGGCAGTGTTTCTATGTCCAAACATCGCATTGATATTCTGGCTGGTGTTTGTGTTGGAGAAGGGGGTGTCAGTGTTTCAACAACTAATTACTGTCCTGGTACTTTCTACCTGTAGAGTTTATCTGACTAACATTGCAGATGATATCAGATGTGCAAAAAGGGTCATAAGGGATCCACACGGAATTGAATACCTGGTACGTTTAAACATGCTGTGTCATCTCTGGTTTTCCTGTTTATATGTGAATCAGGCATCAAGAGTCATATTGCAACTAGAGAGAACGATGACATTCTTGCAATTCATAAGTCATAGGAGCAGAATTAGGCTAATCAGCCCATCAAGCGCCATTCAATCACGGCTGATCTCTCTCCCTCTCAACCCCATTCTCCTGCCTTCTCCCATAACCCCTACTAATCAAGAACCTGTCAATCTCCGCCTTAACAATATTCCATGGCTTGGCCACTGCCGTCTGTGGCAATAAATTCCACAGATTCACCACCCTCTAACTAAAGAAATTCCTCCTAATTTCCTTTCTAATCATCCCTGCGATCATTCTCGTAAACCACCACTGGACCCTCTCCAATGCCAACATATCCCTCCTCAGATATGGGGCCCAAAACTGCTCACACTGCAAATGCATTGTAGGTTTTCCACATGTTTACAACCCTGTGACTAAAGAAATTCTTCCTCATCTCCTTCTTAAAGGAACATCCTTTTTATTCTGAGGCTGTGACCTCTCGTCCCAGACTCTCCCACCAGTGGAAACATCCTCTCCACATCCACCCTATCCTAGCCTTTCACTATTGGGTAAGATTCAAGGAGGTCCCCCCCTCATCCTTCTAAACTGCAGCGAGTACAGGCCCAGTGCCGTCAAACGCCCATCATATGTTCACCCACACATTCCTGGGATCATCCTCGTACATATGGGCTAGGGTGGAGGAGTTGGGCGGAAGGGCCTGTGTGACTCTGTGACTCCAAGTGCCGAAGGCTGTTTGCAGACCTAGTCCACTCATGATCCTCTCTCCCATTGCAGGAACGGCTGGAAGAAGCATTGCGAGGGAAAGGTTCTCGATTATCTGAAGGAGTGCAACCTCTAGACAACAACTGGCCCCAGGGGTTGTGACCACTTTCTGGAAACAACCTCTGACTACCGCTAGTTACTCCGCATTTCTGAAATCTCAACAAATAAGCAAAGAATAATTGATTTCCCAGAGATGATTATTGGTGTTGTTTTGCCATCATTTTCTCTGCATTTGCCTGGTGTGGGTTTGAGTTTAGTTTATTGTCACGTGTACTGAGGTACAGTGAAAAGCTTTTTGTTGTGGGCTAACCAGTCAGCGGAAAGACAACACATGATTACAACCGAGCCGTCCACAGTGTACAGATACAGGATAAAGGGAATAATGTTTAATGCAGGATAATGTCCAGTAAAGTCGGATCAAAGATAGGCCGAGGGTCACCAATGAGGTTGATGGGAGCTCAGGCCCACTCTCTAGTTAGTTGTAGGATGGTTCAGTTGCCTGATAACAGCTGGGAAGAAACGGTACCTGAATCTGGAGGTGTGCGTTTTTACACTGCTGTACCTTAAGCCCGATGGGAGAGGGGAGAAGAGGGCGTGGCCAGGGTGCGACTCATCCTTGATGCTGCTGGCCTTGCCGAGGCAGCGTGAGGTGTAGATGGAGTCAATGGAAGGGAGGTTGGTTTGTGCGATGGTCTGGGCTGCGTCCACAACTCTCCGCATTTGCCTGTTGTGGGTTTAGAACTTGCTGTCACTGACTGACAGGATCCCGACCCGAAACACTGCCTCTCGATGGTCTCCACAGATGCTGGCTGTCCCACTGAGTTACTCCAGCAGTCTGTGTCCTTTAGTATATTCGTGCAGTGTTCAAGAGCCTGATGGTTGTTGGGAAGAAGCTGTTCCTGAACCTGGAGGTCACGGTTTTCAGGCTCCTGTACCTTCTTCCCGTTGTCTCCTCTTCACCCCCAGCCTTTGTCACTGACTCCACCCATCTGTCAATCACCCCCCTCACCTGTATCCACCTATCACTTGTCAAACTTTCTCCCGCCCCCCCCCCCCTCTCTCTCAGTTTCTCCCACCCCACCCCCCCAATCCAGTCTGAAGAAGGGTCCCGACCCGTAATGTCACCTGTCCATGTCTACGTGGAGTTTGCACGTTCTCCCTGTGACCGCGAGGGTTTCCTCCGGGTGCTCCGGTTTCCTCCCACATCCCAAAGACGTGCTAGTTTGTAGGTTAATTGGCCTGGTTAATTAGTGTGTAGGAGTGGGCGAGAAAGTGGGATAACATAGAACTAGTGTGAATGGTGATTGATGGTCGGTATGGACTCGGTGGGCCGAAGGGCCTGTTTCTGTGCTGTATCTCTAAACTACAGTTTTTGATTTGAAATAAATGTCGCTTTGTGATTTGCTGTCCGTGGTTTGGAGGTTTATTTTTGACCATGCGTGGCCCATAATCATTCATTCCTTGTCCCACCTCCCTGCGTTTGGTCCATATCCCTCTAAACCTGTCCTACCCATGTATCTGTCCAAATATTTCTTAATTGTTGCGATAGTCCCTGCCTCAACTACCGCCTCCGGCAGCTCATTCCATACACCCACCACCCTTTGTGTAAAAAAAAAAGTTGCCTCTCAGGTTCCTATTAAATCTTCCCCCACTACGTTCTCTGGTTCTCTACTCTGAGTAAAAGATTCTGTGCGTCTACCCGATCTATTCCTCTCATGATTTTGTACACCTCTATAAGATCACCCCTCATCCTCCTGCGCTCCAAGGAATGGAGTCCCAGCCTGGCCCAACCTCTCCCTGTAGCTCAGGCCCTCGAGTCCTGGCAACATCTTCATAAAGTTACTGGTTTCCTTATTGACCACAGCTGAAAGATAATCGCCGCAAGCAGTCCTGTAGTTTAAGTCACACATAGACGATTGGAGAATAAGATTTATTCTTGACATTACCGTAGAGAGAACTATATAAGCAATGGGTTGCGTGAATGGACAGGTGTAGTTACACAAAACGCGTCATTAAATTGGAGATACCTCCAACTGCAGATGGAGATGGGAGTTGCTGTAGCACTTTGTGTCGTTGTTTGTTTCCCGATGTTGGGGGAGTCCAGTACCAGGGGTCACAGTTTATGAATAAGGGGTCGGCCATTTTGGACTGAGATGAGGAAAAACATTTTCCACCCAGAGAGTTGTGAATCTGTGGAATTCTCTGCCACAGAAGGCAGTGGAGTCCAATTGACTGGATGTTTTCAAGAGAGAGTTAGATTAAGCTCTTGGTGCTAATGGAATCAAGGTATATGGGGAGAAAGCAGGAACAGGGTACTGATTTTGGATGATCAGCCGTGATCATATTGTATGGCGGTGCTGGCTCGAAGGGCCGAATGGCCTACTCCTGCACCTATTTTCTATGTTTCTATGGTCAGGCGGCAAATGTTCTAGTCCCACATTACAGGAAGGATGGGGTAGTGATAGAGAGAGTGCAGAAGAGGTTCACCAGGACGCTGTTGGAATGGTGGGCAGTGGTTCTAGGGAGAGAGTGGACAGGCTGCGTTTATTCTCACTGGAGGTTAGTGACCGACGTGCGACTTTACAGAGGTTTATACAATCATTGGGCATACAGACAGCATGGTGGCGCAGCGGTAGAGTCGCTGCCTCACAGCACCGGAGACCCATGTTCGATCCCAACAACGGGTGCTGTCCTTACGGAGTTTGCTCGTTCTCCCTGTGACCTGCGTGGGTTTTCTCAGAGATCTTCGGTTTCCTCCCACACTCCAAAGGCGTACTGGTTTGTAGGTTTATTGGCGGTTTAAATGTAAATTGATACGTGTGTGTGTAGGATAGTGTTAGTGCGTGGGGATCGTTGGTTTGTACAGACTGTTTGGGCCGAAGGGCCTGTTTCCGTGCTGTATCTCTAAACTAAACTAAACTAAATAGACTGAATACATTGACACGATCTTTTCTCACAGGGCAGGGTAATCTGAACTAGAGGATACAGGTGACTTCACTTTAGAGATACAGCGTGGAAACAGGCCCATCGGCCCACTGAGTCCGTGCCGACCAGCGATCACCCCGTACACTAGCACTATCCGACATATTAAGGACAGTTTTTTTACGACTTTGATAAGCCAATTTACCTACAAACCTTCATGTCTTTGTAGTGTGGGAGGAAACAGGAGCACCCGGAGAAAACCCACACAGATCATGGGGAGAATAGTTTAAGAATAAGGAGTAAGCCATTGAGAACGGAGACGAGGAAACACTTTTTCACCCAGAGGATTGTGAGTGTGGAATTCTCTGCCTCAGAGGGCAGTGGAGGCAGGTTCTCTGGATGCTGATTGGGGATGATCAGCCATGATCACGTTGAATGACGATGCTGGCTCAAAGGGCCGAATGGCCTACTCCTGCACCTATTGTCTATTGTCTATTGTCTATTGAGAGCGTACAAACTCCGTACAGACAGCACCCGTAGACGGGATGGAACCCGGGTCTCTGGCGCTGTGAGGCAGCAACTCTACCGCTGCGCCACCGTGCCATCCGAGGGCAGGAATTTAAAGGAAATCAGGTAGGTCTTTTTTTCACACTGACGGTGGTGGGTATATGTAATGAGGGGCTAGAAGCAGGTGTTTTACAACTGGTAAAGGCACGTGGACTGGTTCACGAGAAGGAAGGGTTCAGATAGAAGGATATGGGACAAACGCGGGCAAATGGGACGTGTGTGATGCGGATCATGGTTAGCACGGATGCGATGGGCTGAAGGGCCTGTTGCTGCACTGTAGGGTTCTATGATCGTCCGCTCACTCGCTGGGCTTCTAGCGGTGCAAGCCAATGAGTAAAGAGTGTGGGATGTTTGCAGGAGACAGCACCAGCGAGAAAGGCACGACCACTCCTACACATCACAGTCTTTCAGAAACTTGGTCAGAGTACTTTGTTTGCATTTCTTCTTCCAGCTGTACCTGCAAAAATAAAACAGGTGAACACAGACCGTAGAACAGCAAGAGGCCCTTCGGCCCACAATGTCTGTACTGTGCATGATGCCGAGACCAACTCGCCTCTGCCTGCATGATGTGCCTATCCAAAAGCCTCTTAAACACCACTCCATCACCACGCCTGGCAGTCCCCAGAGAAAAATACCAGTGAAGAATACAGCTTAGTTTCATTAGTTTAGTCTGAAGAAGGGTCTCGACCCGAAACGTCACCCTTTCCTTCTCTCCAGAGATGCTGCTTGTCCCGCTGAGTTACTCCAGATTTCTGTGTCTATCTTGAGTTTAATTTAGTTTAGTTTAGAGATACATCACGGAAACAGGCCCTTCGGCCCACCGAGTCTGAACAGCGATCACCCCGCACACTAACACGACCGTACGCACACTAGGGACAATTTACAATTTCACCAAGCCAATTATCCCACAATGCTGTATGTCCTTGGAGTGTGGGAGAAAACTGGAGCGCCCGGAGAAAACGCACGCACGTCACGTGGAGAACGTGCAAACTCCGTACAGGCAGCATCCGTAGTCGGGATCGAACCCGGGTCTCTGGCGCTGTGAGGCAGCACGTTGCGTCACCGTGCCGTACAGTTACAGAGAAAGTGCAGATAAAAAGTGCAAAATTCACAATGAGGTAGGTTGGAAGCCTCACAATGTGTGAACCTTCGCCGTACCTACTTATTCAAAGATGTTTTCAAGAGAGAGTTAGATAGAGCATATAGGCCTAAAGGAATCTAGGGATATGGGGAAAAAGCAGGAACGGGGTAGTGATTCTGGATGTTCAGCCATGATCATATTGAATGGCAGTGCTGGCTTGGACCGAATGGCCTACTCCTGCTTTTAGAAATGTTTCTATGTTTCTAAGTCTCTATGTTTCAAAGGAACATCTCTCTTTCAGTGGACTATTCTCAGTGCGGCCACAGCAGCGGCCTTTGTGGTTGTTCATCCACGTTTATACTCAAGTGTGAGAAGTGTGAAACCAAAATCCAGATTCTCTTCCCAATCACCTGACGCCGTGTGTGTGTTAACTGTTTGAGATTTGTGAAAGCCCGGGTCTGTCTGAACAAAAGTGGAACACAGAAAGTCAGCTGGGTAGGAAGGGACTGCAGATGCTGGTTTACACTGAAGATAGACACAAAAAGCTGGAGTAACTCAGTGGGACAGGCAGCATCTCTGGAGAGAAGGAATGGGTGACGTTTCGGGTCGAGACCCATCCTCACACTGGTCTTTCTTCAGAGAGACAGCTAGTAGAACTGCAGGTCTTCCCTCAGCCTCTGACACTCCAGACAAAACCATCTTTGTTTGTCCAACGTCTCCTTGTAGCTGGTCCCCTCTAATCCAGGCAACATTCTTCCTCTCCCTCCCACTCTGCCCTGAGCTCCACTTGGAAGCTCACCCATTCCTCCTACAGTTCCCCCCCCCTTTCCCTCCCCCCGTGTCCTTCAGCACACTGACACGTCACCTATCCATGTTCTCCACAGATGCTGCCTGACCCGCTGAGTTACTCCAGCACTCTGTGAAACGTCACCTATCCATGTTCTCCACAGATGCTGCCTGACCCGCTGAGTTACTCCAGCCCTTTTTTTGCCAACCAGCATCTGTAGTTCCTTGTGTCAGCATCGTGGTAAACCTCCTCTGCACCCTCTCCAAAGCCTCCTCATCATCCATGTCACCCAGCTACAGCTCCAAGATTAGCAACGTCTGACTTACCAGGAATTCATTCCTTGAGGCAGAACCACTTTCTTCACACATTCAATGTCATCGGTAATATTATCATTGATAAAATCTGTGGGAGAAATACAAGGTGGTTGATTAGTAGCGAGGTCCAGCACAGAAACTGGCCCTTTGGCCCTTCGAGTACACGCCGACCATCGATCACCCATCCGCACCAGTCCTGTCTTATCCCATTTCTCATCCGCTCCCTTCACACTAGTGGGGCAATTTGCAGAGGGCTGATTAACCTACAAGCCCGCACGGGCGGGTCTTTGGGTGTGGGGGGAAACTGGGGCATCCGGAGGAAGTGATAGGAGCAGAATTAGGCCATTCAGCCCATCAAGTCTACTCCACCATTCAATCATGGCTGATCTATCTCTCCCTGCTAACCCCATTCTCCTGCCTTCTCCCCCCCATAACCCCTGACACCCGTACCAACCAAGACTCTATCTATCTCTGCCTTCTCCGGGTCTCCGGCTCTGTGAGGCAGCGGCTCCAGCCACTGCGCCGCCGCGCCAACTGTTTGTGAACAACGTTCTTGGGTGAAGTCTGTGCACGTTTTCCTCGCCCCTCGGAACAGCTCCGGTTTCCACAGAGTCATTCTCAGTTTGTGCCAACATGTTTCTTGTGGGCGGCACGTTGGCACTGCGGTAGAGTTGCTGCCTCACAGCGCCAGAGTCCCGTGCGGGTGCTGCCTGTACGGAGTTTGTACGTTCTCCCCGTGACCTGCGTGTGTTTTCTCCGAGATCTCCGGTTTCCTCCACACTCCAAAGACGTGCATGTGTGTCGGCTAATTGCCTTCTTAGTTTAGTTTAGAGATGCAGCGCGGAAACAGGCCCTTTGGCCCACCGGGTCCGCGCCGACCAGTGATCCCCACACACTAACACTATCCTACACCCACTAGGGACAATTTTTACATTTAACGAAGCCAATTAACCTACAAACCCTGACGTCCTTGAAGTGTGGGAGGAAACCGGAGCACCCGGAGAAAACCCACGTGGGCCACGGGGAGAACGTACAAACTCCGTACAGACAGCACCCGTGGTCGGGATCGAACCCGGGTCTCTGGCGCTAGGAGGCCGCAACTCTACCCGCTGCGCCACCGTGCCATCGTGAATTTTTAATTTTAAATCTGTAAATTTAAAATTGTCCCGAGTGCGTGCGGGATAGTATGCCGGGTGTTCGGTGGTCGGCACGGACTCAGTGGGCCGAAGGGCCTGTTTCCCCGCTAAGCTAAGCTAAACTAAACTAAACTAGACTAAAAAGATGCGAAGGTCTGGGTCATAGAAACATAGAATGGGGAGAAAGCAGGAACGGGGTACCGATTCTGGATGATCAGCCGTGATCATATTGAATGGTGGTGCTGGCTCTTTTGAGCTGATCATCCAGAATCAGTACCCCGTTCCTGCTTCCTCCCCATACCCCTTGATTCTGTCAGCCTTAAGAACTAAATCTAACTGCATATACAGATGTGGTGAAGATCTAATGGTGCGTGTACAGATGTGGTGAAGATGTCACTGTTTGGAGCATATTGCACACCACTCTATACTGCACCCCTGTGGTCAAACTACGGAAAGACAAGTGTACAGAGACTAAAGGTGGCTTATAATGATGCCATGAGAACACTGCTAAGGAAACCTAGATGGTGTAGTGCTAGTGAAATGTTTGTGGCTGCAGGAGTCAGTACTTTGGAAGCTATCCTTAGAAATCACATATATAAATTTAAGTGGCGGTGCTGCCCTAGCTGCTGCGGCTCGCCTGCAGTCCGTCTGTTTTTTCTTTTTTTCTGTTGTCCTTGTCCTGTTTTAGCCAGTTAATTTGAGTTGTTAGTTTGTGTGTGTGTGCGTGCGTGCGTGTGTGCGCGTGCGCGCGTGTGCGAGTGTGTGAGTGCGCGCGTGTGTGTGTAGAGGGGAGTGGGAGAAACTTGTTTTTAGTCTCTTCCTTCAGGGGGGATGCGACTTTTTTTTTGTCGTGTCCCCTGTCTCCGTCTGCGCTGAGGCCTAATGGCGGAGGTCTGAATGACAATAAAGGATTACTTTACTTAAATTTACGTGCAGGATTAATGAGTCTGAAAATGAAATTATGTTGGTCTTATCAAACATAAGGTTCGGCACTACACGCTACCAATTCCAGCTGTGGAGACACTGGTATCGTTGTCTCGTTGTAGGACACCAATCTTTCTTTTTACTCTGGATTATAGACAATCGGTGCAGGAGGAGGCCATTCGGCCCTTTGAGTCAGCACCGCCATTCAATGTGATCATGGCTGATCATCCACAATCAGTACCCCGTTCCTGCCTTCACCCCATATCCCCTGACTCCGCTATCTTTCAGAGCCCTATCCAGGTCTCTCTTGAAAGCTCCACCGCCCTCTGAGGCCGAGAATTCCACAGACTCACAACTCTCTGTGAGATAAAGTGTTTCCTCGTCTCCTTTCTAAATGGTTTACCCCTTATTCTTAAACTGTGTGGCCCCTGGTTCTGGACTCCCCCAACATCGGGAACATGTTTCCTGCCTCTAGCGTGTCCAAACCCTTATTAATCTTATGTGTTTCAATAATCTTATATTGTTATATATTTTAAATCATGTATTGTGTTAGTGTGTATAATTTATGATGCTCATAAGTAATTTACTAAGCTTTGATATGTATTTTATGCTGTTTTTATATGCAATGTATTTTATGTCATGTAGTCTCTTGTCTGGACTTTGAGTCTGAAATAAATAATTTAATAAACAGACGGATAAATAAATAAATAAACAGCACTCGCTTGGACACATCTCACCCTGGCAGCTTCTGCCACATGAGTCGTCTGTGTTCCTCCTTCTCGGGGTCTGCCCGTCCCGGCACCAGCGGGTGCTGCTGATCTGGAAGATTCCGTAGTCCGAGGACACCGTCTTGCCTCCTCGCCGGTTGCGGCCAACCACCCTGGTGTTGTAGCCGCTCTCGTGTTCCACCAGGCACACCCCTGCAGCGAGGGACAAGCCCCTTCAACACCAACTCTCACCAGCAGCCCCCCCTGTTCCAATATCTAAAGAGGGGCTGCTCCTTGCCTCCTGGCTGCACGTCACACCCACCACCCTCACCTTTGGACACCCTGTGCATTCGGGAGTGGGTTTGGGGCCGAGGATGTCCTGGTTGGGTTTGGTCCTGGGCCTGGCCAAGCTGGCCATCCGCGAGTCACGGCGCCAGGCGGGAGAGGGTTCTGCCCGAGCCCCGTTTCCAGGGTTACGTCTGCGCCCGGGTGGGGTTAGAGAGGGAACACGCGCTGTCCACGGGCACCCTGGGGGATTTCCGGGACGCTGGGCACCGCGGGGGGTGGAATGTATCCTGGACAAGGAGTGTAACATCGTTGTATAGTAGTTTATTTAGTATATCTGTTTGTCTTGTATTATGCTGGTGGGATCCGTTTAACAATATTGTATTGTAGATGTTATTTGTAATAATTTAATTATTTTTTTCGTCAGCAGCTCAGATGTGTGAGAGGGGCAGGATCATGGCCATGCGGCCCAACAAGCCACTCTCTGGATGTTTACATGGGGCGGTTCAGTCACCTGATAACAGCTGGTTGGAAACTGTTCCTGAATCTGGAGGTGTGCGTTTCACCGAGGTACCGAGAAAAGCTGTGTGCCATCCAATCAGATAAAATAATACTACACACAAACACAAACAAGGCATAAGATGATAAGATCATAAGTGTGTAAGAAGGAACTGCAGATGCTGGTTTAAACTGAAGATAGACACAAAAAGCTGGAGTAACTCAGCGGGACAGGCAGCATCTGCGGAGAACATGGACAGGTGACGTTTCACAGAGTGCTGGAGTAACTCAGCAGGTCAGGCAGCATCTGTGGAGAACATGGATAGGTGACGTTTCACAGAGTGCTGGAGTAACTCAGCGGGTCAGGCAGCATCTGTGGAGAACATGGATAGGTGACGTTTCACAGAGTGCTGGAGTAACTCAGCGGGTCAGGCAGCATCTGTGGAGAACATGGATAGGTGACGTTTCACAGAGTGCTGGAATAACTCAGCAGGTCAGGCAGTATCTGTGGAGAACATGGATAGGTGACGTTTCACAGAGTGCTGGAGTAACTCAGCGGGTCAGGCAGTATCTGTGGAGAACATGGATAGGTGACGTTTCACAGAGTGCTGGAGTAACTCAGCGGGTCAGGCAGCATCTCTGGAGAATTCCCTTATCTCCCCAATTACATTTTATCTCTGCTTGCTTTGTTGTCCTAGCTAACGATGGTCTATTCTATATTTCCCTTAAACTTCATCTAGAAACATAGAAACATAGAAAATAGGTGCATGTGGAGGCTAATCTCTTTTGGTCTCTTACACTTCCTTACCTCTGCAACTCCCTCTCCCCTGATGCTCAGTCTGAAGAAGGGTCTCAACCCGAAACGTCACCAAATTCCTTCTTTCCAGAGATGCTGCCTGTCCCGCTGTGTTACTCCAGTTTTTTGCGTCTATCTTCGGCTTAATCCAGCATCTACATTCCTTCCTACACATCTCTGGAGACCATGGATAGTTGACGTTTCTGGTCGGAACCCTTCTTCAAACTGGTCGGTGTAAACAAGGGTCTTGACCCAACATTTCACCTATCCACGTTCTCCAGAGATAACCATATAACCATATAACAATTACAGCACGGAAACAGGCCCTCTCGGCTCTTCCAGTCCGTGCCGACCATTTGTTTTCCCCTAGTCCCATCTACCTGCACTCAGACCATACCCCTCCATTCCCTTCACGTCCATATACCTATCCACTTTACTCTTAAATGTTAAAATCGATCCTGCCTCCACCACTTCTGCTGGAAGCTCATTCCACACAGCCACCACCCTCTGAGTATAGAAGTTCCCCCTCACGTTACCCCGAAACTTCTGTCCCTTAATTCTCATGTCATGCCCTCTTGTTTGAATCTTCCCTACCCTCAATGGGAAAAACGTATCCACGTTAACTCTGTCTATCCCTTTCATCATTTTAAAGACTTCAATCAAGTCCCCCCTTAACCTTCTGTGCTCCAAAGAATAAAGAATAAAGATGCTGCCTGACCCGCTGAAATACTCCAAAACTCTGTGAAACGTCACCTATCCATGTTCTCCACAGATGCTGCCTGACCCGCTGAGTTACTCCAGCACTCTGTGTCTATTTCCCCATATTTGTTGATTGATTATTGTCATGTGTTCTGGGGTGCAGTGAAAAGCTATTATATACATGTTATCCATTTTCCTTTACTTTTTAGTCTTTTACAGCACGGAAGCAAACCCTTCAGCCCTCGACCAGCGATCAGGATACGTGACAAACGGAATGACGTTTAGTGCAAGGTAAAGTCCCACAAAGTCCAATTGAAGATCGTCCGAGGGTCTCCAATGAGATAGATGGGAGGTCAGGACCGCTCTCTTGGGGCTGTCCCAGAATAGCCACAGTCCTTTCCCACGGGTTTAGATCAGATTTATTATTGTCACGTGTACCGAGGTATAGTGAATAGCTTTGTTCTGCGCGCTATCCAAACAGATCGGATAATGCCATGCATAAATGCAGTCAGGTCAAACTCAAGTCCAATAGGTAGAGCAAAGGGGAAGATACAGAGTGCAGAATATACTTCTCAGCATTGTAGCGCATCAGTTCCAGAGACTAAGTCCAATGTCCGCAATGGGGTAGAGGTGGATCGGACAGTGCCCTAGCTTATGGAAGGGCCGTTTGTTCAGAAGCCTGATAACAGAGGGGAAGAAGCTTATCAAACCAACACTCTCACCTGTATATCTGCCATCTTATTTCACACATGAGTTCCTCATTGTCACCTTCCCCTCTGCTAACGATGAACCACTCTACACACTATTGATCATCGTCTGCTTTGATCTATCATTTTCACACCCTACCCTTCCATATCTCTAGTCTCCCTCTCCCCTGGCTCTCAGTCTGAAGAAGGGTCTTGACCCGAAACGTCACCCATTCCTTCTCTCCAGAGATGCTGCCTGTCCTGCTGAGTCACGACAGCATTTTGTGTCTGTCTCTGTGTGTTCTTTATTGTCACGTGCACTGAGCTAGCGAGAAAAGCTGCTCACTATCCAAACAGATCAGATAATCAGATGATGGATTTAAGAGAGAGTTGGATAGAGCTCTAGGGGCTAGTGGAATCAAGGGATGTGGGGAAAAGGCAGGCACGGGTTATTGATAGGGGACGATCGACCATGATCACAATGAATGGTGGTGCTGGCTCGAAGGGCCGAATGGCCTCCTCCTGCACCTATTTTCTATGTTTCTATAATACTACACGTAAATACAATCATGTCAAACTCAAATATAATAGGTCGAGCGAGGAGGAAGATACAGAGTGTAGGAAGGAACTGCAGACGCTGGTTTACACCGAAGATAAACACAAAATGCTGGAGTAACTCAGCGGGACAGGCAACATCTCTGGAGAGAAGGGATGGGAGACTGATGCAGGTACAGGGTGTGGGCATCCATAAGTTCATAAGTGATAGGGAGCAGAAGGAGGCCATTCGGCCCATCAAGTCTACTGCACCATTCAATCATGGCTGATCTATCTCTCCCTCCTAACCCCATTCTCCTGCCTTCTCCCCGTCACCCCCGACACCCGCACTGATCTAGTGGAACTCACAGTTTGCCAAGCTGTAGCCACGATAGCCGTCCAGTCCATGCCTGAGTAGAAGCTGTGCCAGCTCGCACTTCTCAAAGATGTACGGAGAGGCAACAAAGAGCAGGGCGCTGAGTAGAATGAAGGTCTTCATGGTGTCCGTGCCTGCATCAGATCTGTCTG
This sequence comes from Okamejei kenojei, assembly GCA_035221665.1. Lineage (NCBI taxonomy): Eukaryota > Metazoa > Chordata > Chondrichthyes > Rajiformes > Rajidae > Okamejei > Okamejei kenojei. The sequence continues at coordinate 71,812,432 of CM069142.1, read as the reverse complement.
CAGACTGAGCTCCCTCTCCTCCCTCGTCCCTGCGAGATCGCTGGCCGGCTCACACCCACTGACCTCTGTCCTTATCACTCCGGAAAACAACTCGATTCATAAAGCACTGACCTCCGAATGTTCTCTGCAAGTTGCTTCCGGCTGATGGAGGAAGGAGGATTCCAGGAAAGGCCGATGTTTCTCTTTGGCAACACTGTCCTATCAGGGACATCTGAAATCAATCTGTGTCCCTTAAAGCCCTGTCCCACTGTACGAGTAATTCAAGAGTTCTCCCGAGTTTTCCCTGATTCGAACTCGGTTTTACGGTAATGGCCGCTCGTCGGTACTCGGGGCTCGCGTGGACATTTTTCAACATGTTGAAAAATATTCACGAGTCTTCCCGAGCTTACCGCGTTTCCCGAGTACCTGCCGTTAGCGTTACAAGCGCTAAGAGACATCCCCGCGCTCCAACGTACCCGCTACGTACATTCTACGTGCTTCCACGAGTTTGATTTTTTTTTAAACTCGGAAGAGCTCTTGGGTGAACTAGTATAGTGGGACAGGGCCATTAGTGTTCTGCAGTGTTTAAGAGCCTGATGGTTGTTGGGAAGAAGCTGTTCTTGAACGTGAACGTCACGGTTTTCAGGCTCCTGTACCTTCTTCCCGACGAGACCACACCTGGAGTATTGTGTGCAGTTTTGGTCCCCTAATTTGAGGAAGGACATTCTTGCTATTGAGGGAGTGCAGCGTAGGTTCACCAGGTTTATTCCTGGGATGGTGGGACTGCCATATGCTGAGAGAATGGAGCGGCTGGACTTATACACTCTGGAGTTTAGAAGGATGAGAGGGAATCTCATTGAAACATATAAGATTGTTAAGGGTTTGAACACGCTAGAGGCAGGAAGCATGTTCCCGATGTTGGGGGAGTCCAGAACCAGGGTCCACAGTTTAAGAATAAGGGGTAAGCCATTTAGAATGGAGACGAGGAAACACTTTTTCTCACAGAGAGTTGTGAGTCTGTGGAATTCTCTGCCTCAGAGGGCGGTGGAGGCCGGTTCTCTGGATACTTTCAAGAGAGAGCTAGATAGGGCTCTTAAAGATAGCGGAGTCAGGGGATATGGGGAGAAGGCAGGAACGGGGTACTGATTGGGGATGATCAGCCATGATCACATTGAATGGCAGTGCTGGCTCAAAGGGCTGTATGACCTACTCCTGCACCTATTGTCTATTGTCTATTGTCTATTGTCTATTGGCAGGGGGGGGGAAGCTTGGCCAGGGTTGTGTTGGTCTTTGACGGTGCTGGCTGCCTGTTTGAGGCAGCGCCTCTTGAGATCCCCGTGATGATGGGGAGGTCAGTGCCCGTGATGGAGCAGGCAGTGCCCATCACTCTCTGTCATCTCCTTTGATTCTGGGCATTAGAGTCGCTGATCCAGGCTGTGATGCAACCAGTCAGTGTGCACCTACAAAGCTCTAACTTCCCCAACAAGTTGCAGGGAACGCAGTACCTGCACAGGTGGTTGAGTGAGTGGTTCAATCGAAGAATTCACAGCTTCCCACAAAGCACAGAGTGCACATTCTACACCTGCTCCCAGAGACACATTCAGAGACGGACATCGAGTGCTGCTGGAAGGTCATCAACTCGGTGAAAGACGCTTTGGTCTGCCCGAGCGTTGTTGACCACCCAGTGGAGCGAGATGTCCGTCGGGGAATGTCACCGACTGGCCCGCTGCACACTACAGGAGTACAATAGACAATAGGTGCAGGAGTAGGCCATTCGGCCCTTCGAGCTCCTGCTGAGGGACGCACTGAAGCTCAGTGCAGCAAACGCCAAGCTCGGTGGGGGAGGGCCACAGTCTTGGGTCCATCCGCTGCTGGACATGGTGGGGGCGCCCCTCACACAAGGGAAGGGATATCACCGCAGGGGGCCACATGAGTGGTAAAGGTGTTTTGTTTGCAGGTGAGGACTAACATTATTGAAGATCTTTGAATGTATGGAAACTGAGAATATTTCAAGAGTGTTTGCCCAGTTTTAGTTTCGTGTATCGTTTTTTATTCTGAATGAATTTTTGGAATAGATAGAGTATTTTCCATAGGGATTAGTTTACAGATACAGCATGGAAGCAGGCCCTTCGGCCCACCGAGTCCACGCCGACCAGCGATCCCCCCTTACACGAGCACTATCCTACACACACACCGGGGACAATTTACAACTTTTTGACGCCAATTAACCGACAAACCTGCGCACCTTTGGAGTGCGGGAGGAAACCGGAGCACCCGGAGAAAGCCCACGAGGTCACGAGGACAACGTACAAACTCTGTACAGACAGCACCTGTAGTCGGGATCGAACCTGGGTCTCCCTTATTCCCTTATCGTGTGTCTATACACTGTGAAAGGCTCGATTAGACAATAGACTGTAGACAGTAGGTGCAGTAGGCCATTCGGCCCTTCGAGCCAGCACCGCCATTCACTGTGATCATGGCTGATCATCCCCAATCAGTACCCCGTTCCTGCCTTGTCCCCATATCCCCTGACTCCGCTATCTTCAAGAGCCCTATCTAGCTCTCTCTTGAAAGTATCCAGAGAACCGGCCTCCACCGCCCTCTGAGGCAGAGAATTCCACGGACTCACAACTCTCTGTGAGAAAAAGTGTTTCCTCGTCTCTGTTCTAAATGGCTTACTCCTTATTCTTAAACTGTGGCCCCTGGTTCTGGACTCCCCCAACATCGGGAACAATGAAGCCCTATCTAGCTCTCTCTTGATTGTAATCATGTGTTGATTTTCAGCTGACCTCGGTACACGTGACAATAAACTAAAGTGAACTGATCTCTGGCGCGGTGAGGCAGCAGCTCTACCCGCTGCGCCACCGTGCTGCGTACCTGAGGGACGATGGTTCAGCTGGAGGCCGAATTGTCCTGTTGCCGGCAGTGGTGGGGGAGTGGTGACCTTCAGCAGTTTCCAGGATTCCTGTCCTGACCCCCCCCCACCCTCTCCCCTTCCAGTAACTCCACAACAACAATTCCATGAACAGCAGTCCTCGAACTTGAGAGCACAGGAGCTGGATTTCTGAGAAATGATTTGCTTTTTGGCGTCTCAGCATTAAACGTTCCTGCTTTGGAAGCGCGTTGTTCAGCTGGAACGTGCGCACAGAAAATTTGCGAGGATCTTGACATTTTTTATTCAGTTTGGTTGAGAGATACAGCACGGAAACAGGCCATTCGGCTCACCGAATCCGCACCGACCAGCGATCCCCGCACATTACTACTATCCAGGGGTCACATAGTTTAAGAATAAGGGGTAAGCCATTTAGAACGGAGACAAGGAAACACTTTTTGTCACAGAGAGTTGTGTCTGTGGAATTCTCTGCCTCAGAGGGCGGTGGAGGCCGGTTCTCTGGACACTTTCAAGAGAGAGCTAGATAGGGCTCTTAAAGATAGCGGAGTCAGGGGATATGGGGAGAAGGCAGGAACGGGGTACTGATTGGGGATGATCAGCCATGATCACATTGAATGGCGGTGCTGGCTCGAAGGGCCGAATGGTCTACTCCTGCACCTATTGTCTATTGTCTACATACACTAGGGACAGCTTTTACATTTACTGTATACTAAGCTAATTAACCTACAAACTTGCACAAACCTGGAGTGTGAGAGGAAGCCGGATCACCCGGAGAAAACCCATGCAGGTCACGGGGAGACACCGTACAAACTCCGTGCAGACAGTACCCATAGACAGAATCGAACCCGGGTCTCTGGCGCTGTGAGGCAGGAACTCCATGACGGCCAAATCTCCAAAAGATTCTCATTCTGGAGTCAAGGGGAGGGTTGACTGGAATACACTTTAGTTTAGGAAGGAACTACAGATGCTGGTTTAAACTGAAGATAGACACAAAATGCAGGAGTAACTCAGCGGGACAGGCAACATCCCTGAAGAGAAGGAATGGGTGATGTTTTGGGTCGAGAGGCACTTTAGTTTACTTTAGAGTTCAGTTTATTATTGTCATGTGTATCGAGGTACAGTGAAGAGCTTTTTTGTTGCGTGCTATCCAGTCAGCGGAAAGAATCTACATGATTACAATCGAGCCGTCCGCAATGTACAGATACAGGATAAAGTGAATAATGTTCAGTGCAAGATGAAGTCCAGTACGGGGAGAAGGCAGGAGAGTGGGGTTAGGAGGGAGAGATAGATCAGCCATGATTGAATGGCGGAGTAGACTTGATGGGCCGAATGGCCTACGTCTACTATTCCTTATGACCTCATGACTCTTCCATAGCAAGGACACAACATATTCTGAGTTTATTTATTAATTCATTTCAAATCGAATGTGAAACAATCTGGAAAAAGAAACTGATTGTACAACAGTTACAACTATAAACACATTGCAGTTGGTTATTTCTAAAATTAGTTTTATAATACAAAATAAATCAAGATTACAAGGTTACTCCTCGCTGTGTCTCTAACGGTCTCTGGGCGTCCTGGAGAGGGAGGTTTAGGTTGAGGGCAGACCCCACCTGATAGACGTGTATAACATAATTAGGGCCTCAGATCGGGTGGACAGTCAAAACCTTTTTCTCAGGGTGGAATTGTCCAGCACATTTGTTGGGCACAGCTTGACGGTGAGAGGGGCAGAGTTTAAAGCAGATGTGTGGGCAAGTATTTTATTTACACAGAGGGGGGTGGGTGCCTGGAACACACTGCCAGGGGTGGTGGTGGAGGCAGATACCATAGTGGCGTTTAAGACAATTGTAGACAGGCAATTGAACCATGGATATACAGGGGATGGAGGGATGCGGATCACATGCAGGCTGATAAGAGTTGATCTTGGCATCAATATCAGCACGGACATTGGGGGTCAATGCTGTTCCTGTGCTGTGCTGTCCTGTTCTGTGTTCTTTGTTCCATGTTCTATGTCTCATGTCTCTGGAACTGATGCACTACAATGCTGAGATCTATATTCTGCGCTCTGTATCTTCCCCTTTGCTCCACCTATTGTACCTGAACTTGACCTGATTGTATTTCTCTATAGTATTATCTGATCTGTTTGGATAGCCCGTAAAGCAAAGCTTTTCACTGTACCTCACTGCGCGTAACACCAATAAATAAAGCTAAACCCATGTCATGCATCCTATTAACACTCTCCCTCCAAACAAAAGCACCCAACATCCTGCCCAAGGCAGGCGGCACGATGGAACAGCGGTAGAGTTGCTGCCTCACAGCACTCGAGACATGGGTGTGATCCCGACCATGGGTGCTGTCTGCACATGGTTTGCACATTCTCCCTGTGCCCGCGATGGATTTAGACAATAGACAATAGGTGCAGGAGTAGGCCATTTGGCCCATCGAGCCAGCACCGCCATTCAATGTGATCATGGCTAATCATCCCCAATCAGTTCCCCGTTCCTGCCTTCTCCCCATATCCCCTGACTCCGCTATTTTTAAGAGCCCTATCTAGCTCTCTCTTGAAAGTATCCAGAGAACCGGCCTCCACTGCCCTCTGAGGCAGAGAATCCCACAGACTCACAACTCTCTGTGAGAAAAAGTGTTTCAAAGACGTGCGGGTTTGTTAGCTAATCGGCCTTTAGTAAATCTCCCCCTCGTGTGTAGGGTGGATGAGAAAGGGGGATAGCATGGAACTAGTGTGAACGGGTGATTGTAGGTCGATGCTGACTTGGTGGACCGAAGGGCCTGTTTTTATGCTGCAAGTATGAACTAAACTAAACTAAACTAAATTACAAGGCAATGAATGAAAGTTATTTAGTTGTAAGTGTTGCTTCGGCAAGGCCAGCAGCATAACCAAGGTCCAGTCTCACCCCAGCCTATCCCTCTTCTCACATCGCCCATTAGGGATAAGTTGTATCTGTAAACTAAACTAAACTCTAAGGTGGACAGCTCGTGTGTTCGGTTAAGGGCAGGTTAATGGGAAGAGAAGCTCTCTCACCCCTTGAAGGGCAACATTAGTGTAAAGTTAACTCGAACAATCAGAATGCAGCGCAGAAGTGTGACGCTCCAATCGGCAGCGGCAACTCTATATGTTGCAGCCGGCTACAAACTGATCGATGTTCTGTTCATTGCAGCGAGTGCTCCAGGCAACCCTGTAACAGACAGAGGCGTCAGTCAGTGTGGGAAGATGCAAGCTCTTCCCCCCGTCCACATCATCCACCCCAATCACTCTGCCTTGGGCACGGCACGGTGGCGCAGTGGTAGAGTCGCTGCCTCACAGCGCCAGAGACCCGGGTTCAATCCTGACCATGGGTGCTGTCTGTGCGGAGGTTGTACGTTCTCTCTGTGACCCGCATGGGTTTTCTCCCAGATCTTCATTTTCCTCCCACACTCCAAAGATGTACAGGTTCCTGGGATAATTAACTTGGTGTACGTGTAAATTGACCCTAGTGTGTGTAGCATACTGTTAGTGTGCAGGGATCGCCGGTCGGCACGGACTCAGTGGGCCGAAGGGCCAGTTTCCGAGCTGTATCTCTAAACTAAACAAGACTAAACCCCTTGAGTAAAGAGGGCCATAGGAGTAGACGTACGACGGTTAGCCGGGCAACCGGAACGGAGGCGACGGCTGGAATGGGCCTTTGTGGCACCAAAATGGAGCCTCGTGTGTGTAGACTCAGTGGGCTGTTCTGTACATTCCGTACTGACCAGGGAATTGTGCTTCTGTACTGGGATAGTATCACGGAACTATATGTAAAATGTATTTCACTGTACCCGGTACACATGTCAGTATAAAAAACATTGACCCATTGACCATTGACCATTGACCCATTGACCCATTGCCCATTGACCCATTGACCCATTGACCCATTGACCCATTGACCCATTGACCATTGGCTATTGGGCATAGCACAGTACTGGGAAACTCAGCGGGTCATTCAGCATCTGTGGAGGGAATGGACAGGCAACATTTTGGGTTGGGTGCCTTGGAGCCCCTGGACTATCTTTAGTTCAGTTTAGTTTATTGTCACGTGTAGCGAGGTACAGTGAAAAGCTTTTTGTTGCGTGCTATCTAGTCAGCGGAAAAACAACACACGATTCCAATCGAGCAGTTCACGGTGTAAAGATACAGGATAAAGGGAATAATGTTTAGTGCAAGTCCAATTGCAGATAGTATGAGGGTCTGCAATGAATTAGATAGCAGCTCAGGACAGCTCTCTAGTTGTGGGTAGCATGGCTTTACACAGAGTCAATGAATGATTGCAGATCCACTTATGGGACCAGCATGTAGAGTCACCTGGTCTTGGCATCATCAAGGGTCACACAGCACGGAAACAGGCCCTTCGGCCCAACTTGCCCATGCCGACCAACATACTCCATCTATACTAGTCCTACCTACCTGCATTTGGTCCATCTACCTCTAAACCTTTCCAATCCTTCTACCTGTCCAAATGTAGCCATTTACGGCCATTTAAAACTGAGATGAGAAAAGACGTTTTCACCCAGAGAGTATTGAATGTGTGCAATTCTCTGCCACAGAAGGCAGTAGAGGCCAATTGACTGGATGAATTTAAAAGAGAGTTAAAGATAGAGCTCTAGGGGCTAGCGGAATCAAGGGGAATGGGGAGAAGGCAGGAAATGGCTACTGATTGTAGATGATCAGCCATGATCACAATGGATGGCGGTGCTGGCTCGAAGGGCTAAATAGTCTCCTCCTGCACCTATTGTCTATGTTTCTATAAATATTGTTATGGTACCTGACTCATCTACCTCCTCTGGCAGCTCAATCCATAAACCTACCACCCTCTGTGTGAAAAGGTTAGCTTCAGGTTCCTATTAAAACATCCCCCCCTCACCTTAAACCTATCTGGTTCTTGAGATGCAGACTTTGGATTATTTTCAAAAATCATATTGTTTTGGGTCATGCCAACTAAATACAGACTTTGTAAAAGAAGGAACTGCAGGTGCTGATTTATACCAAAGATAGATACAGAGTGCTGGAGTAAATCTGCTGGCCAGGTAGCATCTCTGGAGAAAAACAATTAGTGGCGTTTCAGTTCGAGTTAGGGTCTGAGGAAGGGTCCCGACCCCAAAAGTCACCAATTCCTGTTTCTCCAGAGATGCTGCCTGACCCGCTGAGTTACTCCAGCACTCTCTGTGTCTATGGTATAACGACACTTCGTCAGTGGGTATAGTGTTGGCTTTACCAAGCTACCATTCCAGGATGCAGCGTGACGATAGACTTTGCGCACTTGATGTCATTGGTTAGGTCGTCGTCCAGAAAGTCTGAAAAAACAGATAAATATTATGATAAAGGGAATGAGAATGGGTGGCATGGTGGCGCAGAGGTAGAGCTACTGCCTTGCACTGCCAGAGACACGGGTTTGATCCTGACTACGGGTGCTGTCTGTATGTGCTCCCTCTAACTGCGTGGGTTTTCGCCAGGCGCTCCGGTTTCCTCTCACACTCCAAAGACATATAGGTTTGTAGGCAAATTGGCTTGGTAATATTGTAAATTGTCCCTAGAGTGTGTAGTATAGTGTTAGTGTGCGGGGATCGCTGGTCAGTGCGGACTAGGTGGGCAGAAGGGCCTGTTTCTGTGAGTATCAATCAACAAATATGGGGAAATAGACACAGAGTGCTGGAGTAACTCAGCGGGTCAGGCAGCATCTGTGGAGAACATGGATAGGTGACGTTTCACAGAGTGCTGGAGTAACTCAGCGGGTCAGGCAGCATCTGTGGAGAACATGGATAGGTGACGTTTCACAGAGTGCTGGAGTAACTCAGCGGGTCAGGCAGCATCTGTGGAGAACATGGATAGGTGACGTTTCGGGTCGGTTTCCATCATCTGAAGAAAGTCCCGACTCAAAACATTACCTATCCGTGTTCTCCAGAATCGCTCCCTGGCCCGCTGAGTAACTCCAGCACTCTGTGTCTATCTTTGGTATAAACCAACATCTGCAGTTCTTTGTTTCTACATACTGTAGCCAACATGGGAACAGCAGGATCCCACAAATAGCACTCAAAGATAGGTGATGGTTTTGCCTGTTTCGATCACCCGTTCACTAGTTCTATCCGAAACACTAGGAATGTAAGAAGTCAATTAACCTGCAACCTGGCGGCACGGTGGCGCAGCGGTAGAGTTGCTGCCTTACAGCGCTTACAGCGCCGGAGATCCGGGTTCGATCCCGACTGCAGGTGCTGTCTGTACGAAGTTTGTACGTTCTCCCCGTGACCAGCGTGGGTTTTCTCCGAGATCTTCGGTTTCCTCCCACACTCCAAAGACGTACAGGTTTGTAGGTTAATTGGCTTGGTATAATTGTAAAATTTGTCCCAAGAGTGTGTAGATAGTGTTAGTGTGCGGGGATCGCTGGTCGGCGCGGACCCGGTGGGCTGAAGGGCCTGTTTCCACGCCGTATCTCTAAACTAAACTAAATTCGCAGTCAGGATCGAACCCGGGTGTCTGGCGCCGTAAAAGACCTGTCCCACTTGTACGGCCTAATTGCCGACCTCTGCCGGGTTTGCCCTTGGCCCATACTCGCAGCATGGTTGCCACGAGGTGGTGGGAGGTCTTCCTAACTCTTCCTCATGCTTGTGAGTGGTCTGCGCGTACTCGTGACCTCAAGTAGGTAGCGGCGTTTTTCCAATCTGATGAAAACTGTCCACGAGTAAAAAATAGGTCGGCATAGGTCGTCCAAGTGGGACAGGGGCTTAAGGCAGCAACTCTACCGTAAACTAAACTAAACTATAAAAAGATCTAAACGAAAGTGTAGTCCAGTCAGCCCTGACTGCGGCTGCATATCCATTAACGGGACCTACCTCCGCAGGCCATGCCACAGTTACGCTTGGTGACAGGAGTGTGCGCATCCAAACACCACCAGAAGCTGTTGATCTGGAAGATACCACAGTCCATGGACAGAGCCATCCCCTTGTTCCAGTTGATATTGATGGCACGGGAGTTGTAGGTGCTCTCGTAGAACGCCGTGCACACCCCTCGTTCATAGCAACGGAGAAACAGTCCACAATTAGAAACATAGAAACATAGACAATAGGTGCAGGAGTAGGCCATTCGGCCCTTCACTCCAGCACCGCCGTTCAATATGATCATGGCTGATCATCCACAATCAGTACCCCGTTCCTGCTTTCTCCCCATATCCCTTGATTCCGTTAGACCTAAGAGCTCCATCTAAGTCTCTCTTGAAAACATCCAGTGAATTGGCCTCGACTGCCTTCTGTGGCAGAGAATTCCACAGATTCACAACTCTCTGGGTGAAAATGTTTTTCCTCATCTCAGTCCTAAATGGGTTACCCCTTATTCTTAAACTGTGTGACCCCTGGTTCTGGACTCCCCCAACATGGTGAACATTTTTCCTGCATCAAGCTTGTCCAAACCCTTAAGAATTTTATATGTTTCTATTAGATCCTCTCTCGTCCTTCTCAATTCAAATTTAATGTCATTGTACAGATACAGGTATGGGTACAACGAAATGCAGTTTAGTGTCAGTACGTAGTGATAGCAATGTTTAGATAAGTACAGATAAATAAATACAGATAAATAAATACAGATGTGGGAATCTATCGGCGGGACTCCGAGTTCAGCAGTGCGATGGTGTTATTGTAGAAGCTACTCCTCATCCTGCTGGTGCGGGACCTGAGGCTCCTGTACCGCCTCCCCGATGGTAGGAGGGCAAACAGTCCATGGTTAGGGTGGGAGGGGTCTTTGATGATCTTCCCAGCCCGTCTCAGACACCGTTTTCGGTGGAGGGCATCCATGGCAGGGAGCGGGGCACCGATGATGTACTGGGCGGTTTTCACCACCCGTTGTGGTGCCTTCCTGTCTGCTACGGTGCAAACTGCTGTACCAGACCGTAAAGCAGGTGGTCAGGATGCTTTCAACGGTACAGCGGTAAAAGTTGGTCAGGATCTGGGGGGACAGTTGGGCTTTTTTGAGCCTCCTCAAGAAGTAAAGGCGCTGCTGCGCCTTTTTGATCAGCTTGGAGGTGTTGAGGGACCAGGACAGATCCTCCGAGATGTGTACCCCGAGGAATTTGTAGTTGGAGACCCGCTCCACCTCAGTCCCGTTTATATGGATGGGGGTGTGTCTGCCCCCTCTGTTCTTTCTGAAGTCGACAATGATTTCCTTCGTCTTCTGGGAGTTGAGGACGAGGTTGTTGTTGGCACACCAGGTTGTCAGGTGCTGGACCTCCTCCCTGTAGGCTGACTCGTCGTTGTCACTGATCAGTCCTACCACCGTGGTGTCGTCGGCAAATTTTATGATGGCGTTGGAGCTAAACTTAGGGATGCAGTCATGGGTGAAGAGGGAGTAGAGGAGAGGACTGAGCACACAGCCCTGTGGCACACCGGTGTTCAGTGTTATAGTGGAGGAGGTGAGGTTGTTGACCCTAACAGACTGAGGTCTGTTAGTGAGGAAATCCAGTGTCCAATTGCAGAGGGAAGTGGAGATGCCAAGACCGCTGAGTTTGGTGATCAAGCTAGCGGGTATGACAGTGTTGAAGGCGGAACTGAAGTCAATGAACAGCAGCCTGATGTAGGTGTTATTGCTGTCCAGGTGGGTCAGGGCAGAGTGTAGGGCCGCCGATATGGCGTCCTCTGTTGACCTATGGGTCCGGTAGGCAAACTGATGGGGGTCCAGTGTGGGGGGGAGGCTGGCTTTGAGGTGAGCCAGGATCAGCCGCTCGAAGCACTTGGCGATGACAGGGGTGAGTGCCACTGGCCGGAAATCGTTGAGACTCCCTGTCGCTGATTCTAAATTCTAAATTCCAGTGAATACAAGTCCAGTCAATGCATTCTTTCATCATAAGATTCTTTCGGTTTATACTCTCTGGAATTTAGGAGATTGAGAGGGGATCTTATAGAAACTTACAAAATTCTTAAGGGGTTGGACAGGCTAGATGCAGGAAGATTGTTCCCGATGTTGGGGAAGTCCAGGACAAGGGGTCACAGCTTAAGGATAAGGGGGAAATCCTTTAAGACCGAGATGAGAAAGACTTTTTTCACACAGAGAGTGGTGAGTCTCTGGAACTCTCTGCCACAGAGGGTAGTTGAGGCCAGTTCATTGGCTATATTTAAGAGTGAGTTGGATGTGGCCCTTGTGGCTAAGGGGATCAGAGGGTATGGAGAGAAGGCAGGTACGGGATACTGAGTTGGATGATCAGCCATGATCATATTGAATGGCAGTGCAGGCTCGAAGGGCTGAATGGCCTACTCCTGCACCTAATTTCTATGTTTCTATGTTTCTATAATTAAACAAAATAAATTCAATTAAATTAACACAAGCGAGAATATGCAGCTTGATGTAGAATCAAAGAGCTGCACATGCTGAAGGTACACACAAAAAGCTGGAGTAACTCAGCGGGTCGGGCAGCATCTCTGGAGCAAAGGAATGGGAGACGTTTCAGGTCTTTTTGAAACATCAGTTTATTAAGGGTTTGGACACGCTAGAGGCAGGAAAAATGTTCCTGATGTTGGGGGAGTCCAGAACCAGGGGCCACTGTTTAAGAATAAAGGGTAAGCCATTTAGAACGGAGACGAGGAAACACTTTTTCTCTCAGAGAGTTGTGAGTCTGTGGAATTCTCTGCCTCAGAGGGCGGTGAAGGTCGGTTCTCTGGATACTTTCAAGAGAGAGCTAGATAGGGCTCTTTAAGATAGCGGAGTCAGGGGACATGGGGAGAAGGCAGGAACGGGGTACTGATTGGGGATGATCAGCCATGATCACATTGAATGGCGGTGCTGGCTGGAAGGGCCGAATGGCCTACTCCTGCACCTATTGTCTATTGTCTATTGGGTCAAGACCTAAGGGCAGAGCTGAGCTGAGCTTAACTTAACTGAACCGAACAGAATCTAACAACTTAAAGTTTAGTTTCGAGGTGCAGCGTGGAAGGGGGCCGTTCTGCACACCAAGGTTGCGTCGGCCAGCGACCACACGTACACTATGTCCCCCCCACCCTCACCCTCACATGGTCAGTTTAGCCTAGAGAAACAGCATGGAAACAGGCCCTTCGGCCAACCGTGCCCGTATCGACCAGCGATCCCTGCACGCTAACAGTATCCTACACACACCAGGGACAATTTTATATTCATGCCAAGCCAATCAACCTACAAACTTGTACGTCTTAGCAGTGTGGGAGGAAACCGAAGATCTCGGAGAAAGCCCACGCAGGTCACGGGGTGAACGTACAAACTCCGTACAGACAGCACCCCTAGTCGGGATCAAACCCGGGTCTCTGGCGCTGCAAGCGCTGTAAGGCAGCAACTCTACTGCCGCGCCACCGTGACGCCCCCAATGGCAGTCTCTGGATCCAGTCTCTGAATCTTTCCTGCCTATCCTAGATGTCTGTCTCCATCTCAGGTGATAGTTTTAACGTTCGTTTACAGCGTGGAAACAGGTCTTTCGGCCTGCTGAGTCCGCGCCGACCAGCCATCCCCCTCAGTGTATTTCTACTCTTCGCACTAGGGACAATTTACAATCTTTCCGAAGCCACTCAACCTACAAACACGCACGTCTTTGAGGAGTGTGGGAGGAAACTGGAGCACCCGAAGCAAACCCATGCAGTCACAGGGAGAACGTGCAAACGTGCGTCTTAATGCTCATCATTCGTTAGTCCACTCATTCCTGGGATCATTCTCGTAAACCCCCTCTCCAGAGCCAGCACATCCTTCCTCAGATATGGGGCCCAAAACTGCTCACAATACAATACAAAATGTGATACAAAGAGTGAGGAGCAATGGCAGGTTTGTTTGAGATTATATTATTTTGTCTCAAAGCCTCTCGGTTGGTGACTCACATTCTTTCAGAGAGTATCCCTTAAAACCATCTAATCCTCCGTCTTTGAATATCTTAGCCAGCTCACACTTCTCAAATATTTTGGCATCTGTGGCCGCGAGGACGATGGCCAGAGTCAAAAACACGATCATCCTGCTCTTCACCGCCGGGCCTCTGCTTCTCCACAGCTCCAGCCTCCGCGGTGGTCAGTAGCCGACTGCAGAGTTCCTTTAAGAGAAGATAAACAAAGCGGGAACACCATCTGTAATTCAGTGATGGTCCAATCCCCAGAAGATGCTCAACACTGAAGCCCAAAAGGAAAAAACTGCAGATGCCGGAAATCTGAGATAATTAAGAGGCATTTGGACAATTTAGTTTCCGTTGACTTCAGATGAGTTTAGTTTTAGTTTAGTTTAGAGATACAGCGCGGAAACCTGCGTGGTTGGCCCACCGGTCCGCGCCGACCAGCGATCTCCGCACATTAACACATTAACACTATCCTACACCCACTAGTGAAATTTTTTACATTCAAGTCAAGTCACATTTATAAAACAACTCTCGTTGACCAAAGTGCTTCACGTTGGTGGAGATACTAACGTTATACAGCAGTGGTTCACAGATTAAGTACATACATAAATACATACATATAGCCCTCACTCAGAGGACGTCAAGAAAGGCTTGAGAGTAAAGATGAGTTTTAAGCCTCGACTTAAAAGAGTCGATGGAGGGGGCAGTTCTGATGGGAAGAGGGATGCTGTTCCACAGTCTAGGAGCTGCAACCGCAAAGGCGCGGTCGCCCCTGAGCTTATGCCTAGACCGCGGGATGTTCAGTAACCCCAAGTCGGCCGATCTGAGGGACCTGGAGGTGGTGTGGTGGGTGAGCAGACTTTTGATGTAGGTGGGGGCAAGCCCGTTAAGGGCTTTGTAGACATAAAGGAGGATCTTGAAATTTATTCGGAACCGCACAGGGAGCCAGTGGAGAGAGGCCAGGATCGGAGTGATGTGGGAATTGATCGGAAGGAACCGGAGCACCCGGAAAAAGCCACGCAGGCCACGGGGAGAAGGTACAAACTCTGTGCAGACAGCACCCGTAGTCGGGATGGAACCCGGGTCTCTGGCGCTGCATTCGCTGTAAGGCAGCAACTCTACCGCTGCGCCACCGTGACTGCCTTACTGTGACTGTTTAGCATTAGTTTAGACATACAGCGTAGAAACAGGCCCTTCGGCCCACTGAATCCATGCTGACCATCGATCACCCACTCAAACTAGGTCCATGTTATCCCACTTTCTCATCCACTCCCTACACTCTAGGGGCAATTTACAGAGGGGCCGATTAACCTACAGAACCGCACGACTCTGGGATGTGGCAGGAAACAGTAGCACCCCGAGAAATCCTATATAGTCACAGGAAGAACGTGCAAACTTCACACGGACAGCACCCGAGGATCGAGCCCAGGGCTCTGGCGCTGTGAGGCAGCAGCTCTACCTGCTGCTCCACAGAGAAGGTATGGAGGGACTCGTGCTTAATGCTGCCAAATAGAATTGCGTAGATTAGCGTAGACCTGGAGAGAGTGGATGTGGAGAGGATGTTTCCACTAGTGGGAGAGTCTAGGATCAGAGGGCACAGCCTCAGAATTAAAGGACGTTCCTTTAGGAAGAAGATGAGGAGGAATTTCTTTAGTCAGAGGGTGGTGAATCTGTGGAATTATTTGCCACAGAGGGCTGCAGAGGCAAGTCAGTGGATATTTATACGATAGCGATAGATTCTTGACTAGTGTGGGTGTCAGGGGTTGTGGGGAGAAGGCAGGAGAATGGGGTTGAGAGGGAGAGATAGATCAGCGTGATTGAATGGTGTCAGGTTGGGAAAAGGGGAAGTACAAAGAGATCTGGAGGTTCAGTCACTGAAAGTAAGCATGCAGGTACAGCAGGCAGTGCAGAAGGCGAATGCATGTTGGTCTTCATAACAAGAGGAGTTGAATATAGGAGCAAATAGGTCCTTCTACAGTTGTACAGGGCCCTAGTTAGACCATACCTGGAGTATTGTGTGCAGTTTTAGTCTCCAAAAATGAGGAAGGGCATTACAAGGTTAATTCCCGGGATGGTGGGACTGTCATATGTTGACAGAATGGAGCGGCTGGGCTTGTACACTCTGGAGTTTAGAAGGATGAGAGGGGATCTTATTGAAACATATAAGATTATTAAGGGTTTGGACATGCTAGAGGCAGGAAACATGTTCCAAATGTTGGGGAAGTCCAGAACCAGGGGCCACATTTTAAGAATAAGGAGTAAGCCATTTAGAACGGAGATGAGGAAAAAACTTTTCACCCAGACAATTGTGAATCTGTTCTCTGCCTCAGAAAGCAGTGGAGGCCGGTTCTCTGGATACTTTCAAGAGAGAGTTAGATAGGGCTCTTGAAGATAGCGGAGTCAGGGGATATGGGGAGAAGGCAGGAACGGGGTACTGATTGGGGATGATCAGCCATGATCACATTGAATGGCGGTGCTGGCTCGAAGGGCTGAATGGCCTACTCCTGCACCTATTGTCTATTGTCTAAAATTTTATAGGACTTCATTGATCCCAAGAGGAAGATTGATCTGCCAACAATCGTAAAAACACGACAAGATTCATGAAAAGTGGAATTAAAGCGACGAGAGGAAAGTCCAGGATCGGGGGATGTGCAAAGATTCGGGGGGACTGGGGGGAAGGGGGAGGGGAGGGGAGTCAGTCCGTCTACCCCATGACAGAAGGGGAGCAGTTGTACTGTTTGATAGCCAGAGGGAAAAAAGGATTTGGCATTCTGTCCTGCATTTTGGTGGAAGTTGTTCAAAGTGTGGGAAAGAACTGCAGATGCTGGTTTAGATCGAAGTTAGACACAAAATGTTGGAGTAACTCAGCGGGACAGGCAGCATCTCTGGAGAGAAGGAATGGTTGACGTTTTGGGTTGAGACACTTCTTCAGACTGATTTTCAGGGGAGAGGGTGGGACGGAGATAGAATGAGGTCGGAGACAGTAAGACTGGTGGGAGAACTGGGAAGGGGGAGGGGATGGAGAGAGAGGGCTACTTGAAGTTAGAGAAGTCAATGTTCTTACCACTTGGGTGTAAACTACCCGTGAAATATGAGGTGCTGTTCCTTCAATTTGCGCTGGGCCTCACTCTGACAATGGAGGAGGCCCAGGACAGAAAGGTGAGATTGGGAATGGGAGGGCGAGTTGACGTGCTGAGCAACCGGGAGATCAGGTAGGTTAAGGTGGACTGAGCGGAGGTGTTCAACGAAGCGAAACGCAGGATCGGCAATCGTTTCACCCAACACCTCCGCTCAGTCCGTCTTAACCTACCTGGTCTCCCTGTTGCTCAGCACTTCAACTCCCCCTCCCATTCCCAATCTGACCTTTCTGTCCTGGGCCTCCTCCATTGTCAGAGTGAGTCCCAGCGCAAATTGGAGGAACAGCACCTCATATTTCACTTGGGCAGTTTACACCCCAGCGGTATAAACATTGACTTCTCCAACTTCAAGTAGCCCTTGCTTTCCTTCTCTCACCATCCCCTCCTCCTTCCCAGTTCTCCCACCAGTCTCATTGTCTCTGACTACATTCTATCTCTGTCCCGCCCAAATAGATAGATAGAGCTCATAAAGATAGTGGAATCAAGGGATATGGGGAGAAGGCGGGAACGGGGGACTGATCGTGGATGAACAGCCATGATCACAGTGAATGGCGGTGCTGGCTCGAAGGGCTGAATGTCCCACCCCTGCACTTATTGTCTATTGTCTATTGGTTATTGAATGGCGGTGCTAACTCGAAGGGCCGAATGGCCACTCCTGCACATATTGTCTATTGTCTCACACCCTGCGTGGGAACCACGGATCCAGATGTGGGGTCAGGACAGAGGGAGAGGGAGGAGCTGGTCAGGAGACTGGGGAACATCATCCTAAATCTTCTCTGAACCATTTCAAGCTCGACAATATCTTTCCTATAACACGGTGCCCGGAAAATGTTTCTTTACACCGTCCCGTCACACACTCCCAGGGCAGGGACCGCGCGGGGTAGACAGAGTCAAGCTCCCTCCACACTGTGTCCACTGATTCATCCCTGCATCCAATAACCCCGGAAGCCTCTCTGAATTCGGGAGGAGGTGAGCGAAGCCCCTCTTGGCGTGGGACACTCCGACCTTACCCCCGTCGCTGCGACTGAGGCTCCTTGCTGCAGTCTCCTTGCTCCGAGCTGCTGAGGATTCCTGCGACGGGCTCTCATGCAACCTCTGCTCACAGCCGGCTGTGCTTTCAGAGCGTGGGAACTGCAGATGGAGGGGTGGGGTCAGGCCAAAGGGAGAGGGAGGGGCTCCAGGCCCCATCTACACCTCACACTGCCATGCAAGGCCAGCAGCATTATCACAATAGACAATGGACAATAGACAATAGACAATAGGTGCCAGAGTAGGCCATTCGGCCCTTCGAGCCAGCACCGCCATTCAATCTGATCATGGCTGCCTTTGATGACACTGGAGGATGTCCCAGCAGGCTGCGGATAAGCCGTGGCCAGAGCCTCGTGAGGCGACTGAGCCTGCGGTCATCGGCCTGAGTCTGTGGAGCCTACGGCTGGGTCTGGGTCGGCGCCACGGAGGCAATAGATAATAGCCAGCACCACCATTCAATGTGATCATGGCTGATCATCCCCAATCAGTACCCCGTTCCTGCCTTCTCCCCATATCCCCTGACTCCGCTATCTTTAAGAGCCCTATCTAGCTCTCTCTTGAAAGTATCCAGCGAACCGGCCTCCACCGCCCTCTGAAGCAGAGAATTCCACAAACTCACCACTCTCTGTGTGAAAAAGTGTTTCCTCATCTCCGTACTAAATGGCTTACTCCTTATTCTTAAACTGTGGCCCCTGGTTCTGGACTCACGCACCAGTCTCACCCCAAAGTGTGAAAACGCACCCCTCCAGATTCAGGGACAGTTTCTTCCCGGCTGTTGTCAGGCAACTGAACCATCCTCTCACCCACTGGAGAGAGGTCCTCACCTCCCATCTTTTAATCTTTCTCACCCACAGCCAAACAACGATCAAACATTTGGATTTTAGATAGACATAAAAATCTGGAGCAACTCAGTGGGACAGGCAGCATCTCTGGAGAGAGGGAATGGGCGACGTTTCGGGTCGAGACCTTTCTTCAAACTGATGTCAGGGGAGTGGGTGGGACAGATTTGTCCTGCTGAGTTACTCCAGTATTTTGTGTCTACCTTCGATTTAAACCAACATCTACAGTTATTTCCTACACATCTGGATTTTAGGTAATGTTTTAAGGTGGCATGATAGATTAATCGATAATTCAGTCTGAAGAAGGGTCTCGACACGAAACGGCGCCCATTCCTTCTCTCCAGAGATGCTGCCTCACCCCCTGAGTTACTCCAGCATTTTGTGTCTACCTTCAATTTAAACCAGCATCTGCAGTTCTTTCTTACACATAATACTCCAACGGCACGGTGGCGCAGGGGCAGAGCTGCTGCCTCACAGCTTCAGAGACCCGTGATCGATCCTGACTACGGGAGCTGTCTGTATGGAGTTTGCACCTTCTCCCCGTGACCTGCGTGGGTTGTCTGCGGGTGCTCCGGTTTCCTCCCACACTACAAAGACGTGCGGGTTTGTAGGTTAATTGGCTTCGGTAAATTGTAAATTGTCCCTAGTGTGTGTGTGTAGGATAGTGTTAGTGTGCGGGGATCGCTGGTCAGTGCGGGCTCGGTGGGCTGAAGGGCCTGTTTCTGTGCTGTCTCTCTAAACTAAACTCAACTCAACCAAAAATTAAATCATAATTAAAATAAAATTAACGGCAATATGTTGTTTTCTCTCAGGATTCAGAGGGAAATGGGCCAAATGCAGAAAGGTGTAACTAGCCCAGTAGGACAGGGTGGGCCGAAGAGCCTGTTTCTGAGCTGTACAACTCCGTGACTCAGTACAGCTGCAAAATCTGCCCGGGTTCATTGGGGTAGTACAGCTGCGAGGCAGAATGGCCTTGTTCATGGTTCTATTTCTTTATGTGTTTCTGAGAGTCCTAGATCACGAGAGACTGTGTTCTTGTCTTTTGGGATGTATGTGGAGCTAAAATCCAGGCCACACTTAGTTTAGCTTAGTTTATTGTCATGTGTACCGAGGTACAGTGAAAAGGTTTTGTTGTGTTCTGTCCAGTCAGCGGAGACAATACCTGATTGGTTGATGTGATTTATAGATACAGAGTGGAAACAGGCCCTTGGCTCACCGAGCCCTCGCCGACCATTGACCGCCCGTTCACACTAGTTCTACAGAAGCCAACTAACCTACAAAACTAACCGCATGGTTTTGGGATGTGGGAGGAAACCGGAGAACCGGAGAAAACCCATGTGGTCACAGGGAGAACGTGCAAACTCCATACAGACAGCACCCGAGGTCAGGATCGAACCCGGGCCTCTGACCCTGAGAGGCAGCAGCTCTACCTGCTGCGCTGCCCCATGTGACAAGTACACAGGGTGAAGCAGAAATAACTGTAGAAAAATGGCTTTCTTGTCACCCCCACCCCACCCACCCACCCACCCACCCACACCCACACCCACTCACCCACCCACCCACTCACCCACCCACTCACCCACCACTCACCCACTCACCCACCCACCCACCCACCCACTCACCACTCACCCACCCACCCACTCACCCCCACCCACTCACCACCACCCACCTCACCCCCACTCACACCACCCACCCACCCACTCACCCACACTCACCCACTCACCCACCACACCCACCCACTCACACCCACTCACCCACCCACACCACCCACACTCACCCACTCACCCACTCACCACCACACTCACCCACCCACCACTCACCCACATCACCCACTCACCCACCCACCCACTCACCCACCCACTCACCACTCACCCACCCACACCCACCACCCACCCACTCACCCACTCACCCACACACCCACTCACCCACCCACTCACCCACCCACTCACCCCACACTCACCCACTCACCCACACCACCCCACCACCACACTCACCCACTCACCCACCCACTCACCCACACTCACCCACACTCACCCACTCACCCACACTCACCCACTCACCCACTCACTCACCCACACTCACCCACCCACCACCCACTCACCCACCCACCCACTCACCCACACCACTCACCCACACTCACCCACCCACTCACCCACACTCACCCACCACCCCCACTCACCCACACTCACCCACTCACCCACACTCACCACACTCACCCCACTCACCCACCCACTCACCCACTCACCACACCACACACACACTCACACTCACCCACTCACCCACCCACCCACTCACCCACCCACCCACTCACCCACTCACCCACACTCACCCACTCACCCACCCACTCACCACCCACTCACCCACTCACCCACACTCACCCACACTCACCCGCTCACTCACCCACTCACCCACCCACTCACCCACCCACTCACCCACACTCACCACTCACCCACACTCACCCACTCACCCACCCACTCACCCACACTCACCCACCCACTCACCCACACTCACCCACTCACCCACTCACCCACCCACTCACCCACACTCACCCGCTCACTCACCCACCCACCCACTCACCCACACTCACCCACCCACTCACCCAACCCACTCACCCACCCACTCACCCACACTCACCCGCTCACTCACCCACTCACCCACCTACCCATTCACCCACCCACCCACCCACTCACTCACTCACATTCACTCTCAGTCAAACGCTCTTGCATGCACGCACGCTGAAGCCACGTTAATGGACAATTTTTAAAATGGAGATCACCAGATTCTTGATCAGTGCGGGTCAGGGGTGACGGGGACAAGACAGCAGAATGGGGTAGAGGGAGAAAGATAACATCAAACATAAAATCAAACATAATTTTAATGGTGGAAGAGACTTGATGGACTGAATGGCCTAATTCTGCTCATGAACAAGGACAATCGCAAGTTGAGAGGAGCGTTCCCACAGTATAACACAGTCTCACACACAGTGTGGCCATGGATCGGTGCCCACCGCCTCGTACACCGTGGTCCAGGGAAACTTTCCCACCCTGATAGCAGCTCTCTTGATACACTGACGCAGGGAATCCTTCACACTGTGTCTACAGTGGCTGATAAGTAACACAGCAGTTGGTCACAACAGCAAACGGCAAGGCTGGCCGCTACTGTCAGTGCATATGGGCACAAGGGTAAACATGTCCAACTGCATTTACATAGCGCCCTGGTGAGACCACACCTGCAGCACTCAGTGGTCGGGGTCTCAAGAGACAGAGAGAGTCAAAGGAAGACAGACAGACAAAGAGGGACTGAGAGAGAGAGAGATACTGTAGATGTAGACAGAGAGATAGGCAGAGAGGGAGAGGGGAGGGGGAGACAGAGAGGGGGAGACAGAGAGGGAAGGAGAGGGTGAGACAGAGAGAGGGAGACAGAGAGGGAAGGAGAGGGTGAGAGAGAGGGAGTTAGAGGGAGAGACAGAGGGAGACACAGAGAGGGAGAGAGACGGAGAGAGAGGGAGAGAGAGAGACGGAGAGAAAGAGGGAGAGACAGAGAGAGGTAGAGGGAGAGAGAGGAGAGTGAGAGGAGAGAGAGAGAGGAGAGATGGGGAGAGAGAGAGGGGGAAAGAAAGAGGGAGAGACAGAGAGAAGGAGACACAGAAAGGGAGGGAGAGGGAGAGAGTGAGAGACAGAGATCTTGAGGGTTGACAATTCACCTTGGTCAGAGGAGCTCCCACCAGAGAGCTGCAACCTTCCACCGTCTTGGCCCTTCCTGGATCTACCTTGGATGGTCACTGTGTGACCGTGCGGCGTGGACGGTCACTGTGTGACCGTGCGGCGTGGACGGTCACTGTGTGACCATGCGGCGTGGACGGTCACTGTGTGACCATGCTGCATGGACGGTCACTGTGTGACCATGCGGCGTGGACGGTCACGGTGTGACCATGCGGCGTGGACGGTCACTGTGTGACCATGCCGTGTGGGCTGCTCTCTCATGCCTTTGATGACACTGGAGGGTGTCCCAGCAGGCCGCAGAGAAGCCGGGGCCAGAGCCTCGTGAGGCGACTGAGCCTGCGGTCATTGGCCTAAGTCTGTGGAGCCCGCGGCTGGGGCCAGGGTCGGCGCCACGGAGGCAATAGACAATAGGTGCAGTAGGCCATTCGGCCCTTTGAGCCATCACCACCATTCAATGTGATCACGGCTGATCATCCACAATCAGTACCCCGTTCCTGCCTTCTCCCCATATCCCCTGACTCCGCTATCTTTTAGAGATCAATCTAACTCTCTTGAAAGCATCCTGAGAATTGGCCTCCACTGACTTCCTTTTCTTGCCACCAAAATGGATAACCTCACATTTATCCACATTAAACTGCATCTGCCATCCATTTGCCCACTCACCCAACCTGTCCAAGTCACCCTGCATCCTCATAGCATCCTCTTTATAGTTCACACTGCCACACATCTTTGCGTCATCTGCAAATTTGCTAATGTTACTTATAATCCCTCTATCTAAGTCATTGATGTATGTTATAAATAGCCGCTGTTCCAGCACCGAGCCTTGCAGCACCCCACTAGTCACTGCCTGCCATTCTGAAAGGGACCCGTTAATCCATACTCTTTGTTTCCTGTCTGCCAACCAATTTTGTATCCATGTCAGTACCCTACCCCCAATACCATGTGCTCTAATTTTGCCAGTTAATCTACTATGTGAGACCTTATCAAAGGTTTTCTGCAAGTCCAGGAACACTACATCCACTGGCTCTCCCTTGTCCATTTTCCTTGTTACATCCTCAAAATATTCCAGAAGATTAGTCGAGGATGATTTCCCCTTCGTAAATCCATGCTGACTCGGACCGATCCTGCTACTGCTATCCAAATGTGCCGCTATTTCAGTTATATAATTGACTCCAGCATTTTCCCCACCACCGATGTTAGGCTAACTGGTCTATAATTCCCTGCTTTCTCTCTCCCACCTTTCCTAAAAAGTGGGATAACATTGGCTACCCTAGAAATCCATAGGAACTGATCCTGAATCTATAGAACATTGGAAAATGATCACCAATGCATCCACAATTTCTAGAGCCACTTCCTTAAGTACCCTGGGATGCAGACCATCAGGCCCTGGGGATTTATCAGCCTTCAGTCCCATCAATCTATCCAACAACATTTCCTGCCTAATAGATAGATAATCTTTATTGTCATTATAACATGTGAACATGTACAACAAAATTAAAATGCCAACCAGTCAGTGCACCATTCACACATTTCTAAAAGCTAAGGTCAGCATACACACACAACCATACATTCTTCTGTCGATTTCACAATCCATTTGGTATGTAGCGCACGTGCGCTCATTTGGTGGCTACATTAAGTGCAGTTATTGCTGTGGGATAAAAACTGTTTTTTAGTCTGTTTGTCCTTGTCCTCATTGATCTGTACCGTCTGCCTGACGGCAACAGTTCGAACAGGGAGTGGCCGGGGTGGGAAATGTCCTTTATAATGTTCTGGGATTTCTTGAGACAGTGGGAACTGTGTAGGTCCTCCAAAGTGGGGAGCGGGCAGCCGACAATCTTCTGGGCGTAGTCAATAGCCCTCTGGAGCGCTTTCCTCTGGGCCGCTGTGCAGCTGGTGTACCACACGCATACACAGTATGTTAGGATGCTCTCTATGGAGCACCGATAAAAGAACAGCAGCAGTCTCTTGGTGATGTTGTTCTTCCTGAGCACCCTCAGGAAGTGCAGTCTCTGCAGGACCATTTTCAGCAGCGCAGAGGTGTTCACGCTCCATGTCAGGTCCTCCTCAATGTGGATTTCCAGGAAGCGGAAATCCGCCACCCTCTCCACACAGTCCCCTCTGATGATTAGTGGTGTAATGTCCGTTTGCTTCTTCCTGTAGTCTATTATGAGCTCCTTTGTCTTTGAGATGGTGAGAAGCAGGTTATTCTCTCCACACCACACTGTCAGCTGCTCCACCTCATCCCCGTAAACGTACTCATCCCCCCCAGAGATGAGCCCCACCACTGTGGTGCCATCCGCGAATTTGACAATGGTGTTACTGTGGTGGGTGGGGGTGCAGTCATGTGT
Source organism: Okamejei kenojei (assembly GCA_035221665.1). Taxonomy (NCBI): domain Eukaryota; kingdom Metazoa; phylum Chordata; class Chondrichthyes; order Rajiformes; family Rajidae; genus Okamejei; species Okamejei kenojei. Next base: position 71,787,635 of record CM069142.1, on the reverse strand, counting down.
GTAGATGGTGTAGAGCAGGGGGCTCAGCACGCAGCCCTGTGGAGAGCCGGTACTGAGGCTGAGGGCTGTGGATGTGTGATGGCCCACTCTGACTCTCTGGCTGCGACCCGACAGGAAGTTATTTATCCACATGCAGGTGGAGTGTGGAAGTCCCAAGTCCCCCAGTTTGTCCACCAGTTTGTGGGGAAGGATGGTGTTAAAATCAGAGCTATAGTGCACAAAGAGCATCCGCACGTAGCTCCCCCGCTGCTCCAGGTGGGACAGTGCAGCATGGAGGGCTGTGGCTACAGCGTCCTCTGTGGATCTGTTCGCTCTGTACGCAAACTGGTGGGGGTCAAAGCTTCGGGGCAGGAGTGATGTGATGTGACCCCGGACCAGTTTTTCAAAGCACTTCATCACCACTGGTGTGAGTGCGACTGGCCGGTAGTCGTTGAGGCTGGAAATGTGGGTTTTTTTGGCAAGGGGACTATGGTGGAGGACTTCCGACAGGGTGGGACAGTGGACTGGGCCAGAGACTGGTTAAAGATCCTCGTAAATACTCCAGCCAGCTGGTCTGCGCAGTCCTTCAGCACGCGTCCAGAGACGCCGTCGGGTCCAGCAGCCTTCCTCGGATTGGTGGCCCGCAGCGTGCGCCTCACCTCATGCTCCTCTATTTTGAGGGTTAAGCTGCTGTGGACCGTGTGGTGTGATATGGCTGTCTCTGGTGGCTCCACTTCAAAGCGAGCAAAGAAGAGGTTCAGCTCCTCTGCCAGTGTGCCATCACCTTCAGCAGCTCCAAGGTTGGTCTTATAGTTGGTGAGATACTGGATCCCCTGCCACACCTGCCTGCTGTTGTTACTGTCCAGCTGGTCCTCTATCCTCCTCCTGTAGTCTGACTTGGCCTCTCTGATGCCTCTCTTCAGGTTAGCTCGGGCCGTGCTGTATAAAGCCCTATCGCCAGACCTAAAAGCGGTGTTCCTCTCCTTTAACAGCCGCTGAACCTCCCGGTTCATCCAGGGCTTCTGGTTGGGGTAGACACGGATGCGTTTGTCCACTATGACAGTGTCCATGCAGTTTTTAATGTAACATAGTACACTGTCCGTGAACACCTCCAGGTCCCGGTGCTCAAACACATCCCAGTTGGTCCTGTCGAAGCAGTCCTGCAGCTGCTGAGGGGCACCATCAGGCCAAGTTGTGATGGTCTTTGTGATGGTAGGAGCAGTTTTCCTGAGGGGGGCATATGCAGGAATTAAAAGCAGGGACATATGGTCAGACTGGCCCAGGTGTGGTAGTGGTCTAGCCCTGTAGCCCAGCTTGATGTTGGAGTCGACCTTGTCCAGTGCGTTAGCTCCTCTTGTAGCACATTTAACATGCTGGTAGAATTTGGGGAGCATTGCCTTCAAGTCCCCTGCTATGATGTGAACACCGTCGGGATATGTGCTCTGCTGGCTGTTAGTGCTACCATACAAATGTCCGATAGCCGAGTTAGCATTAGCATGCGGTGGTGTGTACACAGCAGTTATCATGACAGCAGTAAACTCTCTAGGGAGATAAATGGGCCTGCATTTAACAGTCACATACTCCAGGTCCGGGGAGCAGTGACTGTCTACTAATGTGAATTTCCTTCAGGTCCTCCGTCACCCCAGGTCCTCTGGCCACTAGTACATCTGGGAGATTGTTTGTGTCCTCCTTAGTGAAGATGGATCCAAAGTACTTGTTCAACTCATCTGCCATTTCCTTGTTCCCCATAATAAATTCACCTGTTTCAGTCTTCAAGGGTCCAACTTTGGTCTTAACTAATTTTTTTCTTCTTCACATACCTAAAGAAACTTTTACTATCCTCCTTTATATTCTTGGCGAGCTTACCTTCGTACCTCATCTTTTCTCCCCGTATTGCCTTTTTAGTTATCTTCTGTTGCTCTTTAAAAATTTCCCAATCCCCTGGCTTCCCGCTCATCTTTGCTATGTTATACTTATCTTTTATTTTTATACTGCCCTTGACTTCCCTTGTCAGCCACGGTTGCCTCTTACTCCCCTTAGAATCTTTCTTCCTCTTTGGAATGAACTGATCCTGCACCTTCTGTGTTATTCCCAGAAACACCTGCCATTGTTGTTCCACTGTCATCCCTGCTAGGGTATCTTTCCAGTCAGCTTTGGCCAGCTCCTCCCTCATGGCTCCATTGTCCCCTTTGCTCAACTGTAATACTGACACTTCCGATTTACCCTTCTCCCACACAAATTATAGATTAAAACATCATATTATGGTTACTACCTCGTAATGTCTCCTTTACCATTGTTCCCTTATCAAATCCGGTTCATTACACATTACTAAATCCATGGGTCAGGCAGCATCTAGGGTGAAAAATGGGTGGGTGATGTTTCAGGTCGGGACCTTTCTTCAGTCTGAAAACATGGAAAGTTAAGTTTTGGGTTGGGACCCTTCAGACTGAAGGAGAGTCTCGACGTGAAATGTCACCAATTGCTTTTCTCCAGAGATGCTGCCTGACCCGCTGAGTTACTCCAGCATTTTGTGTCTATCTTTCCCACACTGACCTTCCTGTCCTGGGCCTGTCCTTCATTGCCTGAGTGAGTCCACTTGAAAACTGGGGGAACTGCTCCTCATATTCCGCTTGGGTAGCTTACAATCTTATTGAAACCTATAAGATTATTAAGGGTTTGGACACGCTAGAGGCAGGAAACATGTTCCCGATGTTGGGGGAGTCCAGAACCAGGGGCCACAGTTTAAGAATAAGGGGTAAGTCATTTAGAACGGAGACGAGGAGACACTTATTCTCACAGAGAGTTGTGAGTCTGTGGAATTTTACTTCGGAGTCACGTGAGTGACTACGTGAAGAAGCCCCGCCTGGCGCTTGATCGGCATTATGTCGACGCTGACGGCAGAAGCAAGAGCTGCAGAGCGCAGCTCCCCTCAGCGGTAAGAACGGGCCCGCAGGTAAGTGCAATTGATTTACTTTAGGGCTTTCAAAAAACGTTACGCTGGCGTATAGAACCAGCAAAATGAAAGTAAAAATTTTTACAAAAAAAAAATCAGAGTCACGCTGGCGTACAGATCCAGCAAAGATAAAAAATTGAAACAAAATGGAGAAGTCTCAGAGGAAGATTTCGCGGGTAAAAAGATCGTCCCGGGGAGAAGCTAAAGAGTCAGGACACGAGATTAGTGCGGAGCCGGTTCCGATACCGGTGGCCGTTGATTCACCCGTTAGTGAGACTACAAGTCCTCCAGAAACTAAAACCACGGAGGAAAATGTGCCTAAGAAAAGTAAAAAGAAATCCGTGAGGCCCGTGGTTTCTGATGATGACTCTGATAATGAAATTCCTCCGGATAATAAAGCTATATGGCTAAAAATGGAACATATGGAGAAAGTACTCCAAAATATTATGAGATAAGGGTCAAAGAACCCAGAATTTTCCCAAACAGACCCTGAGGGGTTTGAATATCCAGAATATGGCTATGTGCCAAATTGGGAATATGAAACTCCAGACCCAGGATTAAGGGTGGAGGAAGTCTCCTTTGATGAAGTTCCAGGAGTATCAGGGCTGCAAGAGACAGACCCTGAAAGTGGTGATGTGGATTATTAAGTGCAAAAAGAGTGCGAGTGCACACCACAAATAGCTGCCAGCATTAATTATATGGTATCTCACCAACTTCAAGATTCTGTTATGGCTGAAACAGCAGAATTATATAAAACACCAGAAAATTGCACCTCTGAAGGTACCTACGGTGAATCCGACTATATGGACACCTATGTCATCAGTCATGAGAGGACAAGAAATAAGGTTTCAAAGAATCCTCAAACTGATTTCAGCTGCCATTACTGCTTTTGGAAAGCAAATGGAAGGGTCAGAAATGATCAAAATCCAAAGAGATACATTGGGCTTATTGTGCAATTCCTTTTATGAAATCAATTGTATGAGGAAAATTGCAATTCGGCCCATATTTCATCCTAGATTTGCAGGTCTGTGCCGATCAAGTGGTGTTCAATCTCCTGGTTATCTATTTGGAGAAAACCTGCCTAAACAAATAAGAGAAATCGATGAAGAGGCTAAATCTATTAGCCACATGAGACCTTTCGTCTTTGGACAAAAAAGGTACTATGCACCAAGAAGGGGATCTGATTTTGGAACAAACAGAGGCAGGAATATGGTACGGAGATATTACCATCCAACACAGCCTAATGTTCACCCATATACGGGGAGAAGAAGACCACCACATTCGTATGGAGAGGTACAAAAACTTTATTCGGTTCTTGAAGGAACTTTGGACGAATCTCTAGTTGGTGGGAGATTACAAATGTTTTATGTGAATGGCTTTGCATCACATCTGACCGGGCTACATTAACATTTAAAGAAGGTGTTGATTCTCCGGTACAATATAAACCATTTAATGTTCTCTGCTATTGAGGAAGCAGATGTGGAAATGACTTGAAAAAAACTGTTGAGCTTGTGTCAACATCTTTCCATGGACCTTACAAACCATTTTCAAGATTCAACAATGTAAGACATTTGATATCAGCCGGACCGGTTATTTAGCTGTTGAAACCAGCTTTAGCACAATTGGTTATGGCTTATCGACATTTAATTGTCAGATTCAGCTGGAAAATCAGTTTCCAATTAAGTCCAAGCTGCAGCCAGCACAAACAATTAATTATTTAGGTTTTGTGATTAATTCAGTTACTATGTTAGTAACTTTGCCAACGGACAAGATTGTTGATATTTCAACTGTATGTTGGGGCCTCATTCACAAACCTTATCCCTCCATCCGAGAAGTAGCAAAGGTTATTGGTAAATTAGTAGCAGCATTTCCTGCAGTGGAATTTGGTCCATTACATTACCAAAACCTTCAAAGGGACAAAACGCAGGCCATTTTGATAGGCCTACGCAATTAACAAAATAAGCTTTATTGGAATTACAATGGTGGATTGAAAATGTTCCACAAGCTGCTAAAAACATTTTAATACAGCAGCCTGAAGTATTTTTACAAACAGTGCTCTCGGATGGGGGGCGACAGATAAATTTACCAGCTATGGGGGCAGATGGACTGTCCAAGAGGAATTGTTTCTCCAAACATATGGTATTAATTATTTGGAGTTAATGGGGGCATTTTATGGGTTAAAAGCCTCTTGTTCTACAAAAAAGGATCTGCATGTCCAGGTACAATTAGACAATAAGACAGCTGTTGCCTATATTAATCACATGGGTGGAGTAAGGTCGGTATCATGTGATTGTCTGGTCAATCAGATATGGCAATGGTGTATTAAGCACCAAATTTGGATTTCACAAGTTATATCCCAGGTAAAGACAATGTGGTGGCAGACAACAGATCAAGGGTATTTAAAGACAACACAGAATGGATGTTGAACCCACAAGTTTTAGTAAAATTGTTATTCGCTATGGGTTACCAGACATTGATCTGTTTGCATCAAGATTAAATCATCAATTGCCTAAATATGTGTCTTGGGAACCCGATCCAGGTGCGGTAGCAGTAGATGCTTTTTCGCTACATTGGGGAAATATGTTCTTTTATGCTTTCCCTCCATTTGGCCTGGTTAGGCAATGTCTTAAGAAAATAGAACAAGATTCTGCCACAGGACTGTTGGTGATTCCAAATTGGCCCACACAACCATGGTTCCCGTTGATGTTAAATATGATTAAGGAACCATGTATGTCAATTCCTAGCTGCAGTGATTTGTTAATACAACCAGTAACAAAGAAATTCATCCATTACATGTTCATATGAATTTGTTAATCTGCAGGTTTTGACTAGACCACTACAAAGGCTTGGACTGTCGGATAGGAACATGGATGTTATAGTCTCATCATGGCGAGATAGCACTAAGAAACAATATATGACACATATAAAGAAATGGGAAGTTTTTTGTAGACAATCAAATATATCTTATCATACTGTGAACATTTCAAACATATTGGAGTTCCTTGCTGAGTTGTATTTTGAGCAGCACCTGAGTTATAGTGCCATTAATAGTGCTCGTAGTGCTTTATCGTGCTATTTAGGACAAATTTCTGACCATGAATCAATTGGATCTCATCCATTAATATCCAGGTTTATGAAAGGAATTTTAACAAAAATCCGCCCAAGCCAAGACATACAGAAATTTGGGATGTCAGCATTGTACTTACTTTGCTTAGGCAATGGACTCTAATCACAGTTATGTCTTTGGAAAAATTAACATTTAAAGTGGTAATGTTAATGGCTTTGGTATCAGCACAAAGAGTGCAAACATTGCAAATGCTACGTTTAGATTGTATGCATGTGGCTTCAGATAACATTGTGTTTTACGTTTATGATCTGATCAAACAAAGCAGACCAGGAAGAACTGGAGCTAAGGTAATGTTTCAAGCTTACCCTATTGATCCAACGTTGTGTGTAGTTAGACACTTGACTCAATGTAGAAAAGTTACCAAGAGTCTTCGAGGTGATGAAAAAGCGTTATTTATTACACATAAGAAACCACACACAAAAGCATCAGTACAAACCATTTCTAGATGGTTAAGTTCTCGTTTAATCTTTCTATTCTCTGCCTCAGAGGGTGGTGGAGGCTGGTTCTCTGCATGCTTTCAAGAGGGAGCTAGATAGGGCTCTTAAAGATAGTGGCGTCAGGGGATATGGGGTGAAGGCAGGAACGGGGTACTGATTGGGGATGATCAGCCATGATCACATTGAATGGCGGTGCTGGCTCGAAGGGCCGAATGGCCTACTCCTGCACCTATTGTCTGTTATTGTCTCCTTCCACCCATATTCCTTCCGCCGGCTTTACATTTCACTCCACGTTTCTCCTTATCTGACACCCTTTCACCTCCAGCCTTTGTCACTTACAAGCAACCCCCCCCCCCCACCCTTCCCCTGAATTCACCCATCACTCGTCAGGCTGTTTCACCCACCCCCACATCTCTCTGTTCTAGCATTCTCCCCCCACTCCATCAGTCTGAATAAAGGCCCTGACTAGAAACGTTGCCTGTCCATTCCCTCCACAGATGCTGCCTGAGATGCTGAAGTCCTCCATCACTGTGTGTAATACTCTGGGAGTAGCAGAACGCTTCACTCCTGATGAGATTCCTCTGGACTCACAGCGCCAGAGACCCGGGTTCCATCCTGACCTCGGGTACTTTCTGTGGAGTTTGCATGTTCTCCCCGTGACCGTGTGGGTTTCCTCTGGGTGCTCCCACATCCTAACGATGCCTGGGTTTATATGGGTTTAATAGGCTTCTACAGATTATTCCAAGGGTGTAGGGAGTGGATGTGAATGTGGGATGATATAGGAGATACTGCAGATTCTGGTTTACAAAAAAAAAGACGCAAAGTGCTGGAGTAACTCCGCGGGTCAGGCAGATTCTCTGGAGAACATGGATAGCTGACGCTTTGGGTCAGGACCCTTCTTTTTGGAGATAACGTATAACTAGGGCGATCAATGGTCAGCATAGACTCGGTGAGCCGAAGGGCCTCTTTAATTTAGAGATACAGCTCGGAAACAGGCCCTTCGGCCCACTGGGTCCGCGCCCCGCGACCAGCGATCCCCGCACACTAACACTATCCTGCACCCACTAGGGTCAATTTGTACATTTGTAACAAGCCAATTAACCTACAAACCTGTACGTCTTTGGAGCGTGGGAGGAAGCCGAAGATCTCAGAGAAATCCCACGCAGGTCACAGGGAGAACGTACAAACTCCATACAGACAGCGCCCTTAGTCTTGCGATGTTACAAAACTTACTTTCAGCAGCGCTGCAGTTCTGCCACTGGACGTGTGTGCGCGACTTTGGCTCCCTTGAGGGGGGGGGGGGGGTGGGATTAAAATGTCGTTTCCTACTGCTTATTGGAGGCGGATTTCCTCGGGCTGCTAGCTACTCTAGAAAAATTGATCCGACTGCCGTTCCTGATTTTCTTTTTAATCGCGAGACAATTTAATAATTACATTAAAATAAAAAGCGACTTCTAACGCCCTCAACGCCTACAACGTGACGGATCGCATGAACGGGACAAAACAAAATGTAAGTCGTTTATTTTACATATAATCTTGTTTCTTGGGATGGCTTTAATCAAATTTTACGATGCGAAAATGTGATTTGGGCCCCATACGAACCGGCAGTGTTTTTCCTGCCAATATGGGGTTCAAATTCACCGCAAATGCAACGTTCCAATCGATCGCTTTCCAGAAAAACCCACTCGCAAGATGATTTTAATGCTCTTTTTTTTGGACAATCATGTCATAAGAGCATCTAAATCGTCTATATTTTGTGTTATTGTCTATCCATAGTCAATATTTTTATACTAAATATCAGTTTTAGTCCCATGTATTGTGCAAAAAAATAGTGAGATTAAATGAGAATTTACCAGTTCGAAGTTTGATCTGTATTTTATGAGGAGTTACGATGAGGGATTACGTGTATACACATATCATCTACACCCGTCCAGCACACATGCGCAACATTCTTCAAAGCAGCGGTGTGGATTCACAGAAAAAACACAACAATTGAAATAAATATAGTAAAGAAAAAATAAGAACTTAATTACCAGTTGATCTGTATAATAGAGGGTGGGAGCGGAGGGCACGTAATCCCTCATCGTAACTCCTCATAAAATACAGATGAAACTTCGAACTGGTAAGTTCTCATTTAATCTCACTATTTTATTTCGGAGTCACGTGAGTGACTACGTGAAGACTTCAAAGCTCTGTGATTCCGAACCGTGTACCAGCTCATGCTTCACTCACTGTCTGAAGACCTTAGAGGGGGAAGTAAGTTATCACAATCAACAATAACCTGTTTGTGAACAAAAAAGGTTTATTAATGACAACAAAAAACAGAGAGCTCACCCGGGCTTAAATTAAATATTATCTGCAGACTCTAAAATTCTGTCTGCAAATGTAGCAGGTTCCGCCAGCGGCTTATTATAAAACCTTTGGAAAGTTCTTTCTGAGGACCATCCTGCTCTGGCCAGAATATGGTCCATAGGCACATCCATTTGCCTTGCCGCCGACGTAGATGCAGCCCTGGTGGAGTGAGATTTGTAGACATTAGTATTGACTCCCGTGGACTTAAGCACCTGCTTAAGCACCTTGAAATGGTTTGGCTCGTCACCTGACCATGAGGCTTCTTGTGCTTATCCATAAGGCTTTTTCTCTCCCTCTTAAGTTGTATGTTGTGTCTATGTAATTGGCGAGATGGGTCTTGGCACACAGCCGTGGGTCAGATGAATATGCCCGGAGCTCCATGACTGGAGGCGTGGTACCTGGTCTAGTTTGGGTACCACGCCTCCAGTCATGGAGTTCCGGGCATATTGAATATGGAATGTGAAACAGTCCAATGACTCTGTCATGCTGTCCAGCCTCAGAAGGTGGAGGGACTGTACCCTTTGAGCTGACACTAGTGCCATGAGCATGTCATTTCAGAGTAAGTTGTTCCAGTGTGAGTGACCTGGGTGGTGGCCATCCCCTAAGGTACATCAGCACAATGCTGACATCCCACAATCTGAGTGTACCTTGATCTGGGGGAATTAGTGTTAAAAATGCCCCTCATGATTTTGACCACTAGTGGATGGGACCCCAAAGCCTGTTGTCCTGCTGCTGGAACCAAATAAGCTGACAACGCACTCCTGGCTGTATTGATGGCGCTGTAGCTGAGTCCATCCCGATGTAATCCAACCAGGAACTCCACAACACTGGTGGCTGTAGCTGTTGAGTAGGTAGTTCCTGTTTTGGAGCAATACCGTTCCCATTTTCTTATGTTGGTCAGGTATTGTCTCCCGGTGGGATGCGGTCATCATGTTGATGGCGTCCTCAGACAGTCCCAGGCCCAGTAGAGGTCTTTTTAGAATCTGCAAGCCAGGAGATTGACTCTGTCATGGCACGGGTGACTAATGCCTGACACTGGGTGGATTAATAATTCTCGACTGCTGGGGAATTCCAACGGTGTTTCAACAGCCATGTCGAGGGCCACTGGGAACCATGGCTGTGTAGGCCAGTCGGGTATTATCAAGATTCCTGAAGCAGAATCCAATTGAATCTTGCGTAATACCCGACTGATGAGGCAGAAGGGAGGAAAAGCATGAAAGAACATTTTCCCCAATGCAGCGTGAATGCATCAACTGCTGCTGCCTCAGGGTCTGGTTCCCAAGCGACATACGTTGGTACCTGGTGATTCAGCCTGGATACAAATAGATCGATATCTGGTGTGCCATATTGCTTTGTAATTTCAGCAAATACTTTGGGATTTAATATCCATTCGATGTTATCGTTAAATTTGCGTGGCCTGGTGTCTGCCACTGTATTTTGCTTACCTGGTAGGTAAGTTGCTGATAACCAAATATGTCTTTCGACACACCATTGCCAGATTAGGTTGACCAAATTGTCACACGATATCGACTTTACACCACCCATGTGGTTGATATAAGCCACCACCGTGGTATTATCTAAATGCAACCGGACATGTGCATGATGCATATTAGATGAATATGCTTTTAAACCATAAAACGCACCCAACATTTCTAAGTAGTTGATACCCCGTGTCTGTAGGCAAGATGATTCAGAATTAGTCCATCTGCCCCCTGTGCTGGATTGCATGTTAGTTGCTCCCCAGCCCAAAGCACTGGCATCTGAATGGTTAATACTAGGTTGGTGATTATTATGGGACTGGAACTGAGCCTAACGTTCCTTGTCCACCATTGTAACTCTGGAATGGATTCAGCAGTTAAATTCATAAGTCGGTCAAAGTGACCTGAGTTTTGCTTTAGTGCGTGCACTTTTGCGCTTTGCAAATTTTGATAGTGCAAAGGCCCAAATTGTACAGCTGGAAAAGCTGCTACCATTTTACCAATAACTCTAGCTACCTGCCATATGGTTGACTGATGTTTATCCATTAGTTCATTGCATGATAGTGCCAATTCTGATGCTTTCCCCTTCGGCAGAGTTACAATCATGCGAACAGTATAAATCGTAAATCCAAGATAGTCCATGGTAGTGTCCGGTGTAAAATTGGATTTATCTGGATGTATGACAAGCCCCAAAGTTTCAAACAAACGTTTGGTGGCTGCTACCTCCAAAATAGCTGTCTCCAAGGTTTTCCCTACTATTAAAATGTCATCTATGTACGCCATGACTATATGCTTTTGTTTCCTCAATAATGCCAAAGCGGGTTTTAAGATTTTAGTGAACAACCTTGGAGCGGAGGTTAGTCCATTTGGTAAGGGTTTAAATTGCCATAGCTGTTTCATCCAGATAAACTTTAAGTATTTACAATGCTCCTTGTGTATGGGTACTGAGTAGTAGGCATCTTTTAAATCAATGCTTGCTAGAAAGTAACCTCTAGAAATCAATAGTCTGGCTGTTTCAAAAGTTTCCATCTTGAAATGTATATACTTAACACTTGTTTAAAGTAGTTAAGTCAATGATGATGTGACATCCACCATCTTTTTTAGTTTTAGTGAAAATATTGGACACAAATTCCAAAGGTTCATGTTTTGTTCTTTCAATGACACCTTTTGCTAGTAGCCTCATCAGTTCAGCTTGACCCTCTTGTTTCTCTTTGACTGAGAGGGTGAATACCCTTTGGGGTATATGCTGAACTGGTGGAATGTTTTCATGAACAAAGTCAATTTTATAGCCATGAATGCTGCTGAGTATATGCTTGACATTAGTGATGGATTCCCATGCATCCAAAAACAAGTGCAATCTTCCCCCTGTTAGTATAGAGCCCCTACTGCTCATATGCTGAGAGGAACCAGACCCACCTACCTCCATGGTTACTGGTGCTTCTTCTGCCTCTTCGCTGGATGATGAGGTCTCTGCTGGGCTGTAGAGGGCTGCTGTTGATGTTGATGTTGTTGGGGGTGGCGCATTTTCCATGGGGTCCGCTCTGGGCCCTGGCCTAAAAAAGGCTTACGGGGAATGGTTGCGGACCCCGAGCTTTCACCAGTCGCATATGGTGGTCGACGACTGGTGGACGCTGTGGGGTACTGCCACCTGTGTTCGTTAGGTCTGCTCGGTCCCAAACCTGCCCTCATGAGACCAAAGGTCTTGGATTCTTCCTCCAGGTCTTTCACCTTTTTCGGAAGGTCCTTTCCAAAGAGCAGAATTGGAGGTTCTGAACCCGGTGTTTTGCAAAGTCCCGCAAATTTAGGGTTGAGGGCAGGCTTGATGATTTCCTTCCGTAAATTGTTTATCTCATATTGAGTGGTGCACAGCAGAGCTAATGTGTCTTGCTGATTTGTGGAGATGTCCACACCATCAATGGACCGAGCATATGATGTTATTCCTGCAGTCAGGAGTTTAAGGATTTTCTGGAGCTTCAACTCCAGGTTCCTGATGTTCTGCCCCAAATGTCCCCAAATTTGGCTGTTTACAGCTGGTACATTCAATGATGTTAAATTATCTGGGCTGTATATTGTTCAAGAGCCTCATTGACCACCTGTTCTTGTAGGGGCTTTGAGGACAGGTGGTCAATGCTGGCTGCACGTTTTGCCTCTAAAGGCTGACCCGCTCGTGGAATGACCACGTAGCGGTTGACCACACCCAGCAGCTCTTCCTGATCCTGTACACCCTGCATACTCCGGACATCTTCAGCCAGCAACCCCTCTTCTTGACCAGCCCAGACCTGGTCGCCAATGCTGCCTTCAAAAGAAGCAATGGTCAATGCCGTAAAGGGCACTGCGGGAGTGCCTGAGCTCCCTTGGCGAGTCTGCTGCTGCTCTCTCAGCAGATCTCGCTGGAGCAATTGCTCCATAAGCCGTTCCATTCGGCTTAGACGGCTGCCTATGCCGCTCTCGAGTGGTGTGGCATCTTCATCCGAATCGTCGGACACTACTGCCCGGTTCTGGCTGCAGGTACCTCCAGCCCGCTGCTCAGGCTGTACTAGCGGTGCTGGGCTCGACTCGGTAGTTATTCCTGCCGCCTCTTGCCCCCCCTCCAAAGAACGCTCCTCAACGGAAGATGAACGGGGGCGAGCTGCAGATTTCTTCCCTCTGGTCTTGCTCATTCTCCTGGAACATAAAGCAGACCACAGAGAAAATACACACGGCCACGGTAAAACTTACCTGTCGGCCCAACTTTTCAATTTGTAGCGGGAGCGCCTTGAACTCCCGTTCGTTGCGGGTGCACTGCATGAACGCTAATGTCGCGCATGCGTGCTGGACGGGGTCTTCACGTAGTCACTCACGTGACTCCGAAATAAAATAATAATTTTGATTATATTGAGTGGATATTTCCAGATTAATTCATGGGAATTAAACATTACATTCCTTCCATCTGGCATATAAATTCATGACAGTGAGATTTAAAAATCATGTTATATTGTGAATTCTTGTGTGAATGGGATTAGTTTGTTATTTGGAATCCACAGGACATTGTTAATGGGAAAGTAGTGGGCAGAAAGGCATGTCATGTGTGGTTTGAAGAGCAAAAACGTGTAGTTTACAATGCCAACATTAAACAGTTGAGGAAAAACAAGGTGTATAGAGTTGCTTATTGGTTACAATCTGAGGAGTGTGATGATGCTACTGATTATGATATGCCAATGAACCAGCTAGCAACTGATCTTCTCCATAAAGACTTGGTCTATTGCTAGAAATTGTAATTTATTTACCTATATGTTACAGACTTACAGGATATAATACAATAATATTAAAGTTCTGATCTTGAGAATATCACATTTTTGAATTTTCAAGGCAGTCTGGGTGTTTATTACTATTTCTGTCACAACGGTCAATTTTGTAATTAGCTACAATTAGGTAACTAATTATATGCTTTAATTTCAGGTAATCCAAGTAAGATGTTTTATATTTGTTTCAGAATTCTTCAATCTATAATAACTGAACATTTCATTCAGTTCTCTTAATTTTTAAGAATGTTATGGGCTTTTGACTGTCCTTGATCACAGCTTTTGTGTTAAGTCAATGGAAAAGCAATAGAGAACAAGATGCTAATTTCCGAGTATGAAAATGGCCATACCTTTTTTAATACTGAAAAAAAGTGAATTAGGTGTCAAATTAAACTTCTTTTTATGCTTTATCTGATGGGATAAATTGCAGACTTGATTTTTTTAAACCTCAAAATGTTGTAACATTGCTACTTAGTCGGGATTGAACCCGGGTTTCTGGCGCTGCATTCACTGTAAGGCAGCTACTCAATCGCTGCGCCACCGTGACTGCTCATTCCATGCTGTATCTCTCTGTGTAATACTCAGCCCTCAATGGGCCAGCTGCACTGTAGTTAGAGCACCTGTAACGCACAACGAGACGAGGCAAGAAATACCAACAACAGTAAGACTGAACTGAGAGCAGCAGCTTTTAATTTCTGGAGGCGACCAACATTTGGCAAGTCTGATTCGATAAATAAAGTTGCCAGTATCATGTTTGCAGCCGGGCCTGCACTTGACCGCAGGAGAGCTGGGCATGCCGGCCACGCACCACGTGGTGGCTTTACCACCGGTGCCCGGCTTAGTTTCATTTCAGTCGCTCGGGGGGGGGGGGGGGGGAAGAAATTCTCAGGGCAAAGCTGGACGGCGGAAAGATGCACAAATTATGCGGCGGTCCTCAATTCATTCAAACCCACTTGGTTCCCAGTGCTGGCGGGTGGGCGGGCCTGCAGCAATCTGTAGCTCCAATCCTCTGTCGGATTCAGTCCCCAGTTTGGAGGGGCTTTCTCTGCCCAGCCTCTCGTACCGCACCGCGAGGGTGGGTGGCTGACAATCGTTGATCCCAGGGGTGGGGGGCTTCTCCACGGCCTGTCCTCGTACAAACGGTACAAGCTTCCCCCCGGCAAAGACATGGTGGGAACGCCAGGCTTCCGTCGGTGGGGAGGGGAAGGGCGGCTAGTTGGGAGTCCATTCCCCTCCCTCGCCCCGCCGCGCTCAGTACTTCTTCTTCTTGGACTTGTGCTTCCTGTAGGAGTGCTTGCTGAAGGCCGGCGAGCGCTGGCTCCTGCCGTCACTGTCACTGTCCGAGCCCAGGGTCTTGCCCCCCCCGCCGCTGTCCCGTCGGCCACGGCCGCCCCCCCCGGGCTCGGGCTCCAGTGGGGGCCAGCTGCTGTCTGGGGCGGCAGGGCATGGCCAGGCCGCGAGGTCCTGCAGCTGCCCGAAGCTGGGCATGGGAGGCGCCGAGGTCGGCGGGTAGTACTGCTGCTGCTGCTGGAGTAGCTGGGAACTGAGGTGGTACTGCTGCAAGGTGTAGGAGCTCATCTGTAACAGAACAACACAATAGTACAGCACTGGAACAAGGCCCTTCAGCCCACAATGTCCACACAATTGTAAACACAATACCACCTTAAACTAATCTCCTCCGCATTCACTTACAACAGTGGCGCAGTGGGTGTTTCCGCATTGTATCTCTAAAAACTAAAAAGCAAACTAAGGCTTGAGAAGACACAAAGCTAACTAACTGCTCTACATCGGTGAGACCAAGCGCAGGCTTGGCGATCGCTTCGCCCAACACCTCCGCTCGGTCCGCATTAACCAACCTGATCTCCCGGTGGCTCAGCACTTCAACTCCCCCTCCCATTCCGAATCTGATCTTTCTGTCCTGGGCCTCCTCCATGGCCAGAGTGAGTCCCACCGCAAATTGGAGGAGCAGCACCTCATATTTCGCTTGGTAGTTTACACCCCAGCGGTATGAACATTGACCTCCAATTTCAGGTAGTCTCTGCTTTCTCCCTCCTTCCCCTCCCCTTCCCAGCTCTCCCACAGCCCACTGTCTCCGCCTCTTCTTTTCTTCTTCCCAACCCCCCACCCCCACATCAGGCTGGAGAAGGGTCTCCACCCGAAACGTCACCTATTCCTTCGCTCCATAGATGCTGCCTCACCCGCTGAGTTTTTCCAGCATTTTTGTCTACCTTCGATTTTTCCAGAATCTGCAATTTTTTCTTAAACAAGGCTTGAGACCAGACAGGCCTCCAGTGGCCCAAGCTGTTACTCACCATTGCCTGCCAGTAGTAGGGATCAGGGTGGCTGTAACTGTTGTTCATACAGTATGGTGGAGTTAGAAACAGTGAGGAACTGGGTCCACTGGGGAACTGAGGGTTCCTGAAGCAAACACAGAGAGAGAGAATATATTAACAGGGGACACAAGACTGTGCTTCACTTCTCTTCTCTCCTTTCTCTCTCCTTCTCTCCTATTTGAGGAAGGACATTCTTGATATTGCGGGAGTGCAGCATAGGTTCACCAGGGTAATTGCCGGGATGGCGGGACAGTCAGATGCTGAGAGAATGGAGCGGCTGGGCTTGTATACGCTGGAGTTTAGAAGGATGAGAGGGGATCTTATTGAAACATATAAGATTATTAAGGGTTTGGACACGCTAGAGGCAGGAAACATGTTCCCGATGTTGGGGGAGTCCAGACCCAGGGGCCACAGTTTAAGAATAAGGGGTAAGCCATTTAGAACGGAGATGAGGAAACACTTTTTCACACAGACAGTTGTGAGTCTGTGGCATTCTCTGCCTCAGAAGACAATGCAAACAGGTTCTCTGGATGCTTTCGAGAGTTAGATAGAGGTTTTAAAGATAGCGGAGCCAGGGGATATGGGGAGAGGGCAGGAACGGGGTAATGAAGGTGGATGATCAGCCATGATCACATTGAATGGCGGTGCTGGCTCGAAGGGCCGAATGACCTACTGCACATATTGTCTATTTACGATTTAGACAATTTAACGATTTAGCAATTAAATGTGACATCTCCATGTTTGCGGATCACACAAAGCTGGGTGAGTGTGAGCTGTGATGAGGATGCTATGAGGCTGCAGGGTGACTTGGACAGGTTGGGTGAGTGGGCAGATACATGGCAGATGCAGCATAATGTGGATAAATGTAAGGTTATCCATTTGGGTGGCAAGAACAAGAAGGCAGATTATTATCTGAATGGTGTCAGATTAGGAAAAGAGGAAGACGAGACCTGGGGGTCCTTGTTCATCAGTCACTGAAAGTAAGCATGCAGGTACAGCAGGCAGTGAAGAAAGCTAATGGCCTTCATTGCAAGAGGATTTGAGTTTAGGAGCAAGGAGGTCCTACTGCAGTTGTACAGGGCCCTGGTGAGACTGCACCTGGAGTTTGTGTGCAGTTTTGGTCTCCTAATTTGAGGAAGGAAATTATTACTATTGAGGGAGTGCAGCGTTGGTTCACCAGGTTAATTCCGGCATGGTGGAACTGACGTATGATGAGAGAATGGGTTGACTGGGCTTGTATTCACTGGAATTTAATAGGATGAGAGGGGATCTTATTGAAATATATAACATTCTTAAAGGATTGGACAGACGAGATGCTGGAAAAATGTTCCTGATGTTGGGGGAGTCCAGAACCAGGGGTCACAGTTGAAGAATACAGGACTGAGATGAGGAAAAAAAATTTCACCCAGAGAGTTGTGAATCTGTGGAATTCTCTGCCACAGACGGCAGTGGAGGCCAATTCACTGGATGTTTTCAAGAGAGAGTTAGATTAGCTCTTAGGGCTAAAGGAATCAAGCAATATGGGGAAAAAGCAAGAACGGGGTACTAATTCTGGATGATCAGCCATGATCGTATTGAAAGGCGGTGCTGGCTCAAAGGTCCGAATGGCCTACTCCTGCACCTATTTTCTATGTTTGCATTTCACTCCCCTCTCCTTATCTGACACCTTTTTGTCTCCTTTTCCACTTACTCCAGCCATCTGCATCCAACCCCTCCCTCACCTGTATCCACCTGTCACGTGTAGGAAGGAACTGCAGACGCTGCTTTACAGGTGAGTCTCTGCACAAATAGAACGTAGAAATGTACAGTGTAGAAAGGAACTGCGGATGCCGGTTTGTATTTAACCAAAGATAAAGTTTCCCAGTTACTGTACCTGGAGTTGTCCTGTGGCACACGACACAGAGTGTTCTCCACTCCCAGGTATGGCGTACCTGCGTCAGTGGTGTGGGAGCTTCCTGCAACACACACACAATCACACACCTGTCCCGTAAACCTCACATAACAACACGTGTCTGCTACAGTTATTCACGATGCCACGCTCCCCAAAAACTTCAACCTTTCGTGTTTTTATTTTCGGACAGTTAGTAGGCCCCCCTCGGTCATGTCTGACCTTGGCTGATGCATCCTGGTCGGATGCAAGCCTGGGCGAGGTCATATGGAGGACAGGCTGTTGCCCTTGTAGCACATCCCCCCTCTCCACGTCGCTGATCGATTGATTTTCGGACAACAAAAGCCCATTTTTGTCCCAGGTTTTTAATTAATGGGTAAGGTCGCATTTGGAATATTGTGAGCAGTTTTGGGCCCCATATCTGAGGAAGGATGTGCTGGCTCTGGAGAGGGTCCAGAGGAGGTTGACAAGAATGGTCCCAGGAATGAGTGGGTTAACGTATGATAAGCGTTTGTCGGCACTGGGCCTGTACTTGCTGAAGTTTAGAATGAGGGGGGACCTCATTGAACCTTACAGAATAGTGAAAGGCCTGGATAGAGTGGATATGGAGAAGATGTTTCCACTAGTGGGAGAGTCTAGGACCAGAGGTCACAGCCTCAGAATTAAAGGATGTTCTTTTAGGAAGGAGATGAGGAGACATTTCTTTAGTCAGAGGGTGGTGAATCTGTGGAATTATTTGCCACAGAAGGCTGTGGAAGACAAGTCAAGGACAAGAAAGGTAACTTTGAGGGTATGAGATGTGAATTGGCCAAGATAGATTGGCAATTGATTCTTGAAGGGTTGAGGGTGGATATGCAATGGGAGGCATTTAAAGACTGCATGGATGAACTACAACAATTGTTCAACCCAGTATGGCAAAATAATAAATCAGGGAAGGTAGTGCATCCGTGGATAACAAGGGAAATCAGGGATAGTATCAAAGCAAAAGATGAAGTGCACAAATTAGCCAGAGAAAGCAGCCTACCAGAGGACTGGGAGAAATTCAGAGTCCAACAGAGGAGGACAAAGGGCTTAATTAGGAAAGAGATAATGGATTATGAAAGAAAACTGGCAGGAAACATAAAAACTGACTGCAAAAGTTTTTATCGATATGTGAAGCGAAAAAGATTAGTTAAAACAAATGTAGGTCCCTTGCAGTCAGAAACAGGTGAATTGATCATGGGGAACAAGGGCATGGCAGACCAATTGAATAACTACTTTGCTTCTGTCTTCACTAAGGAAGACATAAATAATTTGCCGGAAATAGCAGGGGATCGCGGGTCACATGAGATGGAGGAACTGAGTGAAATCCAGGTTAGCCAGAAAGTGGTGTTAGGTAAATTGAATGGATTAAAGGCCGATAAATCCCCAGGGCCAGATAGGCTGCATCCCAGGGTACTTAAGGAATTAGCCCCAGAAATAGTGGATGCCTTAGTGATAATTTTTCAAAACTTTTTAGATTCTGGAGTAGTTCCTGAGGATTGGAGGGTAGCTAATGTAACCCCACTTTTTAAAAAGGGAGGGAGAGAGAAAACCGGAAATTACAGACCAGTTAGTCTAACATCGGTAGTGGGGAAACTGCTAGTCAGTTATTAAAGATGGGATAGCAGCGCATTTGGAAAATGGTGAAATCATTGGACAAAGTCAGTATGGATTTACGGAAGGTAAATCATGTCTGACGAATCTTATTGAATTTTTTGAGGATGTAACAAGTAGAGTGGATAAGGGAGAAGCAGTGGATGTGTTATATCCGGACTTTCAGAAGGCTTTCGACAAGGTCCCACACAAGAGATTAGTATACAAACTTAAAGCACACGGTATTGGCGGTTCAGTATTGATGTGGATAGAGAACTGGCTGGCATACAGGAAGCAAAGAGTAGGAGTGAACGGGTCCATTTCAGGATGGCAGGCAGTGACTAGTGGGGTGCCGCAAGGCTCAGTGCTGGGACCCCAGCTATTTACAATATATATTAATGATTTGAACGAGGGAATTAAATACGTTTTTCCCATTGAGGGTAGGGAAGATTCAAACAAGAGGGCATGACATGAGAATTAAGGGACAGAGGTTTCGGGGTAACGTGAGGGGGAACTTCTTTACTCAGAGGGTGGTGGCTGTGTGGAATGAGCTTCCAGCAGAAGTGGTGGAGGCAGGATCGATTTTAACATTTAAGAGTAAAGTGGATAGGTATATGGACGTGAAGGGAATGGAGGGGTATGGTCTGAGTGCAGGTAGATGGGACTAGGGGAAAACAAATGGTCGGCACGGACTGGAAGGGCCGAGAGGGCCTGTTTCCGTGCTGTAATTGTTATATGGTTATATGGTTATATGGTTTAACATCTCCAAGTTTGCGGATGACACAAAGCTGGGGGGCAGTGTTAACTGTGCGGAGGATGCTAGGAGGCTTCAAGGTGACTTGGATAGGCTGGGTGAGTGGGCAAATGCATGGCAGATGCAGTATAATGTGGATAAATGTGAGGTTATCCACTTTGGTGGCAAAAACAGGAAAGTAGACTATTATTTGAATGGTGACTGATTAGGAAAAGGGGAGATGCAACGAGACCTGGGTGTCATGGTACACCAGTTATTGAAAGTAGGCATGCAGGTGCAGTAGGCTGTGAATAAAGCGAATGGTATGTTGGCATTCATAGCAAAACGATTTGAGTACAAGAGGTTCTACTGCAGTTGTACAGGGTCTTGGTGAGGCCACACATGGAGTATTGCGTACAGTTTTGGTCTCCTAATCTGAGGAAAGACATTCTTGCCATAGAGGGAGTACAGAGAAGGTTCACCAGACTGATTCCTGGGATGGCAAGACTTCCATATAAAGAAAGACTGGATAGACTCGGCTTGTATTCGCTGGAATTTAGAAGATTGAGGGGGGATCTCATAGAGACTTACAAAATGTTTAAGGGGTTGGACAGGCTAGATGCAGGAAGATTGTTCCCGATGTTGGGGAAGTCCAGGACAAGGGGTCACAGTTTAAGGATAAGGGGGAAGTCTTTTAGGACCGAGATGTGAAAATCATTTTTCACACAGAGAGTGGTGAATCTGTGAAATTCTCTGCCACAGAAGGTAGTTGAGGCCAGTTCGTTGGCTATATTTAAGAGGGAGTTTGATGTGGCCCTTGTGGCTAAAGGGATCAGGGGGTATGGAGAGAAGGCAGGTACAGGATACTGAGGTGGATGATCAGCCATGATCATATTAAATAGTGGTGCAGGCTCGAAGGGCCGAATGGCCTACTCCTGCACCTATTTTCTGTTTCTATGTTTCTAAGTCAGTGGATATTTTTAAGGCAGATTCTTGATTAGTACGGGTATAAGGGGTTATGGGGAGAAGGCAGGAGAATGGGAGAGATGGGAGAGATAGATCAGCCATGATTGAATGGCGGAGTAGACTTGATGGGCTGAATGGCCTAATTTGGCTCCAAATACATATGACCTTATCTCAAACTGTCCTAAACACCATCCTGACCTTGTCAGGGTACGTAGTCGCCAACATGCAGAGCTGTCTGCAATTTTATTGCAAAGATCCAATCTCTTTATCGTACAGCTTTTGAAGGAATGCAGCAAGTTCAGAGGCCCTCAGAGTTGCAGTCACGCTATGCGGGGGCTCCACACATACATGAATCTTCACAAGAATTAATCAAAGATAAAGGACACTTTTTCGCACAGACATTTGTGAGTCTGTGGAATTCTCTGCCTCAGAGGGTGGTGGAGGCCGGTTCTCTGGATGCTTTCAAGAGAGAGTTAGATAGAGCTCTTCGGGATAGTGGAGTTAAGGGATATGGAGAGAAGGCAGAAACGGGTTACTGATTGCGGATGATCAGCCATGATCACATTGAATGGCGGTGGTGGCTCGAAGGGCCGAATGGCCTATTCCTGCACCTATTGTCTATTTGGGTTACAGCAAACACTGCTGTGGAAAGGCAGCACAGTGGTGCAACAGCAGCAGAGACCCGGTTTCGATCCTGACTATGGGTGCTGTCTGTACGGAGTTTGTACGTTCTCCCTGCGACCTGCGTGTGTTTACTCCGGGTGCTCCGGTTTCCTCCCAAATCGCAAAGATGTGTGGGTTTGTAGGTTAATTGGCTTCTATCAATTGCCCCTTAGTGTGTGTGTCGGATAGCACTGGTGTACGGACGATCGATGGTCGGCGTGGACTTGGTGGGCCGAAGGGACAGTTTCCGCACTGTATCTCTGAAGTCTAAGATATCGGCATGAGTTGGCATTGTGTTTGGGGGACATGGACATCGTGGAGCGGACATGGGCTTACGCCATAGGAAAGAACTGCAGATGCAGCTTTAAATCGTAGACACAAAATGCTGAAGTAAGAATGTCTTTTGAGGAAGGACATTCTTGCTATTGAGGGAGTGCAGCGTAGGTTTACAAGGTTAATTCCCGGGATGGCGGACTGTCATATGCTGAGAGAATGGAGCGGCTGGGCTTGTATACTCTGGAGTTTAGAAGGATGAGAGGGGATTTTATTGAAACATGTAAGATTATTAAGGGTTTGGACATGCTAGAGGCAGGAAACATGTTCCCGATGTTGGGGAAGTCTAGAACCAGGGGCCACAGTTTACGAATAAGAGGTAAGCCATTTAGAACGGAGACGAAGAAAAACTTTTTCACACAGAGGGTTGTGAGTCTGTGGAATTCTCTGCCTCAGAGGACAGTGGGGGCCGGTTCTTTGGATGCTTTCCAGAGAGATCTGGATGTAGTATGCTGAAAAGCTCTTGGTAGAGCATCACTCAGCAAGTTAGATAGAGATCTTAGGGCTAGCGGAGTCAAGGGATGTGGTGAGAAGGCAGGAACGGGGTACTGATTGGGGATGATCAGCCGTGAACACATTGAATGGCAGTGCTGGCTCGAAGGGCCAAATGGCCTACTCCTGCACCTATTTACTATTGTCTATAACTCAGTGGGACAGGTAGCATCTGTGGATGAAAGGAATGGGTGACAGTGGGCCGTGGGAGAGCTGCGAAAGGGAGGGGAAGGAGGGAGAAAGCAAGGACTACCTGAAATTGGAGAAGTCAATGTTCATACCGCAGGGGTTCAACTCCCCCTCCCATTCCAAATCCGACCTTTCTGTCCTGGGCCTCCTCCATGGCCAGAGTGAGTCCCACCGTAAATTGGAGGAGCAGCACTTCATATTTCGCTTGGGCAGTTTACACCCCAGCGGTATGAACATTGACTTCTCCAATTTCAGGTAGTCCTTGCTTTCTCCCTCCTTCCCCTCCCCTTTCCAGCTCTCCTACAGCCCACTGTCTCCGCCTCTTCCTTTCTTCGTCCCCCCCCCCCCCCCCCCCACATCAGTCTGAAGAAGGGTCTTGATCCAAAACGTCACATATTCCTTCGCCCCATAGATGCTGCCTCACCCGCTGAGTTTCTCCGGCATTTCTGTCCACTATAACCCAGTAGGAATGCACGACCTACCGGAGCGATACTGCAGATTCAGCGGTCTACCGTATAGCCGGATGCCATTCAGCAGGGTGATGGCGTAGGGCACAGACTCGGTGTGCTTGAAGCAGACAAACCCGTACGTCTTCTGCCTGCCGTCCTTCTCCTTGGCAATGTGCACCTTAGTTAGTGGGCCAGCCTGCAATCACAATGAGCATCTGCCGTAAATATATCCACTGACTTGGCCTCCACAGCCTTCTGTGGCAAATAATTCCACAGATTCACAATCCAGGTTCAGGAGCAACTTTTTCCTCACAGCCATCAGGCTATTAATCACAACTTCAAACAAACTCTGAACTATAACAGCCTATCGCTGTTATATTTGTATTTATGTGTGTGTATATATATATTCTATGGTATATGGACACACTGAACTGTTCTGTATTTATGCCTACTATGTTCTGTTGTGCTGCAGCAAGCAAGAATTTCATTGTCCTATCTGGGACACACGACAATAAACTCTCTTGACTTGACGCCCTCTGAATAAAAACATTCCTCCTCATCTCCTTCCTAAAGGAACATCCTTTAATTCGAAGACTATGACCTCTAGTCCCAGGCTCTCCCACGAGTGGAAACATCCTCTCCACAGCCACTCTATCCAGGCCTACGCTAATAGACAATAGGTGCAGTAGGCCATTTGGCCCTTCGAGCCAGTACCGCCATTCATTGTGATCATGGCTGATCATCCACAATCAGTGCCCCGTTCCTGCCTTCTCCCCCTATCCCTTGACGCCGTGAACCCTAAGATCTCTATCTAACTTGCTGAGTGATGCTCTACCAAGAGCTTTTCAGCGTACTACATCCAGATCTTCCTTGAAAGCATCCAGAAAACCGGCCTCCACCGCCCTCTGAGGCAGAGAATTCCACACTCACAACTCTTGTGTGTGAAAATTTTTAAACTATCTTACAGTGCCCTCTATGATGTCTTAGACAAAGACCCAGCATTTATTTATTTGCCTCTGTACTCCACAATTTGAGATTTCTAATAAAAAAAAATCACATGTGGCTAAATTGAACATTGTTAAGATTTTAATAATTTTTATACATTTTAGTTTCACCGTGTGGAAATTATGGGTCCCCAGGGTGGGAGGAGGATGGTCACTAGGGTGGGGGTGATTCTGTGAGGGTGGGGGTGGTGGTACCGGTCCTAGCCCCAGGGGGTGGGGCCGATGGTCCCAAGGGTGGGGGAAGACCCTGTGGGGTCAGGGAAAGGTCCCGAGAGTGGGAGTAGGGTCACCAGACTGGGGGAGATCACCCAGGGGGAGGGGGTGATGCTCCCTAGCAGGGTAGGGGGTGCAAGTCCTAGCCCCCAGGGGGTGGGGATGATCCTGAGGGGGTAGGGGGGGGGGAGGGGAGGGGAGGGATGCTCCCTGGGTGGGGAAGAATCCGAGCTTGGGAGGAGGGTCACTAGGGTGGGGGAGATGCCCCACGGGGTGGGTGGGGATGGTGAAGATCATGTGGGGGTGGGTGGGGAGGGGATGGACAGACGGGGGTGTGGAAGGTGCCCAGGGGTGGGGGTGATGATCCTGTGGGGGTGGGGGCTGATCACTGGGGTGTGTGTCCCGGGCCCCAGGGGGTGGGGGAGACAGGGTGGGGGGGTGTGTGTCCCTGCCCCCAGGGTGGGGGTGGGGGGGTGGGGGAGACGTGTGTCCCTGCCCCCAGGGTGGGGGGTGGGGGTGGGGAGACGTGTGTCCCTGCCCCAGGGGGTGGGGGACGGGGGAGACGTGTGTCCCTGCCCCAGGGGGTGGGGGCGGGGGAGACGTGTGTCCCTGCCCCCAGGGGTGGGGAGACGTGTGTGGGGGGTGGGGGAGACGTGTGTCCCTGCCCCCAGGGGGTGGGGGAGACGTGTGTCCCTGCCCCCAGGGTGGGGGGTGGGGGAGACGTGTGTCCCTGCCCCCAGGGGGTGGGGGAGACGTGTGTCCCTGCCCCCAGGGGGTGGGGGAGACGTGTGTCCCTGCCCCCAGGGGGTGGGTGGGGGGCGATGTGCGTCCCGTCACCTGCAGGAAGAGCTCGAACAGGATCTCCTCCCGGGCGCCGCCGTCCAGGTTCCCCACAAACACCGTGCGGTCCGCCTCCTCCTGCTTGCTCATCCCCGGCCCCGGCCCCAGGCCTCACGCCTCAGGCCGCCCGTCCCCGGAGCTCCCAGCTGCCCGGCGCCGCCATCGCGGCCCTCGGTGCGGGCACAGACCGAGCAGCGCAGAGCAGAGCAGAGCCGGCCCTGCTCCTCCCAGCGACAACGGAGCAACACTCCCGGCCACACGGGGCGCCGTGGGACTGGTGGTAAATGGTCCTCCCGCCCACAGGGGGCGCCGTGGGACTGGTGGTAAATGGTCCTCCCGGCCACAGGGGGCGCCGTGGGACTGGTGGTAATTGATCCTCCAGGAGACAGGGGGCGCCGCGGAACCGGCGGTGATTGGTCCTCCCTGCGACAGCGGAGCAACCCTCCCGGCCACAGGGGGCGCCGTGGGACTGCTGGTAAATGGTCCTCCCGCCCACAGGGGGCGCCATGGGACTGGTGGTAATTGATCCTCCAGGAGACAGGGGGCGCCGCGGAACCGGCGGTGATTGGTCCTCCCTGCGACAGCGGAGCAACCCTCCCGGCCACAGGGGGCGCCGTGGGACTGGTGGTAAATGGTCCTCCCGGCCATAGGGGGTGCCGTGGGACTGGTGGTAAATGGTCCTCCCGGCCATAGGGGGTGCCGTGGGACCGGTGGTAATTGGTCCTCCCAGCGACAGCGGCGGTCAACCCTCCCAGCCGCAGGGAGCGCTAGTGGGACTGGTTGTATTGGCCCTCCTGACCCACAGGGGGCGCTTGTAGGCTCTGTGGTAATTGGTCCTCCAGGAGACAGGGGGCGTTAGTGAGACTTGTGGTAAATTGGCTCTCCTGACCCACAGGACGCGCTAGCGAAACCGGTGCAATAGGACCTCCCAGCGACAGTGGTGATCAACCCTCCCAGCCACAGGGGGCGCTAGTGGGCTCGGTGATAATTGGACATCCCGGAGACAGGGGGCGGTAGTGGGACTGGTGGCAATTCGTTCTCCCAGTCTACAGGAGGCGGTAGTGGGCCCAGTGGCAATTGGGCCTCCAGGGCCATGGGACACTAGTGGGACTGGTGGTAATTGGCCCTCCAGGAGACAGGGGGCGCTAATGAACCTGGTGCAATTGGTCTTCCCAGCGACAGTGGTGGTCAACCCTCCCAGCCACAGGGGGCGCTAGTGAGCCCAGTGGTAATTGGTCCTCCAGGAGACAGGGGGCAGTAGTAGGCCCGGTGGGGATTAGTCCTCCTGACCCACAGGGGGCGGCAGTGGGCCTGGTGCGACTGGTCCTCCCTGTGACAGTGGTGAGCAACCCTCCTCGCCACAAGCGGCGCTAGTGAGCCCAGTGATAATTGGCCCCCTAGATGATGGGGGGCGCTGCGGGACTGGCAGCGATTAGTCATTCCACAGGACAGTGGTGGGTCCAGTGTGATTAGTCCTCCCAACCCACAGGGAGCAGTAATGAACCCAATGGTGATCAACCCTCCCAGACTACACAGGGCGGTAGTGAACCTGCCGGAGATTTATTCCTCTCTGCGACTGGAGGCGCTTGCGGGACGGATGGTGATTAGCCCTGCTGACCCACAGGGGGCAGTAGTGGACCTGGTGGTGATTGGTCCTCCAGGAGACAGGGGGCGGTAGTGGGCCTCGTGCTATTGCTCCCCCTGGCCAAATGGGGGCAGTATTGTACCAGGTGGTAATTGGCCCTCGAGGAGAAAGGGGACGGTGGTGGGCCCAATGTAAGGAGGTACGTCCTCACTCCCAGTGCATCGCTCGCCAGTACCATCGCCATTAGACAATAGACAACAGGTGCAGGAGGAGGCCATTCGGCCCTTCCAGCCAGCACCGCCATTCAAGTGATCATGGCTGATCATCCCCAATCAGTACCCCGTTCCTGCCTTCTCCCCATATCCCCTGACTCCGCTATCTTTAAGAGCCCTATCCAGCTCTCTCTTGAAAGTATCCAGAGAACAGGCCTCCACCGCCCTCTGAGGCAGGGAATTCC
Organism: Okamejei kenojei; assembly: GCA_035221665.1. Taxonomy (NCBI): domain Eukaryota; kingdom Metazoa; phylum Chordata; class Chondrichthyes; order Rajiformes; family Rajidae; genus Okamejei; species Okamejei kenojei. The sequence goes on along the minus strand of CM069142.1, from coordinate 71,760,269 downwards.
ACAGACTCACAACTCTCTGGATGAAAATGTGTTTCCTCGTCTCCGTTCTAAATGGCTTACCCCTTATTCTTAAACTGTGGCCCCTGGTTCTGGACTCCCCCAACATCAGGAACATGTTTCCTGCCTCTAGCGTGTCCAAACCTTTAATAATCTTATATGTTTCAATAAGATCCCCTCTCATCCTTCTAAACTCCAGAGTGTACAAGCCCAGCCGCTCCATTCTATCAACATATAATGGTCCCGCCATCCCGGGGATTAACCCCGTGAACCTACGCTGCACTCCCTCAATAACAAGAATGTCCTTCCTCAAATTTGGAGACCAAAACTGCACACAATACTCCAGGTGTGGTCTCACTAGGGCCCTGTACAACCTCAGAAGGAGCTCTTTGCTCTTGTATCAACTCCTCTTGCTGCCAGTAAACCGGAGCACCCGGACAAAACCCACGCGGTCACGGGGAGAACATGCAAACTCCGTACAGACAGCACCCGTAGTTGGGATCAAACCCGGGTCTCTGGCGCTGTGAGGCGGCAACTCTACTGCTGCGCCACCTTGCCGTCCCATCTGTCTATTCAACCCCTCCCTCCCTATCTCCCTCGCTCTCTCCCTCCCTCCTTCCCTCGTTCCCTCCTTCCCTCACTTCTCCCTCGCTCTCCCCCTCCCTCCCTCCTGCCCACCTTCACCCCCCTCTACACTGGGTCCACACATATTTTCACACACCCCAAGTCACTCTGCTCTCTTGTCCTATGAATGCCCATCCGCCATCCCAAACTCCTCTATTTCCTATTTATTCCCTTCCACTGAATTGCCTCCTTCTGGCCATACATTTCACCGCCTCCTCTCCTCCCCTGTATCTGATACCCTTTTTTGGCTCCTTTCATCCCCCAACCTTTGTGTCACTTACTCCACCCATCTGCTAATCATCCCCTCCCCTGTATCCAACTATCACTTGCCAGACTTTGTCCCGCCCCCACCACTCTTCCAGCTTTCTCCCTCCCTCCCCACCCCCAGTCTGAAGAAGGGTCCTGACCTGAAACGTCATCTGCCCATTCCCTCCACAGATGCTGCCTGACCTGCTGAGTTACTCCAGCACTCTGTTTCCTTGTTTTGTAAACCAGTTCCTTGTTTCTATATTCATTGTTTTTCTTCAGTGGTGGATAATGTAGTTCCTCGTTTCTCCATAATTTTATGTACCTTTTTTCGATCTTCCCTCAATCCCTCAATGCCTACTATGTTCTGTTGTGCTGAAGCAAAGCAAGAATTTCATTGTCCTATCAAGGACACATGACAATAAACTCTCTTGAATCTTGTATCTTGAATCCTGCATAGGGTGAATCCATAGCTCCAGTGAATCTGTGGTGATGGTGTTAATGTCAGAGTGACCCACTCTTTGCGAACTCCTTCCTGGTAAACGCAGGGAAAGCCTGGAGTGACAGCCCTGACCTCCATCTGTTTACCCCCCCGCCACTCCCAGTATGTGTCAGTCGGCACCAAACAGTAACCTGACTCTGGGAGAGTAGAGGAGAGCCGACACATGTGATGCACCAGCGCCCAAAATACCACCGGCTCTCACTCTGAAATATCTGTCCTTAAATCGTCCCCTTGCTGTCCTGCCCGTGATTGAAACACTGCTGCTCTCTGTGTGAGCTGATGTTAAAATGCTTCCACAATCTACCCCAGCTTTCGCGTCGGACCTGGGTCCAACCTTTGCCTGGTTGACTCAGATAAGCATCCTAACACACTGACCATTTGACCAAAACAAAATCCTCTTTGTCGCATTACAACCCATCGCACCCTATCAATCCATTCACAGATAGTCACAAAATGCTGGAGTAACTCAGTGGGACAGACACCACCTCTGGAGGGAAGGAATGAATGGGTGACGTTTCGGATCGAAACCCTTCTTCAGACTGTCTTCAGTTTAAACCAGCATCTGCGGTTCCTGCCTACATGTTCACGGATACTGTTGGCCCAGGACTGAATCGGAACTCAAAAACAAGACAGTCACAATTCCTTCTGACTTCTAGAAGAAAGGAACTGCAGATGCTGGTTTACTAAAAAAAACACAGAGTGCTAGGTGACGTTTCACAGAGTGCTGGAGTAACTCAGCGGGTCAGGCAGCATCTCTGGAGAACATGGATAGGTGACGTTTCCGGTCGGACCCTTTTTCAGACTCCATAATTTTACAAAAATTGGTGAAGTTTAACGTAGTCGGGACTGGTCTGAAGAAATGTCCCAACATGAAACGTCACCTATCCATGTTCTCCATAGATGCTGCCTGACCCGCTGAGTTACTCCAGCACTCTGTGTCTTTTCTCCTCCCGCCTTGTCTCCTGTGGGTGCAGCAGACACTGGCCCCTTTTAAGACCTCTGGCAGCCCACGCTGCTGTGATACTTGAGCACTCTGTAGTGCCCCGGTGCCGTAGCAACCCTGGCAGCCCTGTCGGAGGTGGGGCCATGCCCTGCCCATCCTCTGCCCCGGCCAGCCCAGTGCCAGCCCCTCCCTCCTGCACTCGCTTATCTCCCACTCACTGATTGCTGCCTCTGTCTTCCAGCGATCGGCTCCAGTTCCAGCTCGGGGTGGAGAGAGAGAGTGTGGCCATGGATCAGTACAAAGCACAGGTGCAAGCACGTAGCGTAGATGAACCTGTGGAAAAAGAAGAACGACCTGAAGGTATTGGTTGGTTAAATGACATAGATGTTACAACCCTCACCCTTCCTGCTCACGTTGACAATTTGAAGTTTGAGAACGCATATCTCCATAGAGTCATAGAGTGATACAGTGTGGAAACAGGCCCTTCGGCCCAACTTGCCCACACCGGCCAACATGTCCCAGCTACACTAGTCCCGCCTGCCTCTGTTTGGTCCATATCCCTACAAACCTGTCCTATCCATGTACCTGTCAAACTGTTCCTTAAACGTTGGGATAGTCCCAGCCTCAACTACCTCCTCCGGCAGCTCGTTCCATACACCCACCACCCTTTGTGTGAAAAAGGTACCGCTCAGATTCCTATTAAATATTTTCCCCTTCACCTTATGTCCTCTGGTGCTCGGTTTCTCTGCTCTGGGCAAGAGACTCTGTGCATTTACCCGATCTATAGACAATAGACAATAGGTGCAGGAGTATGCCATTCGGCCCCACGAGCCAGCACCGCCATTCAATGTGTTCATGGCTGATCATCTGCAATCAGTATCCCGTTCCTGCCTTCTCCCCATATCCCCTGACTCCGCTATCTTTAAGAGCTCCGCCTAGCTCTCTCTTGAAAGTATCCAGGGAACTGGCCTCCACCGCCCTCTGAGGCAGAGAATTCCACAGACTCACGACTCTTGGTGAGAAAAAGTGTTTCCTCATCTCTGGACTAATGTCCTCATCTCATGCCCTCTGGTCCTCGATTCCCCAACTCTGGGCCAGAGATTCTGTGCATCTACCCGATCTATTCCTTTCATGATTTTATACAGAATCAGCGACAGTTATCAGGCAACTGAAATGTCTTCTCTCAAACTGGAGAGTGGTCCTGACTTCTCATCTACCTCATTTGAGACCGTCGAACTATCTTTACTCAGAGATAGACACAAAGTGCTGGAGCAACTCAGCGGGTCAGGCAGCAAGTCTAGAAGGGTCCTGACCCTAAACATCACATAGATACATAGAACATAGATACATAGAAATTAGGTGCAGGAGTAGGCCATTCAGCCCTTCGAGCCTGCACCGCCATTCAATATGATCATGGCTGATCATCCAACTCAGTATCCTGTACCTGCCTTCTCTCCATACCCTCTGATCCCCTTAGCCACAAGGGCCACATCCAACTCACTCTTAAATATAGCCAATGAACTGGCCTCAACTACCCTCTGTGGCAGAGAGTTCCAGAGACTCACCACTCTCTGTGTGAAAAAAGTCTTTCTCATCTCGGTCTTAAATCACCTGTTCCTTTTCTCCGGAGATGCTGCCTGAGTTGCTCTAGCAGTTTGTGTCTCTCTTTGAGTATAAACCAGCATCTGCAGTTCCTTCCTACATATCTTTAATTAGACTTTACTGGACTTTATCTTGCACTAAACGTTATTCCCTTTAGCCGGTATCTGTACATTGTGGGTGGCTTGATTAGACAATAGACAATAGGTGCAGGAGTAGGCCATTTGGCCTTCGCGCCAGCACCGCCATTCAATGTGATCATGGCTGATCATCCACAATCAGTACCCCGTTCCTGCCTTCTCCCCATATCCCCTTGACTCCGTTAGCTTTAAGAGCCCTATCTAGCTCTCTCTCGAAAACATCCAGGGAACCGGCCTCTACCGTCCACTGAAGCAGAGAATTCCACAGACTCACAACTCTCTGGGTGAAGTTTTTCCTCATCTCCGTTCTAAATGGCCTACCCCTTATTCTTAAACTGTTGCCCCTGGTTCTGGACTCTCCCAACATCGGGAACATGTTTTCTGCCTCTTGCGTGTCCAAACCCATAACAATTTTATATATTTCATTAAGATCCCCTCTCATCCTTCTAAATTCCAGAGTAGACAAGCCCAGCCTCTCCATTAGGTGACGTTTCGGGTCGAGACTCTTCTTCAGACCCGAAATGTCGCCTATTTCCTTCGCTCCATCGATGCTGAGTTTCTCCAACATTTTTGTCTACCTTCGATTTTCCAGCGTCTGCAGTTCCTTCTTAAACATTGAATGGCAGTGCTGGCTCGAAGGGCCGAATGGCCTACACCTATTGTCTATTGTCTATTATCTATTGTCTACTGTCTGTTGTCATCCTTCTAAATTCCAGTGTATACCAGCCCAGTCGGTCCATTCTATCAACATATGACAGTCCCGCCATCCTGGGAATTAACCTGGTGAACCTATGCTGTACTGATTGGGATGATCAGCAATGATCACATTGAATGGTGGTAGACAAAAATGCTGGAGAAACTCAGCGGGTGAGGCAGCATCTATGGAGCGAAGGAAATAGGTGACGTTTCGGGTCGAGACTTCTTCAGACCCGAAACGTCGCCTATTTCCTTCACTCCATCGATGCTGAGTTTCTCCAGCATTTTTGTCTACCTTCGATTTTCCAGCGTTCAGTTCCTTCTTAAACATTGAATGGCAGTGCTGACTCGAAGGGCCGAATGGCCTACTCCTGCACCTATTGTCTATTGTCAATTGTCTGTTGTCATCCTTCTAAATTCCAGTGTATACAAACCCAGTCGGTCCATTCTATTAAAATATGTCAGTCACGTCATCCCGGGAATTGTGATCACATAGAATCTTTCCGCTGACTGGATAGCACGCAACATTAAACTTGGTGCACGTGACAACCATAAACTAACCTAAACATTCCGCCATTATCGCTCTCTCAGCAGGGTATGGATGGTGTGCCTGGATGCTCATTATCGGCTCAATAATGTTAATCGTCGCAACCTTCCCCATCTCCATCTGGTTCTGTCTTAAGGTAAATAAATATCTTTTCTGGTGGCTTTGAACGGCTGTTCAGAAACTGTCCCCAAAACCCAGCTATTGCAGAGAGACACGAAACGCTGGAGTAACTCAGCGGGTCTCATGGCATCTCTGGAGAAAAGGAATAGGTGACTTTTCGGGTCGAGATCAGACTTCTTCAGCGTCTTCCAGAAACGTCACGGGTCAGGCAGCATCTGTGGAGAACATGGATAGGTGACGTTTCACGGAGTGCTGGAGTAACTCAGCGGGTCAGGCAGCATCTGTGGAGAACATGGATATGTGACGTTTCACAGAGTGCTGGAGTAACTCAGCGGGTCAGGCAGCATCTCTGGAGAACATGGATAGGTGACGTTTCACAGAGTGCTGGAGTAACTCAGCGGGTCAGGCAGCATCTGTGGAGAACATGGATAGGTGACGTTTCACGGAGTGCTGGAGTAACTCAGCGGGTCAGGCAGCATCTGTGGAGAACATGGACAGGCGACCCTTCTTCAGAAAGAAGAATCCCGACCCGAAACATCATCTATCCACTTTCTCTGGAGATGCTCCCTGACCCACTGAGTTACTCCAGCACTTTGTGGTTTTTGTTTATAAAACGGCATCTCCAGTTCCTCTCTGCACACCCAGCCACTGCATCTCATCCCAGACCCCCTCTCGAACCGAGGGAGTTTAGTCATAGTCACACGGGGTGGGAACAGGTCCTGTGGCCCAACTCTTCCACCCCGACCAAAACGCCCACCCAAATTATCAATATCCGCACATATTCCAGGTGCATTAGTCTAGAGGTCTATTGTCTAGTCCATTGTCTATAACAAGAGGAATCGGATATAGGAGCAAAGAGGACCTTCTGCAGTTGTACAGAGCCCTGGTGAGACCACTGGTGGGGACGTCAGTCTGAAGAAGGTTTTCGGCCCGAAACGTTGCCTATTTCTTTCGCTCCAAAGATGCTGCTGCACCCGCTGAGTTTCTCCAGCATCTGCAGTTCCTTCTTAAACACTTAGTGAGACCACACCTGGAGTATTGTGTGCAGTTTTGGTCCCCTAATTTGAGGAAGGACATTCTTGCTATTGAGGGAGTGCAGCGTGGGTTTACAAGGTTAATTCCCGCGATGGCGGGACTGTCATATGCTGAGAGGATGGAGCAGCTGGGCTGCTGTTGAGATCACAGCTGCTCCATCCTCTCAGCATATGACAGTAACTGAGTTTAGAGGGGATCTCATTGAAACATATAAGATTATTAAGGGCTTGGACATGCTAGAGGCAGGAAACATGTTCCCGATGTTGGGGGAGTTCAGAACCAGGGGCCACAGTTTAAGAATAAGGAGTAAGCCATTTAGAACGGAGACGAGGAAACACTTTTTCTCACAGAGAGTTGTGAGTCTGTGGAATTCTCTGCCTCAGAGGGAGGTGGAGGCCGGTTCTCTGGAGAGAGAGTTAGATAGGGCTCTTAAAGATAGTGGAGTCAGGGGATATGGGGAGAAGGCAGGAACTGGGTACTGATTGGGGATGATCAGCCATGATCAAATTGAATGGCGGTGCTGGCTTGAAAGGCCGAATGGCCTACTCCTGCACCTATTGTCTATTGTCTATTGTCTATTGAGACGGAAGCAACTGTGGATGCTGCATGACCCGCTGAGTTCCTCCAGCACGATGTGTTTTGTGAAGAGTTTCTCCCCATCAATTGTAGCATGTGCAAAACTTGGATCTAGACCCTGTGTGCCAGAGATGCGATTGTTTTCCGGGTCGTATTTCCGGTCGCTCTGCGGCCTAACATCATGGAGCTGGAGGCCTTGCTCGGGACTGACTTTGAGCCCCACCACGGGGACACAGACTTAACATCAGAGCCGATCCCTTGCCTGGGATCGACGCTCCAACGGCGGCCTGCGGGTTTCACCATCGAGGAGCTCGGGTAGAGACCAACGACGGGAAGCTCCAAACGGCGCACGACGTTCGACCAGTCTGACCTGGGGTAGATTGGCCGGCGCGGGGGAGCTGAGATTCCCCCCACTGCAGGAGCTGATCGCCCCGACGAGGAGGCCCGCCACCGGCTACGGGAGTAAGATCGTCCCGTCACCGGAAGGTTCGAGGCCCCTGACCGCTGGAGGACAAAGAAAGGAAGGCTTCCATCACAGTGAGGAATGTGGAGGAGTCACTGTGGTGGATGTTCATGTTCAAATGTATTTTGTGTGTCCTGTCGCTTTTTGTTGGTATGACTGTACGGCAAACCAAATTCCTCGTATGTTGCAAAACAAGTAGAGAGAGTAGTTTGGTTTAGTTTAGGTCTGAAGAAGGGTCTCGACCTGAAACATCACCCATTCCTTCTTACCAGAGATGCTGCCTGACCCGCTTAGTTACTCCAGCTTTTCGTGTCTATCTTTGGTTTAGTTTTGTTTAGTTTAGAGATACAGCTCCGAAACAGGTCCTACGGCCCACCGAGTCTGTGCCGACCAGCGATCCCGCACATTAACACTATCCTCTACACCAGTGGTTCTCAACCTTGTTTGCCCCATGCACCCCTTTCAGCATATGTCAGAATGTCATTCCCCCCCTCCTTTCCAAGATTGTCTGCCTCAAAAAGTGCATTCCAAATAATATGCATATAATACTGAAAATCCTTTATTTCTAACAGTTTGAATTTGCTAATCTGTTGTCCCAATTCCCCCCCTGAAAACCTGAAATCCCCCCCCTGAAAACCTGAAATCCCCCCCCTGAAAACCTGAAATCCCCCCCCTGAGGGGAATTCCCCCACGGTTGAGAACCCCTGCTCTACACACTAGAGACAATTTACAATTTTTCGACAATTTACAAACCGCATACAATTTTATCGAGGCCAATGTTTAACCTAACAAAGGTACAAACATACAGTATTTTGTTCGCATATCTTTAAGAAACTGCTTTAGAGTGTGGTTCTGAACCCACGCAGGCCACGGGGAGAATGTGCATACAACACCCGTAGTCAGGATGGAACCTGGGTCTCTGGCGCTGTGAGGCAGCAGCTGCACCACCATGATGCCCGGGAAGTTGTGGAAAGTATTTAGATTGAGATTAATTAATTGTAATTGTAATTAATTTAATTTAATTTATTAGAGCCAAGTGTGTAAAATCAGACAAAGAATTTGATTTGTCATACAGTCATACCAAAAAAAGCAACAAGACACACTGTGATGGAAGGCATTAACATATTATCTTCTTCCCTCCTTTTCTCCCGCGGTCGGGGCAGTCGAACCATCCGCAGTCGGGGCGATAGAAGCTCCCGCATCGGGTGGTCGAAGCTCCTGTGGCTTGGAGCTCCCGAAGTCGGTCCTTAATCAAGGGACCGCGAGCTCCACGATGTTAAGTCCGCAGGCTCCCGCGGTTGGAGCTCCCAAAGTCGATCCCCAGCAAGAGGCCGCGAGCTCCTCGATGTTAGGCCGATACAGAAAAGTCGCATCTCCGTCGAGGAAGAGATAAAAAATGTTTCCCCCAACCCCAGAACTAAAGATACACTAAAACAACAGACTAAAAACAACAAAAGAAGAAAAGTATGAGACAGACCGTTAGCGAGGCTGCCATTGTACAGCGCCACCTGCAAAGTAAATGAGGGGGACCAGTCAGGGTCCGGAGGGCAAGGAGCACCCAGCACCAATCCACCTCGGATCCGCAAGGGGATAAGTGTTTTTGCTGTCAGCGACTGAAGGACTGGTGACGGGATCTAGGGAGTGGGAAGGCTGAAGATGTCCTGGGCCTGGCAAAGCTGGCCATCCGCGAGTCACGGCGCCAGGAGGAAGAGGGCTTTGCTCGTGCCAGATGCCTGCCCCTTTACCGGGGTTACGTCTGCCCGCGCCCGGCTGATGTTAGAGAGGGACACCGTGGTCAAGTAGTTATTTAGTATATTTGTAACAAAATTCTTAAGGGGTTGGACATGCTAGATGCTGGAAGATTGCTCCCGATGTTGGGGAAGTCCAGAACAAGGGGTCACAGTTTAAGGATAAGGGGGAAGTCTTTTAGGACCGAGATGAGAAAAACATTTTTCACACAGAGAGTGGTGAATCTGTGGAATTCTCTGCCAGGTAGTTGAGGCCAGTTCGTTGGCTATATTTAAGAGGGAGTTAGATGCGGCCCTTGTGGCTAAAGGGATCAGGGGGTATGGAGAGAAGGCAGGTACAGGATACTGAGTTGGATGATCAGCCATGATCATATTGAATGGCGGTGCAGGCTCGAAGGGCCGAATGGCCTACTCCTGTACTTATTTTCTGTGTGTCTATGTTTGGAATTCAGTGCCTGAATAATCTGGTGATTCCGGAACATAGTGGTGGGGGCGTCACCACAGTTTTTTTGGGGGGGTTTTTGTATCGTGTTCGTAATCAAATAAATTATTTTTGATGCAAAAAAAAAAGAAAAGTAAATGAGTGGTCTTGCCGAGGTCGTGACGTGCAGGGTTGGTGGATAATGGCCTAGTCGCGGGTGAGTGATGATGTGTTGGTGTTGATTGTCCGTTCCTTGCAGACTGTCCAGGAATACGAGAGGGCTGTGATATTCCGACTTGGCAGACTCCTTCGTGGTGGGGCCAAAGGACCAGGTAGGCTTCCCAATCCTTGCACAGAACCCGGAGCTTTAACCCACCATTTAACTCACATGGCTGATCTATCTCTTCCCTCTTTCTTCCTCTTTCTCCTCCCTTTCCCAGCTCTCCCATAGCCCACTGACTCTGCTTCTTCCTTTCTTCTTCCCTCCCCCCCACCCCCACATCAGTCTGAAGAAGGGTCTCGATCCGAAACGTCACCTATTCCTTCGCTCCATAGAAGCTGCCTCACTCGCTGAGTTTCTCCAGCATTTTTATCTACCTTCTACCTCTCCCTCCTAATCCCATTCTCCTGCCTTCTTTCCATAACCCCTGACACCCATACCAATCGAGAATCTATCTAGAGTATCTCTGTTTTGAAAATATCCATTGACTTGGTCACCACAGTCTTCTGTTTCATAGAATTCCACAGGTGAGAAGTTCCTCCTCATCTCCTTCCTAAAAGAACGTCCATTAATTCCGAGGCTGTGACTTCTAGTCCTAGACTCTCCCACTAGTGGAAACATCCTCTCCACATCCATTCTATCCAAGACTTTCACTATTCTGTAAGTTTCAATGAGGTTCCCCCCCGCATTCTTCTAAAGTCCAGCGAGTACAGGCCCTGCGCCGCCAAACACCCCTCATAAGTTATCCCACTTATTCTTGGGATCAAAATAGACAATAGGTGCAGGAGTAGGCCATTCGGCCCTTCAAGCCAGTACCGACATTCAATCTGATCATGGCTGATGATCCCCAATCAGTACTCCGTTCCTGCCTTTTCCCCATATCCCTTGACTCTGCTATCTTTAAGAGCCCTATCTAGCTATCGAAAGTATCCAGAGAACCTGACTCCACCGCCCTCTGAGGCAGCAAATTCCATAGACTCACAACTGTGTGAGAAAAAGACTCTTGTAAACCTCACACCAGTGTTTCTGCTTCTCACTGGCCTGATTCAAGAACAGCTCCTTCCCTGCTCAGATAAACATAGACCAGTACAGCACAAGAACAGGCCTTCGGTCCACAATGTCTCTGCAGAACATGATGCCAAAACCAACTCTTATCTGCCTGCAAGTGATCCGTATCCCTCCATTCCCTGCATGTCCTCGTGCCTGTCCAAACGCCCCTATCGTATCTGCCTCCACCACCACCCCTGGCAGCACGTTCCAGGCACCCACCCAGTGCTGTGTGGAAAACAAATCACCCCACACTCCTCCTTTAATCTTTTCCCTTCACACCTTCAATGTTACGCCCCCTTCTGGCTTTTCCATGCATTGCGTTCCCATTCACCTCACGTCACCAACCCTTGGAATCAATTGATTGCAGGATTATCACAGAACACGTTGATTTTGAGTGTGTAATAAGATGGGTGGGAGTGCTGGTTTGGTCAACGTCTTCCCCTCTGTTATCAGGCTTCTGAATGGTCCTTCCATTCCGTTTATGGGCAACACGGTGGTGCAGCGGTAGAGTTGCCTCCTCACAGCGCCAGAGACCCAGGTTCAATCCTGTCTACGGGTGCTGTCTGTACGGAGGTTGTACTTTTCACCCTGTGACTGTGTGGGTTTTCTCCTGGTGCTCCGGTTTCCTGCCACACTCTAAAGATATGCAGGTTTGTAGGTTAATTGGCTTCAGTAAAAAGTGTAAATTGTGGCTTGTGTGTAGGATACTGTTAGTGTGCAGGGATCGCTGGTTGGATTGGACTCGGTGAGCCAAAGGGCCTGTTCCTGCACTGTATCTCTAAAACTAAAAACAAAAAAACGTCCATCAGCTAGGGTACTGTCCGATTCACCTCTACCGCATTGCGGACATTGGACTGTCTCTGGAGCTGATGCGCTACAATGCTGCGAACTATATTCTGCACTCTGTATCTCCTCCTTTGCTCTACCTATTGTACTTGCGTTTGACCTGATTGTATTTATGCATGTGATTGTCTGATCTGATTGTACAGCATGCAAAACAAACCTTTTCACTGTACCTCGGTACACGTGACAACAATAAACATAAGGCCGTTTGCCACAGTAGGCTGTGGAGTAGGCCGTGGAGACAATAGACAATAGGTGCAGGAGTAGGCCATTCAACCCTTCGAGCCAGCACCGCCATTCAATGAGAACATGGCTTATCATCCCCAATCAGTACCCTGTTCTTCCCTTCTCCCCATATATCCTGACTCCGCTATCTTTAAGAGCCCCATCTAGCTCTCTCTTGAAAGTATCCAGAAAACCAGCCTCCACTGCCCTCTGAGGCAGAGAATTCCACAGACTCACCAGTCTCTGTGTTAAAAAGTGTTTCCTCGTCTCCGTTCTAAATGGCTTACCCCTTATCTTAAAAGGCCATGACAATGGATATTTTTAAGGCAGAGATAGATAAATTCTTGATTAGTACGGGTGTCAGAGGTTATGGGGAGAAGGCAGAAGAATGGGGTTAGGAGGGAGAGATAGATCAGCCATGATTGAATGGCGGAGTAGACTTAATGGTCTAATTCCTTATGACCTTTCATCGCTGGGACTCTAATTACAACCTTGCCTTGGCCGGATATTACATATTACATACCGGATATTACTATTTTACAAACCCACCAACCTGCATATCCCTCCACACTCCCTCAATTCTTGCTATTGAGGGAGTGCAGCGTAGGTTTACAAGGTTAATTCCCGGGATGGCGGGACTGTCATATGCTGAGAGAATGGAGTGGCTGGGCTTGTACACGCTGGAGTTTAAGAGGATGAGAGGGGATCTTATTGAAACATATAAGATTATTAAGGGTTTGGACACGCTAGAGGCAGGAAACATGTTCCCGATGTTGGTGGAGTCCAGAACCAGGGGCCACAGTTTAAGAATAAGGGGTAAGCCATTTAGAACGGAGAAAAACACTTTTTCACACAGAGAGTGGTGAGTCTGTGGAATTCTCTGCCTCAGAGGGCGGTGGTGGCCGGTTCTCTGGATGCTTTCAAGAGCGAGCTAGATAGGGCTCTTAAAGATAGCGGAGTCAGGGGATATGGGGAGAAGGCAGGAACGGGGTACTGATTGCGGATGATCAGCCATGATCACAGTAAATGGCGGTGCTGGCTTGAAGGGCTGAATGGCCCACTCCTGCACCTACTGTCTATTGTCATACCATCGGATGTTAATGGAAACCTGAGCATCACTAGGAAACCCAGGTGGTCACAGGGAGAACGTGCAAACTCCACACAGACAGCACCGAAGGTCAGATTGCCTTAACTGATGTCTTATATGGATCAGGCCCTTCCGCCCCCGAAGTCCATGTCGGTCGTTGATCACCTGCTCACATCAGTTCTATGTTATCCAATTTTTCCATCCATTCCCTAAACATTGGGGGCAATTTACAGAGGGCCGATTAACTTTGGAATGTGGAAGGAAACCGGAGCACCCAGAGGAATCTCACGCAGTCACAGGAACAGGGTGGCACGGTGGCGCAGCGGGTAGAGCTGCTGCCTCACAGCGCCGGAGACCCGGGTTCGATCCTGACTACGGGTGCTGTCTGTACGGAGTTTGCACGTTCACTCTGTGATCCGCTTGGGTTTTCTCCGAGATCTTCGGTTTCCTCCCACACTCCAAAGACGTTGGATAATTGGTTTGGTGTAAATGTAAAATTCTCACTAGTGCATTCAGTATTCAGTGGCGCGGACTCGGTGGTCCGAATGGCCCGTTTCCTCGCTGTATCTCTAAACCAATTAAAAAAACTAAGAGCGTGCAAACTCTGCACAGACAGCTCCCGAGGTCAGGACGGAGCCAAGCTGTACCGCTATGCCGCCCTTGCGTTTAAGTTTCAACTTGTTTAAAAGGCTGATGATATGTTTTGTTTACCTTTAGGTCTGATATGGTTCCTACCTTGCACAGATAGCTTCTCTCTTGTTGACCTGAGGACAGTGTCATTCTCTGTACCACCCCAAGAGGTAGGTGTGGTGGTTGCTTGCTACGTGACAGTGGGGAGGGTAGAGAATAGTTAACTGTTTGCCAAAATATATCGTGCCAATGGTTGCACAATGTCCATGATCAGCTTTGTTGTTGTTTGTTTGTTTCTGTGTGTATGTATGTGTGCAGTGTGAACAGTGAGGAGGATGCTATGAGAGCAGGGTGACTTGGACAGGTTGGGTGAGTGGGCAGATGCACGGCAGATACAGTTTAACGTGGATAAATGTGAGGTTATCCACTTTGGTAGCAAGAACAGTACTTACTTACTTACTGCCTATTATGCCTCCTGGCATGTAGGGCAGCAACGAAGGTCCTCCACTCCTGTCTGTTCTGGGCTAGTGTCTGGACACTATCGCAGGTCAGGTCCATTGTTTTAATTTCCTCCTCTACAGTTCGATGCCAGGTGGTTTTGGGTCTCCCTCTTTTCCTTTTCCCTTCCGATGTCCAGTACAGGACTATTCTTGGGATGCTGTCTGGTTCTCTCTTTCACCATTGACATTCATCCTAGCATCTGTCGATAGCCCTGGAAGTCCATCACGCCCAGTAGTGTTGATTCCTTCAGTTGCTGTTTCCGTAACATATTTGTTTTACGAGACAGGGTTGTTAGCCCTGTGCTCAACCTCCAACCTGGAGGACCAGTGGATCGCTCTTCGTCTCGCCTCTACCTTTCGACCTGTCCGGCATGGGAGACCCTAACAGGAGGACGAATCTCCCGCTGGCATAGCTCTAGGGGTCACAGAGACACACAAACTCCCCGACCACGACAAGGTTGCAATCCAACGGGGAGGGCAAGAACAGGAAGGCAGATTATTATCTAAATGGTGTCAAGTTAGGAAAAGGGGAAGTACAACAGGATCTGGGGGTCCTTGTTTATCAGTCACTGAAAGTAAGCATGCAGGTACAGCAGGCAGTGAAGTAAGCTAATGGCATGTTGGCCTTTATAACAAGAGGAGTTGAGTACAGGAGCAAAGAGGTCCTTCTGCAGCTGTACAGGGCCCTAGTGAGACTACACCTGGAGTATTGGGTGCAGTTTTGTTCTCCAAATTTGAGGAAGGACATTCTTGCTATTGAGGGAGTGCAGCGTAGGTTCACAAGGTTAATTCCCAGGATGGCAGGACTGTCATATGTTGAAATAATTGAGCAATTGGGCTTGGATACAGTGGAATTTAGAAGGATGAGAGGGAATCTTATTGAAACATTAAGATTATTAAGGGATTGGACATGCTAGAGGCAGGAAACATGATCCCGATGTTGGGGGGCCACAGTTTAAGAATAAAGTATGCCATTTAGAACGGAGATGAGGAAAAAATTCTTCACCCAGAGAGTTGTGAATCTGTGGAATTCTCTACCTCAGAAGGCAGTGGAGGCCAATTCTCTGGATGCTTTCAAGAGAGAGTTAGATAGAGCTCTTAAAGATAGCGGAGTCATGGGATATGGGGAGAAGGCAGGAACGGGGTACTGATTGTGGATGATCAGCCATGGTCACAGTAAATGGTGGCGCTGGCTCGAAGGGCCGAATGGCCTATCCTTGCATCTCATGTCTATTATATATATATAATATTATATCTTGTCTAAAAAGTTCAGTGTGTGTATATATAAAAGTTCAGTGTGTCTATTATATCTTGTCTAAAAAGTTCAGTGTGTGTATATATACACATACTCACAAATACACACACACATATATATATATATATATATATATATATATATGTGTGTATGTATGTGTGTGTATATATATATATATATATATATGTGTGTGTGTGTATTTGTGAGTATGTGTATATATACACACACTGAACTTTTTAGACAATAGACAATATACAATAGGTGCAGGAGTAGGCCATTCGGCCCTTCGGCCCTTCGAGCCAGCAGTTCCATTCACTGTGATCATGGTTGACCATTCCCAATTTTTTTTTCTCCCTCGTTTATGATATTGTTTATAGTGTATTATGTTTACATGTTCTGTTATGATGCTGTAAGTAAGAATGTCATTGTTCTATATGGGACATACGACAATAAAACACCCTTGACTCTTGAGATAGAGAGAGTGATACAGCGTGGAAACAGGCCCTTCAGCCCACCGAGTCCGCGCCGACCA
The DNA here is from genome assembly GCA_035221665.1 of Okamejei kenojei. NCBI lineage: Eukaryota > Metazoa > Chordata > Chondrichthyes > Rajiformes > Rajidae > Okamejei > Okamejei kenojei. Next base: position 71,744,270 of record CM069142.1, on the reverse strand, counting down.
GCCATCCCTGGCTATAATAAAAGGACGTACCTTTAGAAACGAGATGAAGAGGAATTTCTTGAGCCAGAGGGTGGTGAATCTGTGGAATTCTTTGCCACAGACGGCTGTGGAGGCCAGGTCATTGGGTATTTTTAAGGCAGAGATTGACAGATTCATTATTAGTACGGGTATCAGGGGTTATGGGGAGAAGGCAGGAGAATGGGGTTGGGAGGGAGAGATAGATCAGCCATAATTGAATGGCAGAGCAGACTTGATGGGCCGAATGGCCTCATTCTGCTCCTAGAGATGAATGTATGATGGTGAAACATAGAAACATAGAAAATAGGTGCAGGAGTAGGCCATTTGGCCCTTCGAGCCAGCACTGCCATTCAATATGATCATGGCTGTTCATCCAGAATCAGTACCCCGTTCCTGCCTTCTCCCCGTATCCCTTGATTCCGTAAGCCCTAAGAGTTCAATCTAACTCTCGGTTGAAAACATCCAGTGAATGGGCCTCCACTGCCTTCTGTGGTGGAGAATTCCACGGATTCACAGATGTCTGGGAGACTCTGCTGACCGCTGAGCTTTGTTGCAGGTTTTGTCGAAGGACTCTGTGGCGGTGATGGTGGACGCTATAGTGTACTACCGCATCTTCGATCCGGTGCGCTCGGTGGTCAAAGTGAAGAGCGTGGCCAGTGTGACTCACCTCCTGGCCCAGACTACACTGCGCAACATCCTGGGCACCCGCAACCTGTCCGAGATAGTCTCGGATCGGGTGAACATGGCGCAGCAGATGGAGGTATGACCCAGGCAATCAACCCCCCTCCCCTCTCCCCCGGCCCGCAAACTGGTCTACCTGTCCAGGTGTCTTTTAAGTGTGGTCAGCCGCGATGATATTGAATGACTGTAGACAAAATGCTGGAGAAACTCAGCGGGTGAGGCAGCATCTATGAAGGAATAGGTGACGTTTCGGGTCGAGACCCTTCTTCAGACTGATGCGGGGGTCTCTGCCTCTTCCTTTCTTCCTCCTGCCCCCCCCCCCCCCGCACCCCCACATCAGTTGCGACCCAAAACACCACCTATTCCTTCGCTCCATAGATGCTGCCTCACCCACTGAGTTTCTCCAGCATTTTTGTCCACCTTCGATTTTTCCAGCATCTGCAGTTTTTTCTTAAACATATTGAATGGCGGTGCTGGCTCAAAGGGCCGAATGGCCTTCTCCTGCACCAATTTTCTATGTTTGTATGACACACTCACCGGGGCTCAGCGGAATGAGAGGAACTGTCCAGCGGAAGCCAGAGCAGCTACCCCGGTCTTTGTCTCTCATGTTTAGTTTAGTTTAGAGATACAACGTGGAAACAGGCCCTTCGGCTCACCGAGTCCGCGCCGCCCAGCGATCCCCGCACACTAGGGACAATTAATCTACAAACCTGCCGGTGTTCCATGTGTGAGAGGAAACCTGGAGAGTACCTGGAGAAAATCCACGCAGGTCACGGGGAGAACACACAAACTCCGTTAAGACAGCACCCGTGGTCGGGATCAAACCCGGGTCTCTGGCACCATGGCGCCACCGTGTCACCCTGTTGCTGGTCTATTATTCTCAGCACTCTGTCCCCATACATCGCCCATCACGTTGTTGTAGGAAGGAACTGCAGATGCCGGTTTAAACCGAAGATAGACACAAAATGCTGGAGTAACTCAGTGGGACAGGCAGAGAAGGAATGGGTGACGTTTCCGGTCTCGGGTCGATATTCTTCATTCTGAAGAAGAGTCTCGACCTGAAACGTCTCCCATTCCTTCTATCCAGAGATGCTGCCTGTCCCACTGAGTTACTCCAGTATTTTGAGTCTATGTTCGCCCATCACTTTGTGTCTTACACGTTCATAAGGCCATAAGTTCTTGGAGCAGTATTCGGCCATTCGGCCCATCATGTCTATTCCAACATGCAATCATGCCTGATCAATCTTTCCCTCTCAACCCCATTCTCCTGCCTTCTTCCCATAACCCCTGATACCCGTGGTGATCAAGACTCTGTCTATCTCTGCCTTAAAAATATCCATTGACTTGGCCTCCACAGCCGTCTGTGTCAATGAATTTCACTCTGTGGGAATAAATTCCACTACTTCATTCCAACACTTCCCACCCATACTCGGGCAGCTTGTTAAGTGTGGATTATTAACTTTGGCATGCGATTCCATGAGACTTTTAGATTTTTACACTTTCGAGATACAACACGGCAACAGGGCCTTCGGCCCACCGTGTCCGCACCGACCAGCGATCACCCCGTACACGAACACTACCCTACACACACTAGGGACGATTTACGATTTTTACACAGAAACAGGCCTTTCGGCCCAACTCGTCCGTGCCGACCAGGATGCGCCATCTAAGCTGGTCCTATTTATCTTGTCCTTGATGGCACAACTCGATGGCAAATCCTTGGTGGCATGTACTCTAGCTGGCTCCAGATGTCACACACTCCCAGTTAGTCTTAGTTTTGAGTTTAGAGATGCAGTGTAGATACAGGCCCTTTGGCCCACCGAGTCCGCACCATCCAACGATCCCTGCGCACCAGCACTATCCTACACACACTAGGGACAATTCCCAATTTTACCGGCCAATTAACCTACAAACCCGTATGTCTTTGTCGTATATCGTGTTTCGCCTTTCCGCTGACTGGATAGCACGCAACAAAAGCTTTTCACTGTACCTCGGTACACGTGAACATAAACTAAACGCTGTTGTTTCTCCCGCCTTGGGCCCCTATAGTTTCCCACTTCTGTTGATGGGTGCTCACCCTTATAGTTCCCCCCTTCTATTGATGGGTGCTCACCCTTATAGTTCCCCCCTTCTATTGATGGGTGCTCACCTTTATAGTTTCCCCCTTCCTCCCACTGATGGGTGCTCACCCTTATAGTTCCCCCTTCCTCCCACTGATGGGTGCTCACCCCTAAAGTTCCCCCCTTCCTCCCAATTAAGGTGCTCACCCCTATTGTTTCCCCCCCTTTCTCCTGTCGAAGGGTGCTCACCATCAGTTCCCTCTCTGCCAACTTCCTCTCACCAGAAGATCCCCATAATCCTCGTCATCAATGGGAGTTCACCTCTGGAATTCCCCTGTCCCCCTCACCGTTGAGAACTCACCAGACCGTCCAACTTTTCCACGTCAACCAACAAGCCCCATCTGCCTGTGCTCGGCCCATATCCCTCCAAATCGATCCTGTCTCACTGTTAAACTTTGCGACAGTCCCTGCCTCAACTACCTCCTCCAGCACCGCCACACTTCCTGCATGAACGGGGTTGTTTTTAAATGTCATTCCCTTATCGTATCTATACACTGGAAATAGCTCGATTGTAATCATAACTTGGCATCATGGTCAGCACAGACATTGTGGGTCGAATGTTCCAATGCTGTTCTATGTTTCCATGTTCTGTAAAGTTGACCAGGGCATCAACTATAACTGTTCTCCGGAGCATCGGAGACTGAGGGGAAACCTGATAGAACTTTATAAAGTATGAGAGGTGCAGAGAGGGTGGGCAGTCAGAACCCATCTACTATTTACCTCATTGATGACCGTCGGACTATCCAACACCCAAAGCTTGGTGTAGTTTAGTTTATTAATGTCACGTACAGTGGGGTACAGTGAAAGGCTTTAGTTTGCAGGCTGCCTGGACAAAGAAAATACTATACACGATTACAATCAAGCCGTCCACAGTCTGAGACCCCTCAGACTGTCCTTGATCGGACTTTACTGGCTTTACCTTGCACTAATCGTTATTCCATTATCATGAATCTGTTCACTGTAAACGGAGATGAGGAAAAACGTTTTCACCCAGACAGTTGCGAATCCATGGAATTCTCTGCCACAGAAGGCAGTGGAGGCCAATTCACTGGATGTTTTCATAGAGTTATTAAAGATAGCGGAGTCAGGGGATATGGGGAGAAGGCAGGAACGGGCTACTGATTTCGGACGATCAGCCATGATCACATTGAATGGCGGTGCTGGCTCGAAGGGCCGAATGGCCTCCTCCTGCACCTATTGTCTATTGTCTATTGTCTGTTGTCCACGATTGTAATCATATATTGTATTTCAGCTGACTGGATAGCATGCAACAAAAGCTTTTCACTGTACCTGGGTACACGTGACAATAAACGGAACTGTAAACTGGTTCAAAGACGGTGATGTTCCGTGCTGTGATCCCCGCTGGCCTCTGACCACCGACCTCCACATGAGGTGGAGACAATGCACTGTGGCTCAACAACTGCCGTTAAAAATCCCCCCCTACTCGAACCTTGGACAGAAAACACCCCAGTCCGCACTCCGAGCGCTGGCTTTTGTTGTAATTTAGAAACATAGAAAAACATAGTAAAATATGTAGGAAAGAACTGCAGATGGTGGATTAAATCAAAGGTAGACACAAAAGGAGTAACTCAGTGGGTGAAGCAGCATCTCTGGAGAGAAGGATAGGTGCAGGAGTAGGCCATTCGGCCCTTTGAGCCAGTACTGCCATTCAATATGATAATGGCTGATCATCTAAAATCTACCCCGTTCCTGCTGATTCCGCTATCCCTAAGAGCTCTCTCTTGAAAACATCCAGTGAATTGGCCTCCACTGCATTCTGTGGCGGAGAATTCCACAGATTTAGCCTGCTCTGTATTGTTAATTCTTGTACCATTTATGTGTGGACTTTGGATGGCATCATTCTTGATTAGTTTGGGTGTCAGGAGTTACTGGGAGATGGCAGGAGAATGGGGTTGAGAGGGTAAGATGGATCAGCCATGACTGAACCACGGGGTAGACCCGATGGGCCGAATGGCCAAACTCTGCTCCGATGACTTAGTTTAGAGATATCGCAGAGAAAACTGGTTCTTCGGCCCACCGAGTCTGCTCTGACCAGTGATCGACACACTGGGGACACACTGGGGACAATTTAACACCGACGCCAATTAACCTACAAACCTGCGCGTCTTTGGAGTGTGGGAGGAAGCCGGAGAACCCAGAGGAAAACCATGTGGTCACGGGGAGAACGTACAAACTCCGTACAGACACCACTCGTAGTCAGGATGGAACCCGGGTCTCTGGCGGTGTAGGGCAGCATCTCTACCTTAAGTCTCTGGAACTCTCTGCCACAGAGGGTAGTTGAGGCCAGTTCATTGGCTATATTTAAGAGTGAGTTGGATGTGGCCCTTGTGGCTAAGGGGATCAGAGGGTATGGAGAGAAGGCAGGTACGGGATACTGAGTTGGATGATCAGCCATGATCATATTGAATGGCGGTGCAGGCTCGAAGGGCTGAATGGCCTACTCCTGCACCTAATTTCTATGTTTCTATGTTTCTATGTTAAGGTCATAAGGTCATAAATGAGTAGAATTAGACCATTCAGCCAATCAAGTTTACTCCACCATTCAAGCATGGCTGATCTATCTCTCCTTCCTAACCCCATTCTACCACCCCTTAACCTCTGACACCCGTACTAATCAAGAATCTATCTATGCCGTAAAAATATCCACTGACTTGTGGCCTCCACAGCCGTCTGCCCAAGTTTTGCTTTGCTGACAATGTCGAGCATCCTGTGGGGGTAATTGTCATCATTGGTGTGCTTTGGGCCAGCGACTAGGGAGGCCCCCTGTGTGAATGCCGTGTCCTTGTCACAGGGCCTCCTGTTCGAAGCGTCGCATGATTGGGGCGTCAAGGTGGAGCGCGTGGAGTTCAAGGACGTGCGGCTGCCATCGGGCCTGCAGAGAATGATGGCGGCAGAGGCAGAGGCCGTGAGGGAAGCCAAGGCCAAGGTGAGTGGGCGAGGGGCAAATGTGAGGGACTGAGGGGCAAAGGTGAGGGACCAATGTGAGGGGGCGAGGGGTAAATGTGAGGGGTCATGCTGAGGGATAAAGGTGACGGGGCGAGGGGCAAAGGTGAGGGGGCGAGGGGCAAAGATGATGGGTGAGGGGCAAAGGTGAGGGGGCAAGAGGCAAAGGTGAGGGGCAAAGGTGAGGAGGTGAGGGGCAAAGTAGAGAGGGCGAGGGGTAAAGGTTAGGGGGCGAGGGGTAAAGGTGAGGGGGCGAGCTGAGGGGGTGAGGGGCAAAGATGAGGGGTGAGGGGCAAAGGTAAGGGGGCAAGGGGCAAAGATGAGGGAATGGTTGGGGGGGAATGTGATAGGGTCAGGGATAAAGTCACAGAGACTCCATGACTGGCAAGACTAGTGTGAAGGATCTACTGTCATTCCCATTCCATTTTACGTCGGAGTCACGTGAGTGATTCCGTGAAGAAGACCAGGCCGCATGCACACCAGTACGTCAGCAAAGCACCAGACTGGCAGGACAGAGCTCCTGCCGGCGGTAAGTTAAACCTAAAAGGTAAGTTCGTTATTTTACATACCAGGGTTTTTCAGGCAGGAGCCTCTTTTCACAGAGGTTTTCCTGCCAGTTTCGCAGCCCAATGAGTTGCCGGTTATGGACTGTGGGGAAACCCCATTCCGACCGCAAATGCAGATAACCGGCAAAATTGATCGGGTTGTGAGATAAGGAGCCGCTAACCGTGCAGTCACCGGCTCCCAGCCTGCGGGGATGCCGTAAAAACGGCAAGAAATTCAAGCAGAGTCGCTGACAGTGGGGGTCAGCGGCTTCCAGCCTGCGGGGATGTCGTTGGAACGGGAAGGAAGCAACGCTGGAGTCACTGACAGTGGGGTTAGTGGCTCACAGACATTGGTCCCCAGGCAAGGAATTAAATGGGACTCATTCAGCCCTATTTGGACTCAGGTGAGTCGGGTTATAAAGGATTTCTCCTTATAATAAAATGTATGTACTTTATAGTGTTTTTCTTAAAGTTAAAAGCTAAAGGCAAAGTTAAAATCATAAAAGGTTATCGTTATATGTTCTGACAATGTAATCCTTGTTGTTTAGCACAAGTTGCTATGAATTATTTTTACCCTTCACAAGTAAAGCTGTACACTAAAAATGTTGATTTAGTGAGCTTACACTGTAAAATGTGCGGGCCCATGGGACAGGCCGCGCCAGCAGCGCCTGACAGGCTGCTTCATGTATGAAAGTGCCGGCCTACGGGAGAGCCGTGCCAGCAGCACCTGATTCAGGGACGTTTCCTTTCTGACATTACCGGCCTACGGAAGAGCCGTGCCATCAGCCAGCAGCGCCTGATGCAGGGCTGTTTCATGTAAATAGCGCCGGCCTTTACGAAAGGAGGCGCCAGCAACGCCTGGGACAGGGTTGCTCAAGTTCACACATATCTGCTCGCCCACGGAGTCGGGAGATGATTCTCCACCGGTGCTGGAGAGCAAGGCCCATGGAGTCGGGGGATGAATTCCTCACTGGGGCTGGATAGTGCGTTTTATCGACTATCCCAAATACAGCAACTGTTGCATACACTGCTACAGAGGTCTCCCTCTCGGAGGCAGAGACCAAGATGGGTCAGCATCCTGTTGACCCAAAGGGATGAAGGGCACATGTCAGAGGTACCTTTTTCTGACAATAAAGTTGCCATCCTTGCAGAATATTCTATTGGGTTAAGGCCAATGGGTTCGTATCAGTATTGGTATCCTGCAGCAGCGCCTGTTAGGGTTGACTATGAATCACCCTCTCTGAGGAGGGAAGAGCAAAAGGTCAAGATGACTCCAGGCTCTAAAGATGTCAATAGAACATACTTAAACACATATGTGGCGGCATTGAACAACAGTGAGAGCCAGCCGCTGAATCTGTTATTCAGGTAGATCTATTCTACAGGAGAAGAAAGCCTGGCAGACGAATCAATTAGGCCAACGGTGGGCAAAAGTCATCGTTCAGAATGCAACCCAGGCGCTCATCGGCAATAGCGGTTCACTGGTTCATGATAGCTCAGAAATTCCATGCACCTTCCAATCATACTCAACTAAATGGGTCTAGCACTTCCAAAATGTGGGTAGTGCACCGTTCACAAGTTGTAATATCTACATTTGTTTTGTACAACACACAAAGGGTAAAAATATTTGGTTGAGACAGCCGGAGCATTCCAAGCAAGTTTGGATTATGGCCAGGGCTTGGAAATTAAGCAAAAGTTCTCATGCAAACCACCCATGGAATAGGCAGGAGTGGCATGTTGTTATGAAGAATGGAGAGTGTCGAGCATATGAACTTTCCGAATATGAAAACTTATTTTCCTGACTACAACAGATTCTTAAGGTAAGAGATACATGCTATACAAATCCCATTACAGAGGTTATCAAAGACAATATAACTGTACTATAACAGTAAAGTTTTGCGGTATGGGATAAACTGTTTGTCAGTCATTGGGATTTACCTTTAATTTTACTTCGGAGTCACGTGAGTGACTACGTGAAGACCCCGCCAGCACGCACGCGCGACATATCGTCGAACGCATTGCGGAAGCGACAGTCGGGAGGAGCGCCGCTCCTCCATTGTAAGTTTTTAAAAACTTACTGAAGGTAAGTCTTACCTTTCTGGGTGGCGACTGGGTGTACTTTTTTTTTCAGAACGGAGGAAGCACCATGGAGTCGCGTAAGGGAGAGCAGCGGCTAAAACCGCTGCTATGGAAGCAGCCAGCAGCGTGCCGTCTCTCCAGAGCTGCAGGTGCTGCCAGCAGCTCCTGACTTCTCGCCGCTACAGACCGAAGGTGCGCCGCGGTCCGGCGGCTAACCACCCGGAAGTCGGACAGGATCGTTGACTCGGCTCCGGACCTGAAGACACCCCGTTCACGGATAGCGACGGCGGGCGTCTTTCCCGCAGGAGCGGATGGGGAGCAGTGCTCCAGCGTGACCTGCTTATGCAGGGGCAGAGTCACGGTGGGTCTCCTCGCAGACCCACGGCAGCATCCTTTCAAGGACTGCCAAATGTCTCACCCTCTTCGCAGGGGAGCATTAGGGGTCAGAGCTGGGCTGACCCTGAAGAAGGGGCAATTGCCGAACAGTCAACTGTGTTAGGGGTGCCAGAAGAATTGTTGGGCATGGGAAAACATGCTGTACCAACACAGGAAGGACTGCCTATACATCCCAAGCTGGCAGCCAGTACAAATTACATGGCTACAAACCAGCTGCAGGAGCAAGCCATTAACTCTACGGCTGGGAAATACTTCGCTCCAGAGAACTACATTCTCTTAAAGTACCAGCAGTCTACAACCCCATCTGGGGCAACATGAGCCCATCTATAAGGAGCCAGAAGGTGAAGCTCCAGAGAATCCTTAAACTGCTGGCTGCTGGAATCACAGCAGTACCAGGACAGCTGATGGGGTTGATTTGCCTGAAGAGCTACAAGAAGCTCTAGCATACTGTGTAATACTCAGTTCGAGATTAACAGTTGCAGGAAGAGCATCATCAAGCCTGCACTTAATCCCAAGTGCGGGATTATACAGGACACACAGCTGCCAAAATTGCTGTTGGGGACACCTCCCAAAGCAGGTGAAAGACCTGGATGAGGAGGACAAGGCTATAGGTCTGATCAAGGTGCCAAACACCTCTAAAACCCACTATCAGCAGCGGCAGCACCCCTACAACACCCACCAGACATCGGTACTATGGAAGACCATCTGGTGGTGAAAGCTCGAAGGCCGGCCCACCTGCACAGCGGTCTTTTAGACCATGGCCCAGCCCGGCCTTCATGGAAAATGCGCCAATCCCACAACGCAGCAACACAATACCAGAAGAAACAAGGGCAGAGACAACCCACACAATACCAGCGGTAACCATGGAGGTAGGTGGGTCTGGTTGCCTCAAAAACATTGCATGTCCGATTCATCAAAAGTTGGTGGACAGTTGCACTTGTTTCATCATGTGTGCTGCACTTTTACCTCTGATCCTTTACATACTCGGAAGTATTCAGAGTTACAAAATTGAATTTGTATACGAACTTACCATCCCAGTTCAGCATACGCCTAGCCGGAAGTTCATACTTTCACAAAAAGAGAGAACAGCAGACCATGCTAATCTGTGAAGACGAAACAAAAAAGGGGTAATTGAGAAGACAATCAGGGAATCTCAAGAGTTCAAACAAAAAAGATGGCGGTTGCCGCATCATTAGAGATTTAACCGAACTAAATACTTCCGTTCAGTATGCCCATTTCAAAATGGACACGTTTGTCACACACAAGGATCATCGTAAATATCTGAAATGTATCTGGATGGGACAGCTATGGCAGTGTAAGGCCTTACCCAATGGGTTGTCATCAGCACCCAGGCTGTTTACAAAATTATTAAAACCAGCCTTAGCATACTTAAGGAAACATAACCATATCGTCATGGCTTACCTTGATGATATTCTCATTATAGGTGAGAATTTGGAGATGGCTACATTGGCAGTATCAGCCACAAAACATCTTTTTCAAAAGCTGGGATTTATCATACATCCAGATAAATCAAAATTGGAACCCTCCACTACCATGGATTATATGGGGTTCACTATTGACTCTGCTCATATGTCTATCACCTTGCCACCAAACAAAGTGACATACTTGATGGGAGCATGCAAAAGCCTCACTGACATCAGGGAACCATCCATTCGGCAAGGAGCCAGAGTGATTAGGAAATTGGTGGCTGCGTTCCCAGCAGCACAATTTGGACCACTCTATTATCAAAACCTGTAAGAGCAAAATTTTAGCTCTCAAAAATCATGCAGGCCATTTCGATAGGCCTATGGAACTACCAGGGAAAGCAAAATCAGAATTAAACTGGTCGATAGAAATGCTCAGCATTGTTCGAACCCCATCACTATCATATATCCCTCGGTTACATTACAGACTGATGCCAGTGCTAAAGGTTGGGGAGCAACTAATACCACCACAAGTTGTGGTGGCAGATGGAGTGCACAAAAAATTAACCCTGTTTAAAGCACTAGGGATTAATTATCTAGAAATGCTGGGAGCATTTCATGGACTCAGGGCCTACTGCTCAGATATGCACCAGTTGCATGTATGGTACAAATTGATAATACCACTGTGGTGGCCTATATTAATCATATGGGTGGAATAAAGTCGATATCATGTGATGAATTGGCTAATAATATCTGGCACTGGTGTCTGGGAGAGAGATTTGGATCTCAGCCACTTGCTTTCCAGGTAAGCTAAATACCGTGGCAGACACCAGGTCACGTAAATTCAACGACAACATTGAATAGATGTTGGATCGGAAAGTGTTTACAGATATTATAGAACGGTATGTGACACCAGATATCGATCTTTTTGTATCCAGACTAATTCACCAACTACCAACATATGTTGCTTGGGAACCAGACCCAGGGGCAGCAGCGATGGACGCTTTCTTGCTGCATTTGGGGATTTGTTTTGCTATGCATTTCCCCCCTTCTGCTTCATCAGTCGGGTCTTACAAAAATTAAACAAGACTCCGCAACGGGTACCATGGTTCCCAGCAGTACTAAAGATGGCCTCAGAACCCTGCATCCGGATCAACAAACAGCTGAGTTTGCTGGTACACCCCGTGACAGGGGAAAGTCATCCATGCTATGACCGTATGAACTTGTTGATTTGCAGATTCTGAACAGGCCATTTCTGGGATACGGACTCACCGACAGGACGATCAATGCCATCTCAGCGTCGTGCAGGGAGTCCACGAGAAGACAGTACCTGACATATGTCAGGAAATGGGAAGTGTTCTGCACCAGGACGAACACTACATATGACTCAGCCACCATCACTGAAGTGCTGGAGTTCTGGCCACCCTTCATTTCGATGAAGGATTGAGTTACAGTGCCATTATTGTGCAAGGAGTGCCCTAGCTAATATCTGGGCAGAGGGAGTGATCACCTGCCTATAGGATCACACCCACTAGTACATAAACTAATGAGGGGTATTTTTACTCTAATCCCCCCAGGCCCAGATGCACCCATACATGGGACATAGACGTAGTATTAACTATATTACGAGGATGGACACCCATATCGGGGTTCACTCTGGACAAACTAACATCCTAGATGGGAATAATTATGGCACTTAGATCAACAACACGGGTCCAGTCCTTACACAGGCTAAGTATGGACGCCATGTATGTCACAAATGGCAGATAACCTGCTACATACAGGGGTACTTAAACAAGACCGACCCGGTTTCTCTGGCCAATATTAGAGTTCTGGCCTATCCTGCAGATAGTTGGCTCTGCACAGTGACACATATTTTGCAATATATAGAGTCGCCTTAGGGGCACGGAGAGAGCTTTTCTCATAAGCCATAAACGCCCTCACCAAAATGTCACAATGCAAACCATATCCAGATGGTTAGGGTGGTATTACGTGCAGCGGTGGATACTAATGTTTTAAATCTCACTCCACCAGGGCTGCATCTACATCGGCGGGTAGGATGATGGGAGTTCCTATGGACCACATTCTTACTACAGCGGGTTGGAGCAATGAACGAATTTCACCGCTTTATAATAAACCCGTGGCCGCTCCTGAGACGTTTTCAGGGAAAATTTAAGTTCTGTAAAATAAATTACCCAACGTGGGGCATGTTATTTTATGTATGAATAATACCTTTCTTGTTTTTCAGCGCAGTGTCGTGTCTGAAATACGTTCATCCTTCTTCCCAGAATGGCAGTGTGTGAGCATGGACTCGTTCCAGGGCATGAAATCATAGAGCTTTGAAATCTTCACGTAGTCACTCACGTGACTCCGAAGTAAAATAGTAAGATTAAATGAGAACTTACCAGTTTGATCTTTATTTTATGAGGAGTTACGATGAGGGATTACGTGCCCTCCACTCCCAAAACCCTCTATTATAAAGTTCAACTGGTATGGAAGTTCTCTCTTATCTTATTATATTAGTCTACTCTGGTATCTGTGATTTCACACCACTGCTTTGAAGAATGTCGTGCATGCGTGCTGGCGGGGTCTTCACTAATCCCTCATCGTAACTCCTCATAAAATAAAGGTCAAACTTCAAACTGGTAAGTTCTCATTTAATCTTACTATTATTATTAGCCTTGACTCCACCTTGTGGCAAGAGATTGGAGTTATAGCAATCTGTTACAAAACCGAGTTATTTTCATCAAGAGTAATAGGCAATATAGCAGCTGTGTTTCAGACGAGCAAATCAAAGAACTGATATCGTGTAAGTAGCAACTAGGCCATTGTTAACAACCTTATGCTATTGTCAGCTGAAGCTACCTCAGCCACAATGATGAAGTAACAGTATTCAGCATTGCTGAACATGACATTAATTCATTGAACTTGAAACTTTCTACAGTAGAGTGGACGGTTGAATTCAGTTATTACAAACTGATGCTTAGGACTCTAAGATGAGAAGTTCCAAATACCATCACCTACTTGGAGGTATTGGAGATTGCATGAGTTACCAATTCTTCAATTGTTGGTATCAACTAAATATATACATTAAATGCACCCCATGGGTAAGGGGCTATTGAGCGAATATACATATTCTACATGCTCAAATTCAAGTTGCTACTCTACGATGTTGATATATGTTAGTCACATGGTAATCAAGTAAAAATATCCTGTAATTAATCTCCTTTGCCACTGGTGTATCATTCAGTTCAGATCGATGGTAACGCAGAATAAGTGTTGGATCTCAAAGTATGATGAAAGTATGGTTTAATACTACATCGAATATCGACATGTTGGTGCATGTTTATTCACTGATTGCAAAAATATGTGGCAAAACAGTGTGGAGAAATACATTCTCGCTTCAATAGGAGGAATGGTCTTTTTTGTCTTCCTCATTTTTGCCTCGTTAGCCGGGTCTTAAAACAGTCAGCAAGACCTGACTTGGGTTCGTACTATTGGACTGGCCAAGCGTCCATGTTGCCTGCTTCATCAGGCATTATGGCACAACGATATACAGTTCCAAAAAACAAGAACTTGCTGTTCAAACTGTGGTTCAGGAGACCGGCCGTTGCACAGTAAAACAATTATTGACTTACACATTTTGAATGGATTGACTTATGCCTCAGGTTGTCACATCAAGCCATGAAGGTGCTCACTGCAGTGTGCAGGGATAACACCCAAAAAAGCAGTACATTTCTATTGAGGGGATCAGAAGTGTTTTTTTGTCTAATGTTAATGTTACATTTAATACGGTACAGATTACTGACATTTTCCAGTTCATTTTAAATGGTATTTAACAATAATTCAGTTATAGAGACACTACAGCTGCAACATAAGGGAACTACACTGTCGGGTTCAACCCGGATATTGAGTTGTTAAAAGATCTTGACACAAGTTCTCCCACTACAAGATTATGCAGTTGGTTATTGTAAATGTGTAAACAGTACATCACCAAGGGGTTCCAGCTGCATCCTTGGTTATGACACTAATATCAGCACAACGATGGCAAACATTGCAAACGCTGTGGCTAGATAGGATGGAATTGGCTGCAGGTGCCATTACATTTTACATTCTGGTCTACACAAGCAGAGTAGACTAGGGCTGGATGATTTAATCGAATGACTTAAAATAATTCGAATACCCCACGGTCTCACTTCTATGTTATCAAGGCCACCAGAATCCTAAGAAATATGGAATCAGCATTGTTTATTAGTAAACAAACAATTACACTGAGGTAGGTCCCAGATTATGTCAAGGTGGCTGCAGCAGGTTCTGGGTTATACAGGTATTAACACTGACAATTGTATATCTTATTCCACCAGGTGAGCATCAAAGTCAGCATATCATTTAGATAGTGTGCTTACATCTCATTCCACTAGGGCAGCAGCTACGTCGGCGGCCAAGGCTAGGGATGTGCCCGTCGACCATATTTTGGCGGCCGCCGGATGGGCAAATGAGCGGATGTTTCAGAATTTCTATCATCGGCCGATTGCCGATCCAGGGCTGTTTGCAAATGCTGTTTTAAGTTCTGTTTAAAGAGCCCTGGGATAGAGGGGCACTGTTGCTTGTTTATATTTTTTTAGTAAACTTTATTACGGCATTAAATAAAATGTTACTACTAATGCATTAATTTCTCATTCACGTCAATCACTGCAGTGGGATGGCGAGATTTGTAATCTGCGGCATGAAATCACAAAGCTTCACGGAATCACTCACGTGACTCCGAAGTAAAATAGTAAGATTAAACTCCGTGTCGTAAGATTAAACGAGAACTTACCAGTTTGAAGTTTGATCTTGATTTTATGAGGAGTTACGTTGGTGATTACGTGCCTGCCACGCCCAACCCTCTCTCATAAATGATCATCTGGTAGTTCTCGAGTCACGCATCTTACTATGTCACTTCAGTGTTGTTATTTGTGATTTCATACCGCTGCTTTGAAGATTGGAGCGCATGCATGCAATCTTCTTCACGTAATCATCAACGTAACTCCTCATAAAATCAAGATCAAACTTCAAACTGGTAAGCTCGTTTAATCTTACTATTACATTCTTGTTTAATTGATTATTGCAACGAGGTGTGTGTAAAGCTTCTTGTTGCGTTCTATCTAGTTTAGTTTTGTTTATTTTGTTCAGTGATACAGCGCAGAATCAGGCCCTTCAGCCCATCGGATCCGCGCCGACCAGCGATGCCCAAACACTAACACTATCCTACACACTAGCGACAATTTACAATTTTTTTTACCAAAGCCAATTCACCGACAAACCTGAAAATTGATGCAAAATGCTGGAGTAACTCAGCGGGACAGGCACCATCTCTGGAGAGAAGGAATGGGTGACATTTCGGGTTGAGACCCTTCTGCAAACCTGTCTGTCTTTGGAGTGTGGGAGGAAACCGGAGCAACCGGAGGAAACCCACACAGGTCACGGGGAGAACGTACAAACTCTGTACAGACAGCACCCGTATTCAGGATGGAACCCGGTGTAGCCGCAGATTTTCATATCGTTCGGGTAATTAACTCCCTAGTCGCTAAATGGATGAGCAGGGATAAGGGGAATATCTTCGATACGCATGCGATCTGGCTCACAGAGACCTTCAGAGCTACTTCACAGAACACAGTCCTTTGATTAATAAATGCTTTATTGTTAGAAAACGGTAAAATACATCCAAACTTCTTCCGACTTCACTGCAATCTTCATCGAACTACAGCTTGTTACTTGAAACATTAGAAAACTCCTCATGTCTCCGTAACACCGGCATGATCTCCTTTGGAACTCACATGATCTCCTTCATGGCTCACATGATCTGGCATGGTTTGCATGGTCGAAGGGTTAACCTTTTCCCTGGCTCGCTCCAAACTACACAAAAAACTAAACTTCTGCGCAAGCGTCTTAGCTCCAAACACGCCCAAAAACATGTCATAAATCCCACCCACAATATAACGGGCAGTCTAAAATTTAAAGACACATGCCATCATCAATGACATGCAAAACAGGCCAAATGGCCACCACACCCAGGTCTCTGGCAACTTTACCGCGGTGCCACCCTATCCAGCCAGTGGAAAGGATCACAAGAAACATTGTTTGCTGCTGGGGTGTGGGGCTGCTCGATGTGCTTGGTCTGCGGATTTCAACATCGAGGAGCTCGCAGTCTCGGGTAGAGACCGACGTTGGGAAGCTCCAAAAGCCGCACGACGCTCGACTAGCCCTGACGCTGGGTAGATCGCCCGGGGCGGGGGATTTTCCCCCCCTTGATGCAGCAGCTTGATCGCCCCGACAAGGAGGCCCGCCACCGGCTGCGCGAGTAAGATCGTTCCGTCAACGAAAGGCGGCGCCAGCAACGCCTGGGACAGGGTTGCTCAAGTTCACACATATCTGCTCGCCCACAGAGTCGGGAGAGGCCCCCGACCGCTGGAAAACAAAGAAGGGAAGAGATTGAACTTTTTTTTCGCCTTCCATCACAGTGAGGAATCTGGAGGAGTCACTGTGGTGGATGTTTATGTTAAAATGTGTTTTGTGTGTTCTGTTGCTTTTTATTGGTAGACTGTACGGCAAATCAAATTCCTCGCGTGTTGCAAAACATTCTTGACTAATAAAGTATGATTACGATTATGATTTATACTTTCGCTGCCTCAGGAAATCAGCCAACATAATCAAAGATAGGCACAAAATGCTGGGGTAACTCAGCGGGACAGGCAGCATCCCTGGAGAGAAGGATTGCGTACAGTTTTGAGGAATCTGAGGAAGGACATTATTGCCATGGAGGGAGTGCAGAGAAGGTTCACCAGACTGATTCCTGGGATGTCAGGACTGTCTTATGAAGAAAGACTGGATAGACTTGGTTTATACTCTCTAGAATTTAGGAGATTGAGAGGGGATCTTATAGAAACTTACAAAATTCTTAAGGGGTTGGACAGGCTAGATGCAGGAAGATTGTTCTCGATGTTGGGGAAGTCCAGGACAAGGGGTCACAGCTTAAGGATAAGGGGGAAATCCTTTAAGACCGAGATGAGAAAGACTTTTTTCGCACAGAGAGTGGTGAGTCTCTGGAACTCTCTGCCACAGAGGGTAGTTGAGGACAGTTCATTGGCTATATTTAAGAGGGAGTTAGATGTGGCCCTTGTGGCTAAGGGGATCAGAGGGTATGGAGAAAAGGCAGGTACGGGATACTGAGTTGGATGATCAGCCATGATCATATTGAATGGCGGTGCAGGCTTGAAGGGCCGAATGGCCTACTCCTGCACCTAATTTCTATGTTTTTATGTTAAGGATATAAACCTAAACATAAAGACTTGTCCCACCCCGGTCATTCCTTCTTCTCCCCGCTCCCATCCGACAGAAGGTACAGAAGCTTGAAAGCGCGCACCACCAGACTCAGGAACAGCTTCTTCCCCTCTGTTATCAGGCTTATTAAATGTCCTTCCATATAACTAGGATGCAGTCCCGATCTCCCAACCTACTAGTGCGAACATTGGACTTTGTCCCTGGAACTGTTTGTTACTCAACGACGTTGAGAAGTATATTCTGCACTCTGTAGCTTTCCTTTTGCTCAACCTATTGTGATTGTGTGTGCCTTGATCGTAAACATGTGGAGATAGAGTCATAGAGTGATACAGTGTGGAAACTGGCCTTCAGCCCAACTTGCCCACACCGGCCAACATGTCCCAGCTACACTAGTCCCACCTGCCTGTGCTTGGTTCATATCCCTCCAAACCTGTTCTATCCACGTACCTGTGTAATTGTTTCTTAAACATTGGGATTGTCCCTGCTCAACTGCCTCCTCCAGCAGCTCATTCCATACACCCACCATCTTTTGTTTGAAAAAGTTACCCCTCAGATTCCTTGAACCTATGTCCTCTGGTCCTCGATTCCACTACTCTGAGCAAGAGACTATGTGTGGTGGGAAGGGGAATGTGCTGGGGATTATTCTAAGAGCGAAGGTTAACAATAAACAATAGGTGCAGGAGGAGGCCATTCGGCCCTTTGAGCCAGCACCGCCATTCAATGTGATCATGGCTGATCATCCATAATCAGTACCCCGTTCCTGCCTTCTCCCCATATCCCCTGACTCCACTATCTTTAAGTCATATCTAGCTCTCTCTTGAAAGTATCCAGAGAACCGGCCACCACCTGAGGCAGAGAATAAGTTTTGGAGATAGAACACTTCTCATCGTTAACGCCCTGGTGCGTGGGTTCTCTCTCTCTCTCTCTCTCTCTCTCGCAGGTGATCGCCGCCGAGGGCGAGTTGAATGCGTCGCATGCGCTGAGGGATGCGGCCACCATGATGAAAAGGCACCCAACCGCTCTGCAGCTACGGTACCTGCAGACGCTGACTGAGGTGGCATCCGAGCACACCTCCACCATCTTCTTCCCCGTGCCCATCAACCTGATGACCGGCTTCGTGAGGAAGTGAGCGTGGGTCGACGGGGCGGGTGGGTGGCGGGGGGGAATGGGGCGGGACGGGGGCGACGCGAGGGGAGGTCTCTGGGTAAAGGAGGGGCTGCACCTCAACACCCTACAGTCCTGCACTCATAGACTTCGGGCCGGAGGGGGGGAGGGGGAGGGGGGGGGGGGAGGGGGATAGAAAGATGCCAAGCATTTGGGTTAACGTGTAGGAAGGAACTGTCGACTGAAGATGGAGCAAAACGCTGGAGTAACTCAGCAGGTCTGGAGAGAAGGGTCTCGACCCGAAACGTCACAGAATCCTCTCCAAAAATGCTGCCCGTCCCGCTGGGTTACTCCAGCTTTTTGTCTCACCCCTCCCCATCCCCATCCCCACAACACCATCACACTTTTGTTTTACAGATCTAAGGTCATAAGGTCATGAGGAATAGTAGAATAAGGCCATTCGGCCCATCAATTCTACTCCGCCATTTAATCATGACTGATCTATCTCTCCCTCCCAACCCCATTCTATTGTCTTCTCCCCGTAACCCCTGACACCCACACTAATCAATAATCTATCTACTGATCCGTCTCTGCCTTCACTGACTTGGCCTCCACAGTCTTCTGCTGACTAATCTACGCCTTAAAACTGTCCACTGACTTGGCCTCCACCGCCGTCTGTGGCACTGTGTGTGGAATTCCACAGATTCACCAGCCTCTGACTAACAAAATTCCTCCTCCTTCCTAAAGGAACATCGAGGTTGACGAAGAGGGAGGTCGTCACCGCCCCTGACGCCCGCACTAGCCCTCAAAGTATTGCAAGCGGGTCAACGGAGGGTGTTTACACTGCTGGAGGTGGGCAGTAGTTTGGGCAGCGCGGGGGGTGGGTGGGATGTGGGGTGGGGTGGGAGGGGGGGGTGGGAACCAGCCCAGGGCCAGGGGTTGCTGAGGAGTTGCAGCACTCACTGTTTTCCCTCAGTTACGGTTCATGTAACGAGGTGACATTGTGCCTCCGCTCAACAGATTCTCCAAACAAGTGTGCCATTGGATGGTGTCATTGAGCGTGGCCATTCCATCTCCATGCCCAAAGAGGTCGGGCAGCGATCATCCATTTCCTCCAACGCAAAGCACTTGTTCTACTTTCCCCTCCCTCTCCCCTTCCCTCTCTCTCCCCCTCTTCCCCTGCCCTCTCCACTCTCCCCCGACCTGCCCTCTCACCCTCTCCCCTCCCCTCTCCCCTCCCTCTTTCTCTCGCCTCTTTCCCCCCCCATTTCTTCCCCCCATTTCTCACCACCCCTCGCTCCCTCCCCTCTCCTCCTCTCCATCTCTCTCCGTCCCTCTCTCCCCCTCTCTCCTCTCCCTTCCTGCTCTCCCCCCTCCTACCTTCTCTCCCCCTTCTCTTCCTCTCCCTCCCTCCCTCCCTCCCCCTCTGTCCCCCTCCTACACCCCCCCTCTAAAGGCTGTACATGACAATGCTATTAATTGGGAAGGAATCTGTTCTCTGGTTTAGCTGAGAGTCTGTCTCGTTAATCCTCGGCTGAGTGAGACACAATGTGTGTTGAGGATTTGTTGTTTACAGTTGTGCCTTGTGTTACTTCTCGATTATTAAACTTTTCACTTTCTCTAAAAGTTGTTTAATACTGTGTTTTTTTTCACACCGGCAGTTAAAAAGTTCTGAACAATTTCTTAGAAAACGCTTTTTTCCGTCCACGCACGGCTTTCACAATAGAAGGTAGAATGCTGCACCTGGATAACATCAGCCCCTCATTCCCCTGCGCTGCAAGGACTAAAGTTGTCTCCCTGTTGCCCAGACCCTCGAGTCCCGGCGACATCCTCGTAAATCTTCTCCGTGTTCTTTCCAGCCGAACGACATCCTACCAATCCGGCGCCACAGTGGCGCCAGAGACCCGAGTTCGATCCCGACTACGGATGCTGTCTGTACGGAGTTTGCACGTTCTCCCCGTGACCTGCGTGGGGTTTTCTCCAAAATCTTCGGTTTCCTCCCACACTCCACAGACGTGCAGGTTTGTAGGTTAACTGGCTTGGTTATAAAAGTAAGTCATAAATTGTCCATAGTATGTGTGGAGTACACGGAGACAAAAGGCTCAAACAAAACCGCTGGTCTACAGAGCCATTGTCCTCCCCACCCTGTTGTATGGAGCCGAATCATGGACCACCTACAGCGGGCACCTGAGAGCCCTGGAACAATCCCATCAAATATCCTTATGAAATATTCTGAGGATCAGCTGGGAGGACAAACGCACCAACATCAGCGTTTTGGAGGAAGCCAACATGACCAGCATCACCACCACACTAATGCAGCAGCAACTTCGATGTCATCCGCATGTCCAACACACGTCTCCCTAGACAGATCCTGTACTCTCAATTGAAGGAAGGTCGGCGAGCCCCCGCCGGGCCAAAGAAACGCTTCAAGGACAACATCAAGAACCATCTGAAGAGATTCCACATCACATCGAGCAACTGGGAGCACATTGCACTGGACATGCGCTCCTGGAGGAAATCCGTGAAGGAAGGAGCTGCACGTGACGAAAAGGGACCACGCCGTGTCGCAGAGACAAAGCGACAGCACCGTAAGGAGAGAGAGAGAAGGGGGCTCGACAACTACCGACCACCGCCAGTTTCCACTGCCCACGTTGCACCGAGGTGTGTGGATCACGGATCGGCCTCTACAGACATCTGCAGACCCACAAGTAGACCACCCTATGGAGAGGAGAGGACAGTCATACTCGTTTCCAGTCTTCTTCTTGCGTATGGCGTGCACGGCCTAAAGTTGCAGGACAACTTGTTCTATCTGATCTTATTTGATTGTGCACGCCGTGTTGATTGCATTCGTCAAAACAGGGCGGACCACGTGAAGTATGCAATCTTTCACCCCCTCGTTTCCAGTGACCGCCGATAATACAGAGTAGTATTAGTGTGCGGGGATCGTTGGTCGGCGCAGACTCGATGGGCCACAGGGCCCGTTTCTGCGCAGTATCTCTAAATTAAACTTAACTATTCCTGACCAAAACTGAACACTATACTCCAAATGTGGCCTCACCGGCGTGTTTATTATATCCCAACTTCTATACTCTACCGCCCCGACTTTCCATTAATTGTACATTGTACCCTTGCATTCACTTGGAGTATTGCCCCTCAGATTGGGGTCACAGATTAAGAATAAGGGGTACACAAAAATGCTGGAGAAACTCAGCAGGTGAGGCAGCATCTATGGAGCGAAGGAATAGAAACATAGAAAATAGATACAGGAGGACATTCGGCCCTTCGAGCCAGCACCGCCATTCATTGTGATCGTCCCCAATCAATAACCCGTGCCTGCCTTCTCCCCACATCCCTTGATTCCACTAGCCCCGAGAGCTCTATCTAACTCTCTCTTAAATCTATCCAGTGATTTGGCCTCCACTGCCCTCTGTGATAGGAAATTCCACAAATTTACAACTCTCTGGGTGAAACCGTTTTTTCTCACCTCAGCCTTAAATGACCTCCCCTATATTCTAAGGCTGTGGCCCTTGTTTCTGGACTCGCCCAACATTGGGAACATTTTTCCTGCATCTAGCTTGTTTTTCACCCTTTGTTTAAAGTTGGTTATCAGCAAAATTATTTAAAGTTGGTTATCAGCAAAAACCGATGATCACCTCCAATTATAGAGATCTTCATTCTTTGCTATAAATCATTTCTCTGCGGTTAGTTGTTCTGCACGTCT
Organism: Okamejei kenojei; assembly: GCA_035221665.1. NCBI lineage: Eukaryota > Metazoa > Chordata > Chondrichthyes > Rajiformes > Rajidae > Okamejei > Okamejei kenojei. Next base: position 71,721,898 of record CM069142.1, on the reverse strand, counting down.
GCGAGTTGTGCAAGGTTCTGCTTTTTGTGATAGTAGGCTTTTTGCACATGCAAGCTCAAATCTTAAGGTTAGACATTTAATACATCAATACATCAATTTTAATGCTTTTTAGAATTATTAGAATTAGTGGCACTGGCTGTCTCAATCTTCCCATAGCAGGATATAATACAACTCCTCATTCCCCCCTTTTGCCATTCTATTTTGCCAAACAATTTTGCTGATAACCAACTTTAAACAAAGGGTGAAAAACAACCCCATATTTGAAGAGGACCGATGGCATCATGCTAATGGATGACTGATGTAAAGGAATACGTGGAAGAAATGTAATTGGGTAAGAAGGGGGAAGGAAAGCTTTGCTTAAAAGGTATATAAGGTAATGCCTGAAGAAGAGGAGTAGCGACACTTTGCCGGGTTACCTGGTCTACGGCCGGGTGAACTGATGTAAAGACTCTTGCTCAATAAAAACGTATGTTTTTGGCAACCCAGTGGTCTGGTCGATTATTGTCAACAACCGATGAAAAAAGCTTCAATCTTCACATCTACAATGGTGGGGAGTGTGGTCTGTGTGATGGACTGGGCTACGTCCACAACCCTCTGCGATTTCTTGTGGTCTTGGGCAGAGCTGTTCCCAAAACAGGCTGAACTCCTTCCTGGAGCATCTTGCATCGTTCAAGGATAAGAACCTGCCCACTGCCACTAAATATCCCGCACAATCGTCCCAGCGAGTTGCGACCTGCCTGTGAATTCGGTTTCATTGAAGGCAGTGGCTTAGGGTTTCCTGTAACTAGTACTCTGGCAATCGGTTGGATTCACAATCTCTTTCCCCCTCCTATCTCAATGGTAACTGGTTGATATTTGACTGTCAATTGACCTGCTTGTAGTGAAACACATTGGCAGCGATCAGATGCGAATTCTCTTGACCAAGTTTCCAGACCGACCTCTCGTTCACTCTTGAATCTGCTCTCCCTCCCGAGGCGATGGTGCAGTGGTTGTCAGTGCTGCTGCTCTGTGCCAAGGCTGTAACCTCAGGTAATTATCGCCACAGACTAGTTTGTTGTGTGGGGTTTGGACTGAAACCGTGAGTCAACTGCCAGAGGTGGAGGAGGGAGGGAGAGGGAGACTGAGAGAGGGGGACAAGGAGAGGGGGAGGGAGAGGGGGAGGGGGACAAGGAGAGGGAGGAAGAAAGTGGGATAAGGAGGGGGAGGGGGAGAGGGAGAGAGAGAGATGGGGAGATGGAGGGGGAGAGGGGGAGAGGGAGAGAGGGGGGACAAGGAGGGGGAGGGAGAGGGAGAGGGGAGGGGGATGGGGCGGGAGAGGGTGGGAGAGGGAGAGAGGGGGACAAGGAGGGAGAGGGGGAGGGGGATGGGGGAGGGAGAGGGAGTGGGAGGGAGAGGGAGGGAGGGGGACAAGGAGGGGGAGGGAGAGGGGAGGGGGAGGGGGGGGATGGGGCAGGAGAGGGAGTGGGAGGGAGGAGAGAGGGGGACAAGGAGGGAGAGGGGGAGGGAGAGGGGGAGGGGTGGGGCAGGAGAGGGAGTGGGAGAGGGAGAGAGGGGGACAAGGAGGGAGAGGGAGGGGAGGGTGGGCGGGAGAGGGGGTGGGAGAGAGAGGGGGACAAGGATGGGGCTGGAGAGGGAGAGGGAGAGGGGGGAGGGGGGTGGGGCGGGAAGGGGAGAGGGAGAGGGAGAGGGGGGTCTCCAGCGCTACATATTGCTGTAAGGCAGCAACTCTACCGCTGCGCCACCGTGAATCACCGGGGAGAGCGGCGCCGTTTGTCAACCGGGTCCCCGCTCATCAGTGAAGGGGTTCCTGCGGCCGCAGCTGCCCGGTGACGCCCCATGTTTATGCATCACTGGGCAGAGAGGGGCTGCCGTGGGGATGGTCATACTAGGAGCAGCAGAATTAGGCGTCGGCCCATCCAGTCCACTCTGCCATTCAATCATAGTTAGACACAAAAAGCTGGAGTAACTCAGCGGGGACAGGCAGCATCTCTGGAGAGAAGGAATGGGTGAAGTTTCGGGTCAAGACCCCTCTTCAGTCTGGTTAGGGATAAGGGAAATGAGAGATATAGAAGATGATTTATTTCTTAGACTCAATCATGGCTGATCTATCTCTCCCTCTCAACCCCATCTTCCTGACTTTTCCCCATAACCCTGACACCCAGACAAATGAAGTACCTGTCAATCTCTGCTTTAAAAATACCTAATAACAGCCATTGGCGGGAATGAATCCCACAGATTCACCACGCTTCAGCTCAAGAAATTCCTCATCTCCATTCTAAAGGTACGTCCTTTAATTCTGAGGCTGTGCCGTCTGGTCCTAGACTCTTGCTATTGAGGGAGTGCAGCGTAGGTTTACAAGGTTAATTCCCGGGATGGCGGGAGTGTCATATGCTGAGAGAATGGAGCAGCTGGGCTTGTACACTCTGGAGTTTAGAAGGATGAGAGGCTATCTTATTGAAACATATAAGATTGTTAAGGGTTTGGACATGCTGGAGACAGGAAACATGTTCCCGATGTTGGGGGAGTCCAGAACCAGGTGCCACAGTTTAAGAATAAGGGGTAAGCCATTTAGAACGGGGACGAGGAAACACTTTTTCTCACAGAGAGTTGTGAGTGTATGGAATTCTCTGCCTCAGAAGTCGGTGGAGGCAGGTTCTCTGGATGCTTTCAAGAGAGAGTTGGATAGGTCTCTTAAAGATAGCGGAGTCAAGGGATGTGGGGAGAAGGCAGGAACGAGGTACTGATTGGGGATGATCAGCCATGATCACATTGAATGGCGCTGTTCAGAGCCGGCCTTAAGGGGTGCAGGGCCCAATTGGGAACAATTTTGGTGAGCCCCAGGTTCCCAGCCAAGGTCTTTTTTTTAATTTTATATTTTTTAATTTTTTAATTAGAAGCAGTGTACAAAAGTATAAACCGCGGTATATGACATAATACATTTATTGTAGAGCTTCAATTTTAATTTTTAGCTAAGATGAAATAGAAAAAGGGAGAAAAAAGCAAGAAAAAGAGAATGAATGTGTATGAATAGAACCCCTAGACTACCAAATAAGCAACAAAGGTAAAACAGTTATAATGGGTGACTTAAATCTACATATAGATTGGGTGAATCAAATGGGCAGGGGTGCTGAGGAAGAGGATTTCTTGGAATGTATGCGGAATAGTTTTCTAAACCAACATGTAGAGGAACCAACGAGAGAGCAGGCTATTCTAGACTGGGTATTGAGTAATGAGGAAGGGTTAGTTAGCAGTCTTGTTGTGCGTGGCCCCTTGGGCAAGAGTGACCATAATATGGTTGAGTTCTTCATTAGGATGGAGAGTGACATTGTTAATTCAGAAACAAGGGTTCTGAACTTAAAGAAAGGTAACTTTGAGGGTATGAGACATGAATTGGCCAAGATAGACTGGCAAGTGATTCTTAAAGGGTTGACGGTGGATATGCAATGGAAGGCATTTAAAGACTGCATGGATGAACTACAACAATTGTTCATCCCAGTATGGCAAAAGAATACATCAGGGAAGGTAGTGCATCCGTGGATACCAAGGGAAATCAGGGATAGTATCAAAGCAAAGGATGATGCGTACAAAGTAGCCAGAAAAAGCAGCATACCAGAGGACTGGGAGAAATTCACAGACCAGCAGAGGAGGACAAAGGGCTTAATTAGGAAAGGAAAAATAGATTATGAAAGAAAACTGGCAGGGAACATAAAAACTGACTGCAAAAGTTTTTATAGATATGTGAAGAGAAAGCGATTAGTTAAAACAAATGTAGGTCCCTTGCAGTCAGAAACAGGTGAGTTGATCATGGGGAACAAGGACATGGCAGACCAATTGAATAACTACTTTGGTTCTGTCTTCACTAAGGAAGACATAAATAATCTTCCGGAAATAGCAGGGGACCGGGGGTCAAATGAATGGAGGAACTGAGTGAAATCCAGGTTAGCCGGGAAGTGGTGTTGGGTAAATTGAATGGATTAAAGGCCGATAAATCCCCAGGGACAGATAGGCTGCATCCCAGAGAACTTAAGGAAGTAACCCCAGAAATAGTGGATGCATTAGTGATAATTTTTCAAAACTCTTGAGATTCTGGAATAGTTCCTGAGGATTGGAGGGTAGCTAATGCAACCCCACTTTTTAAAAAGTGAGGGTGCGAGAAAACGCAGATAATATATATAAGCGTCTGGATAAACAGGGTCTGATCAGGAACAGTCAACATGGATTTGTGCCTGGAAGGTCATATTTGACAAACCTTCTTGAATTTTTTGAAGCGGTAACTAGGGAAATTGATGAGGGTAAAGCAGTGGATGTTGTCTATATGGATTTCAGTAAGGCCTTTGACAAGGTTCCCCATGGAAGGTTGGTTAAGAAGGTTCAATCTTTGGGTGTTAATGGCGGAGTAGCAAGATGGATTCAACAGTGGCTGAATGGGAGATGTCAGAGAGTAATGGTGGATGGCTGTTTAATCAGGTTGGAAGCCGGTGACCAGTGGGGTGCCTCAGGGATCTGTGTTGGGTCCACTGTTGTTTGTCATGTACATCAATGATCTGGATGATGGGGTGGAAAATTGGATAAGTAAGTATGCAGATGATACTAAGATAGGTGGTGTTGTGGATAATGAAGTAGATTTTCAAAGTCTACAGAGAGATTTGGGCCATTTGGAAAAGTGGGCTGAAAGATGGCAGATGGAGTTTAATGCTGATAAGTGTGAAATGCTACATCTTGGCAGGACAAATCAAAATAGGACGTACATGGTAAATGGTAGGGAATTGAGGAATTCTGTGGAACAGAGGGATCTACGAATAACTGTACATAGTTCCCTGAAGGTGGAATCACATGTAGATAGGGTGGTAAAGAAAGCCTTTGGAGTGCTGGCCTTTATAAATCAGAGCATTGAATATAGGAGTAGGGAAGTAATGTTAAAATTGTACAAGGCATTGGTAAGACCAATTCTGGAGTATGGTGTACAATTTTGGTCGCCTAGTTATAGGAAGGATGTCAACAAAATAGAGAGAGTACAGAGGAGATTTATTAGAATGTTGCCAGGGTTCCAGCAACTATGTTACAGAGAAAGGTTGAACAAGTTAGGTCTTTATTCTTTGGAGCGCAGAAGGTTAAGGGGCGACTTGATTGAGGTCTTTAAAATGATGAAAGGGATAGACAGAGTTGACGTGGATACGTTTTTTTCCCATTGAGGGTAGGGAAGATTCAAACAAGAGGGCATGACATGAGAATTAAGGGACAGAGGTTTCGGGGTAACGTGAGGGGGAACTTCTTTACTCAGAGGGTGGTGGCTGTGTGGAATCAGCTTCCAGCAGAAGTGGTGGAGGCAGGATCGATTTTAACATTTAAGAGTAAAGTGGATAGGTATATGGACGTGAAGGGAATGGAGGGGTATGGTCTGAGTGCAGGTAGATGGGACTAGGGGAAAACAAATGGTCGGCACGGACTGGAAGGGCCGAGAGGGCCTGTTTCCGTGCTGTAATTGTTATATGGTTATATGGTTATATGGTTATATGGATAGAGGCGACCTGAACTGGAAGGAGGCCAACATCCTGATGGGCATTTTTGAAAGTGCTGCAAAGGAGGGTTTAAACTGATTGGCTGAATCCAAAGTAGTTTTCAGACATTTCAAACTAAGATGTCAGTAGACGAGCACTTTGTGACCAATGACGACACTGAGGATACCCTCACTGGTCATCTATGTGTCGAGCTGCAGGAGATGGGCAAGGTCTTCAATTAGCATTGAAACCCTTTGTAAAAGAACAGTTCTGGCCTTCAATGTAAAATTCTAAATTGGGTAGTGGGAGTCTACCTTTGACAGTATGAGACAGGAACAGTCATTGGAGTAAGTTGTATGTGGGCAAAGAGACGTCTGAAAGGGGAAGTGTTTAAATTGTGAGATTTCAAGATATGCATGTTGTTAGTGAAGCACATGTAAAGAACCCAGGATGTTGAGAGAATTTAAAGTGCTAGTTAGGGAAAAGGAGACATTGGTTAGGTATAGGCAGCTCGGATCAATGCTTTCCTGGGAGAGGTTGAGGAGCAAACGTAAGAACAAAATCAGGAGGGCAACAAGTGTGCAAATGCTGGTACTTATAATTAAGAAAAAGGCAAATAGATTTTACATATATTAAAGGAAAAGGGGTAACTGGAGAGTGAAAGGATACCCTCAGTGGTCATCTATGTGTAGAGCTGCAGGAGATGGGCAAGGTCTTCAATTATAATTTCTCCTCTGTATTTACCATGGAGAAAGACTTGATGTCTTGAGTGCAGTTGTATTACAGTCCAGGTGGTGCTGGATGTCCTTAAATGTATGAAGATACGTACATTTCTGCGGCCTGTGATTAGATGTATCTAAGGCCACTGTTGAAAGTTAGAGAATTACATTGCAGGAGCCCGGGCTGAGATACGTGAATCATCGTTAATCGTAGGTGAAGTGCTGAACATTTGAGGGTAGATAATGCTGTTTTAGAAGTGTTGCAAAGAACAACCTGATAACTCTAGATGAGCAACCATGAGAAGCATAAACTATAAGCCTAATGTTTGTGGTAAAAGTTACGGGAGAGGATATAAAGTGGTAAGATGTATGTATATTTGAAAAGACAGATATTGGGGATAGTCAGCATGGTTTTGTCTTTGGAGGTCGTCCTTCACAAATTTGATTGGCACTTTTTAAGATGTAACTAAGAAGGTTGATGAGGGCAGAGCCAGAGGCATAATCTATACAGATTTCAGCCAAAAAGATTCCCTGTAGTTGGTTAGATTGTATGTGGTCCTCGCGGAGATGCCTAACTGGATGCAGAATTGGCTTGATGGCTGAAAGCAGAATGAAGGTTGCTTTACGGACTGGAGGCCTGTGAATGATGTGCCACTTGGGGTCCATGTTGGACTCACTGCTGTCTCATCTGAAGATATGAATTCAGTGGTGTTTGAAGTCAAACCAGGATAGGACCTTCGTGATGAACGGAAACGCCTTGGAGACTATCCAGTACAAGTACCTAATTCCCAAAAAATGGCATCACGGATAGACAGTGGTGAAGGTGGCTTTTGGCACTCTGGCCTTAATCATTCGGGAATTTCAATATTAAAGTTGGAACATATGTTACAGTTGTACAAGACTTTGACCACGTAATCCATTCAGTTTAATCACCTGATTTCAGAAAAGATAGCATTAAGATGGAAGGTTTGCAAAGAAGATTTACGAGGAAGTTCCCAGTACATTAATACAGGAGCTGTAGAAAGAGGGGTAACTGGATAGAAATGTATTCGCTGATGTGCAGGAGACATTATTCTTTGTTCATCTCGAGTGTGGTGCTCTTTGCTCTGTTCAAAACCTTTTGGCCTCCCAGCTCAGTGGAAATGTTCAAGAGGGAATGTTGGCCCATTCCAGGTTGCAGGACTTCAAGAGAGGAGGGACTTGGTGGGAGACCACCGAGAACAAAGGTGGGACCAGGCAGAGGTCCAACGAGACCCTCTGAGTAGAAGAATCTAAAGGGCAGAGGCTTTGGGTGAGAGGGGAACCATTTAATAGAAACCCGAGTTAACATCTTCACACAGAGTGGTGGGTATATGAAACAAGTTGTCCGAGGTGGTAATTGAAGCGGGTACAATAATAACATGTCATAGAGTGATATACGGCATGGAAACATGCCCACACTGCCGCTCAACCTGCCCACACTGCCGAAACATCTCCTAGCTGAACTTGTCCCACTGCCCGCGTTTGACACATATCCATTCAAACCTGTCCAATCCAACGACCTGTCTAACTGTTTCTTAAACGTTGGGATAGTCCCTGCCTCAACTACCTCCTCTGGAAGTTTGTTCCATACAATCACCACCCTTTGTGTGAAAAAGTTACCCCTCAGATTCCTATTAAATCTTTTCCCCAAAAGACATTTGGACAGAGTGGTGTAGAGAGATGAAATGTCAAACCGTGGATAGGTGCCTCTAGCTTCGATGGGGCATTTTGGGTCGGTTGGGCTGAAGCTCCTGTTCTCTTGCTCTGTTTCTAAGACGACATTAACTTCCACTTGCCCAGAATGTCAGCTCAGATTACTGCCGGCTATTCCGAACATGTGGTTTTCTCAATTTAAAATTGCTCTGCAACCTGCAATTAATGTTTTTTTTCAGGTGGGAAATTAACTCAAATTCGAAAGGCCTTCAAAAGACTGGCCAGGCACCTCATCAAAGAAAGATAGTCAGAACACAGGAACAACGACAGAAAAGCAGTCAGATTGACAGCAGAACGTCAATGGCATGTGAAACCGGCGAAGAGGAAGGAGAACAATGTCAGTCCAGAGGGAGAGGAATAGGAGACGTGGTTCACGGCCCTGGAACTCGCTGTGACGAACTCCATCATGACTGAGATTCATCAAACAAGGAATCATTGAGTCCCATCCGAGGGGCAGGCGAGTGAAATGGGAGGGGAGTGGATGCTGCAGAATGGTGAAGACTGTAGGGACAGTCTTTTTTGCTTAAGTCCACCCTCAGCCACCTCCAGTTTTAATTCCATTTGGAATATTTTGCAGAACCAAGAACCGATAAGAACCAAGAACCGATAAGGGGAAGGGAAAAAAACCCAAAGGGGTTAGGGTGAGGGGAAACTGGTGGAATAGTCGTGGAGGAATGTTATTCTGACTAGTTTTGTGACCAATAGTATTCTGCAAGGATCAGTTCTGGAACTTCTGCAATTTCTGATCATGTTCATGATTTCGACAAAAATTAGGTGGTTGAGTTAGTAAGTTCAAAAACAATAGAACTATTTGTAGAATTGTGGTTCATGAGGAAAGCTGTCAAATGATCCACTAGAATACACATCAGTTGGATATACGACCTGAGTGAAGGCAGACAAAGACTGGATTGTTTTCTCTGAGTAATGAAGGCTGAGTGGAGGCTTAATAGAAGTATAGAATATAAGGGGCATATATATTGTCAGTCTTGTTCCCAGGGTGGGGACGTCTCTTACTGGAGAGAGGAATGTTTAAAGGGGACAGGCTGGACACGTTTTTACGTAGACTTTGGTCGGTTCCGGGAAGGTCCTGCCTGAGGAAGTGGCAGAAACGCTGTTTAGACTGACACATGACTGACACAGTCAGGGAACAGAGGGATCCAGTCCATGAGCTGGTAGATTGGATTAGTTCATATTGGCATGATATTGTCGCTGCGGATATGGGGGATTGAAGAGCCACTTCCTGTGCTATACTATTCAATGTTCTATGTATCTATGTATCATCTCCATGTTTGGCTTCATTAACTCAAATCATAAAGTCATAGGCTCGTACAGCAAGGAAACAGGCTGCTCGGCCCAAGATGCCCCATCTGCATTGGTCCCATACCCTTCTAAACCTTCCTGATCCGTGCACCCATGCAAATATATTTTAAATGTTGTGGTATCACCTGCCTCGACTACCTCCTCTGGTAGCTCGTGCCATATGTCCAACACACTCTGTGAGAAAATGTTCTCCCCAGATTCCTATTAAATCTTTCTCCTCTAACCTTAAATCTATGTTCTCTGGTTTTTCTTTCCCATACTCTGGGTCCAATACACTATCCACTCCCATCTCAGACTTATCCACATCAATAATATCAGCCATCGTCCTCCTGCGCTCCAAAGAATAAAGTCCTGGCATGCTCAACCTCTCCATGTAATTCAGGCCCTCGAGTCCTGACAACATGCTCCCACCCTCAAGTTTGGTAACATCTTTCCCAAAACAGGGTGTCCAGAACTGAACACACTACTCTAAATGTGACCTGGCCAAAGTCTTGTACACTTGTTACATAACGTCCTGACTTCTACACTCAATATTGTGATTATTGAGCCTTCTCATTCACAGAGCTCCTGTCCTGCTTTGACTTCCCAAAATGCAACACCATGTGCTTATCTGTATTAAACTCCATTCAACATTTCTCAGTCCAACAGATGAAGACCCCTTTGCAACATTTGATAACTATCGTACTAATCATGGCTTGTGTGCTCAATAGACAATAAACAATTGACAATAGGTGCAGGAGTAGGCCATTCGGCCCTTCGAGCCAGCACCACCATTCAATGTGATCATGGCTGATCATCCCCAATCAGTACCCCGTTCCTGCCTTCTCCCCATATCCCCTGACTCCACTATCTTTAAGAGCCCTATCCAGCTCTCTCTTGAAAGTATCCAGAGAACTCGCCTCCACTGCCCTTACTCATCCAAATCCTTGATATAAACCACAAACACAATGGAGCAGCAACGATCCCTGGGGACCACCACTGGTCACAGACTGCAGTCTGAAAAACAAACTTCCACCATCACCCTCTGCTTCCTTTCATGGTCAATTCTCTATCCAGTCACCTTGCTATTGGGTTTGTCCAAAAGGTCTCTTGGATGATACCCTAGGCCATCCATCTGCATCTCCAGTTCCCAAATACAGCCTGCAAAGAGCTTTATCTCCTACCCCCTATCCTCCGACTCCTTGCCAAAGACTCGTGAGCCGAATACTCGCACTTGCCCTCTACACAGCACTTTACCTCCACACAGCCTCTCTCCCAATACAACTACTCCCGACAGGCCACTTCGCTGCATCTTGCCTTTTGATTAGTTGCTCAATCAGCCAATTTTGATGCACCAAACAATCCGCGCGCTATCTTTTCAAGTGCCTTGTGATAATGTCAAACCCTTTCATCTGCGTCATTAATTTCGGCTGTAAAATAGGGAGAGCCAGCACTGGCCTTTGCAGCATCGGTCTAGTTATTCAGCCATTTATCCAAGTGATTGGGCTGCCAGACAAGTGGTCAGCTTTATCCTAAATGGTGTTGGAGCTGCGATATCTCTTGACGTGTCCCTTGTGGTCCATGGGGAAAGGTATGACTGTGAAAAAGCGAGATTTCAATACTGTTATACCACCAGGCCACAGGATTCAATTTAGTTTTCTTTGCAACAGCAGGAAATGCTACACTTGTCGCTTTACCTCCCCCTCGACTCCATCCAAGGACCCAAGCAGTCTTTCCAGGTGAGGCAGAGGTTCACCTGCACCTCCTCCAACCTCATCCGCTGTTCCAGGTGTCAACTTGTTGTGGTTCAGTATTCTTAAACAGACAAAAACGCAAATAAAATCAGTGATCAAGCAGTGCAATCTTCTTATTTAGTCCTTCAGCCATTTATCATTTTTTCTACTTCTTTCACTGTTGCTGGAGGTCGAGCAGTTAGACTAAGTGTGACTCAGAGGTGTCTCTCAATTCAAATCGATCCCTTTGGTTTTATTCCCTTTCCCGGACCCCAAACAACAAATAAGGGGTCACCTTTAATTGTTCAAGTTTATTCAACCAGGGAGAGACTCAGTCCAAGTATCCGGGATTTACACTGTATATAATTCAGTGCAGTGCGTTCACTTATGTTAATGGCTGGTTTTAACAAGATAGTGTAAATACTGGCCTTTTTTATTTGTGTGTATGGCTTCCTTTTACCTCCAGTCTTGCAGGAGGACATCCAAGTTCATACTTCCTTTTTCCAGTTTCCAATTATTTCGCAATTATTCCAACGAGGATTATTTTTGACCTTCACTGTAGGTAGGTGTAGTCAGTAGTACTGGGAAGGGCTCCTTCCACCGTTCTCCCAATTTCCTCCACTCAATTTATTATCAGTTTGTGATCTCCTGGTTGTAAGGATTCGCCGTTATGGTCAGCTGATAGTGGTTTCTGCATTTCTCTGGTTCAGTGTTTTCTGTAAGACTGACAAGGTTCTAGTCAATTCTTGTGCTTAAGTAATTAATTCACTCTAAGGTCCTGTCCAGTCTCAGTCAAGGGTTTACTTAAACTATTTAACTACTTACAAGGCTGACCCTTCAAAAATAGGTCATTATAAAGAATAAAACAATTTAAAAATCATTCCCAATTCTCATCCAACGCATTAATCTGAATTTCACATGACCAGTGCATAATTCAGATCTCTCTAGAAATCAATTCAAAAGGTAAGAAATAGGAAGAAATCATAATTAAAATATCAACAAGGTCACCAATCCTAATGCTAGGTTATGCGGCGAAGAAAATGAACAGTCTCTTTTTTGAACCACATCCCCTGTTTAATAAAAGTCGAGAAGACAGAGCATACACAGTTAATTTCTACATAGATAACCAATACATTTTCAAAGAGCAAAAAGATAATAACTTTGTCCCAGGCTCAATGCCAATACAGCTGCAACTTCTTAAAGAGACACTACCTTTTAACACATGAGATTCTACAAATATTTATCACGTAAATGAGCAAGCTCATTCAATGACATCCTATTTCATCTGAATTATATGATTAGTTCAACATTCACCCAGAACTGGTTCCACAAACAAGTAACTGTCTTTACACTCACTCACTCACTCTACACCCTCTTTCTGTGCCATTCACTCACAGATTTCCACACCTCATGCAATATGCTAAATCTCAGATATTCATGCAATAAAATTATTGCAATAAAACACAGTTATATACTCAAGGAAATCATGTAAAATTCTTAAACTTTGAAACACACAAAAATGAGAAATTGACATTTTAATATAAGATTTTATCAGGCAAAGGCACTATGTCTTGTGCTGTTGTGTTGCTAACCTTGACCAAAATAGCTTTGGAGAGTTATAAAACAGAAGCCATATACTGCTTAAATATAATTGAAGAAAAAACAATAAGATAGTAGACAAGATTCATATATATATATAAAAACAGCCAGACATAAAAACAGTTTTTATCCACGAGTAGTTGCTCTACTCAACAGCCAAAAATCTGTAGCCTCCCTTTGATCTGGCATTTTGTTGGTTCACATGCTTGATCAATGGTGTTTTATCATTAATGTTTTATTATTATTAATGTTTAGTGTTTTCTGAGTCATTTGTAACAGTCATTGTGTGTCATGTTGTTACTTGTGGGCGGAGCACCAAGGCAAATCGTACAAGGCTTTGTAACGGATCATGTTGTGAGAGAGATCTGTGAAATCCAGTGCACACCCGGTGATGCCCCACACACTCCTGGATGGGTCCTGACACACTGTATAACCCCACACACTCCTAGATGGGTCACACACTGAAATATGTAAATTCCTAGAACATTCCTGAAAGTCCACAATGCCTATGGTCTTGAATCACGAGGTCCCCTCCACCACAGTGGACATAAATCTGAATGAATCTGATCTGTCCTTTCCCCACTTTGCTTCCAACCATGCAGGGAAACAAAATGTCTTTCTAGTTGAAGCTACTTGCAGTTTTCACCGATGACTCTGAACAATTGACTGTCACTTCTGGTCATCCCAGTCCCACTCTGTCCCCTCTGTCTTTGGTCCACAACACAAACCGTGCATGAATCACAGATTAGTACCTCATCTCCCAGTACAATGCGTGACAGCCTTCTGGACTCAACATTGATCGCAATACGTTTCAATGATCAGCATCACCTTTCCCTTCCACCCCCCCCCCTTTCTCCCTCTTGTTCCCTCTCCCCTTCCCCAACTCCAAATCTCCTCCTCCTCCTGTCTCTTTGCCTCTCCCTCCCATTTCCCGCTCTCATACACCCCTCCCTCTCGCCCTTCCACCCCTGCTCCTTTTCCTTCTCCTTCTGTCCCCCCGTTCTCTCTCCCTTGCTCTCTCTTGCTCTCTCCTCCTCCGTGCCCACCTCCTTCTTCCCACACTGATTTTCCCCCTCCCCACATGCTGCCTGAGCTGCAGGGTATTTCCCTCCAGGACCCTCTGACAGAACACTCAATGCCCTTTACCCTGTCTGTGCCCAGCAGATCAAAACTGGGTTTTTCAAAGTCTGTTCAAACCCAAAAGAAACACAAGGTGTGTTCGTCATGGGAGAATCAACTGGAAGGACCAGTCTCACTTTCACATTGCAGTTAATATCAAAACCTGCTTGGCTGGTGATTTTCTCAGCCGTGGCTCGCTGTCATCTCGTGTGTCTGTAACCAGGTTTACCTCACTCCACGGAAATCAATCAGTGAATCAATTTAACTGAATGGCATTTAACTCATTCTTGTAATCTTGAATATTGTGTTTTGAGTTGTCATCTGACATTGCGACATTATCTGCCTGTTCCCGTGCAAGATGTTCAACAGAAACGCAAGGAGACTCTGCGAGCACAGACTGAAACACTGAGTGTGAACACCATCCTGATGAAGGAGAAGGTTAAGGTTTTCCAGCTGCTTGATCGATACGCTGAGCTCACAATCATCTCCACTGTTCGAGATCAGACACTGGTGGAACATGAGCTGCTGGTAAGAGGCCAGGACCATGAAAAGTGGAAGAATGTCTCCGGGGAGAACTGGAAAAAATCAGGACAGATCAATTGTTCCACAGCAGCTTTTCCCAGAGTAAGTTCGGATCTGGGAGTTCAGCATCAGTGGTCGGAGTCCCGGGGATCGGAAAAACAACAATGATGCAAAAGATTGTTCATGACTGGGCCACAGGGAAAATATACCAACACTTCCAGTTTGTCTTCAGTTTCAATTTCCGGGATTTGAACACTATTAACTGCAGAGTAACCCCGAGGGAACTGATTCTGGAACAGTATCCTTACTTTGGTAATATCCTGGGAGAGGTCTGGAAGAACCCAGAGGGATTGCTGTTTATATTCGACGGTCTGGATGAATTCAAGGGCAGAATCGATTTTGCTGACAGTCGGAGAGACACAGAACCTCAGCACCAGTGCCCAGATCCCGAGTGGTGGTGTGAAGTGTCTGACATTGTGTACAGTTTAATCCAGCACAAGCTGCTCCCAGGGTGTTCAGTGCTAGTGACCACCCGCCCCACTGCGTTACATTTACTGGAAAAGGCAGAGATCAGTATCTGGGCTGAAATCCTGGGATTTGTTGGTGAGGAACGGAAGAAATATTTCACCAGATATTTTGAAGATCAGACGGTGGCAGCAGCTGTATTCAAACACGTGAAGGAGAACGAGATCCTGTACACCATGAGCTACAACCCCTCCTACTGCTGGATCCTCGGCCTGACACTGGGCCCCTTCTTCACACAAACACACCGGGACCCGCAGCGAGTTCCCAAGACCATCACCCAACTATATTGCTACTTTATTCACCACATCCTGAAAAACCACGGCCGTGGGATTGAGGGCCCCCGTGAGGTGTTACTGAGGGTTGGTCAGATGGCCTTCACTGGAGTGTCTGAGAAGAACATTGTGTTCACAGATGGAGATTTGATCAAATACAATCTGCAGCCTTCCCAGTTCCTGTCCGGGTTCCTGATAGTGTGGTGTACACCTTCCCGCACCTCACCATCCAAGAGTTTGTAGCCGCACTCGCACAATTCCTGACTCCAGATCCTGGGAATATCAGGACACTCCTCACTGAAGCCCACAGCATGACAGACGGGCGATTTGAAGTATTTCTCCGTTTTGTCGCTGGTCTCTCCTCCCCATGGGCAACTTGGATCCTGGAGGAGTTTCTTTGTCCATTCCCTCATCAAACAATCTGCCGTGTGATTGACTGGGTGAAGGAGGAGGTTCAACGCCACATTCGAAATGCAGGGAATGCGTTTGGTAAAAGGAAACTCCTGAACACCCTGCACTACCTGTTTGAGTCTCAGAATCCTGCACTGGCTCAGCAGACACTGGGATCTGTGGAAACACTTTCATTCCGTGGACTGGGACTGACCCCGATTGACTGTGCGGTCCTGTCTCATGCCATCAGGCTCTGTGATACAATCAAACACCTCGATCTGCACAAGTGTCAGGACTTGTGGTAACTGTCCGTTTGACGCTAACACTGAACTGTAAAATTGTTTCAATATTTTGTTCCTTCCGTCTAGCACCCCTTTCATGGTGCTGAACAGAAGATCCCAGAGATGCTGCCTGACCCGCTCAGTAACTCGCATTTTGTGTTAACCGTCTATGTGGCCGGCCGTCACTGTTTACGGCAGCCCTCCTACTTTACCCCCCTCCCACCCGGCTCGCCGGTGGTTGACTCCATCCCCCCCCCTACCCTGGGTCACCAGTGGTCGACACTGTCCCCCCCTCCCCGGGTCACATGTGTGCTGCCGCCGTTCTCTGCACGGGGAACATTACCCTGTCGTCGAGGAATGAGAATACATGGAGAAATTCACCAAACACCACAACCACAGAGAATTATTCAATAGATGGTGAGGTGCTTCCAGAAATATCAGTCTGGGAGAAGTTGTCTCAGCCCCGGGGTTGTATCGGTTTGTTTCTTACTCTGTAGACTGGGAAACAACGACCTGGGAGATTCCGGAGTGAAACTGGTGTCTGCGGCTCTGAGGAACCCGGACTGTAAAGTACAGAGACTGTTGTAAGTCCCAGACTGAGAGAGATTGTGTTTTCACTCACTGGGTGTCTGACACTGAACATTAATATGATCCGGGTAAGCGGCGCTGCGCTGGTGCCGGATATCTGGTGCTGCCCCCAGTGGGGGACGGGGGAATTGCAGCGGGACCTGCAGGATCCCGGATGTGACGTCATCATCAGCGGCCCCCGCTCCTGCTGTGGATTGATGGTGACATCAGCGTTATTGTTCAAACTGTTCATTCACACAGCAATGTCTGTTCCTGCTTTATCATCTGTAACTCACATGTAGATAGTTTATTACAGTTTAAAGCATTAAAAGTTTGTTGATGTCCAGGTTGCCAATATTTGCAGCTCAATAAATGTTACAAAATTTTGAGATTAAAAAAATCAAGTCTGCAATTTATCCCATCAGATAAAGCATAAAAAGAAGTTTAATCTGACACCTAATTCACTTTCATATCTTCAGAATTAAAAAGGTTATGGCCATTTTAATACTCGGAAATTAGCATCTTGTTCCCTATTGCTTTTCCATTGCATTAACACAAAAGCTGTGATCGAGGACAGTCAAAAGCCCATAACTTTCTTAAAAATTAAGAGAACTGAATGACATTTTCAGTTATTATAGATAGATGCATTCTGAAACAAATATAAAACATCTTACTTGGATGACCTGAAATTAAAGCATATAATTAGTTAATTACCTAATTGTAGTTAATTACAAAATTGACCGTTGTGACGGAAACAGTAATAAACACCCAGACTGCCTTGAAAATTCAAAAATGTGATATTCTCAAGATCAGAACTTTAATATTATTGTATTATATG
Source organism: Okamejei kenojei (assembly GCA_035221665.1). Classification (NCBI taxonomy): domain Eukaryota; kingdom Metazoa; phylum Chordata; class Chondrichthyes; order Rajiformes; family Rajidae; genus Okamejei; species Okamejei kenojei. The sequence goes on along the minus strand of CM069142.1, from coordinate 71,704,802 downwards.
CTGTAAGTCTGTAACAGATAGGTAAATAAATTACAATATCCAGCAATAGACCAAGTCTTCATGGAGAGGATCAGTTGCTAGCTGGTACATTGTCATATCATAATCAGTAGCATCATCACACTCTTCAGACTGTTTTTCCTCAACTTTTCAATGTTGGCATTGTAAACTATGTTACAATGAAGTTTTTGCTCTTCAAACAACGCATGACATGCCTTTCTGCCAATCAATCAATCAGTTTTATTCGTCACTTGCCATAAAGTGCAAGTGAAATGAATTTGCCAGCAGCAGTTCATTGAAAAAGAACACACAAAAACACAATAAAAATGTTACACATTAAACACAAACATTCATCACTGTGGTGAAAGGCACAACATTTGGTCAGTCCTCCTCCATTTTCCCCCCGTGGTCGGGACCTCAACTCTCCGGTGTCGCTGCTGCGAGCGTCCAGATGAGTGAAAGTCCAGGTAAGTCCTGAATCGGTGCCTCCCCACCGGAGACTGCGGCTTCAAGCCGGTGTAGGCCGCAGGCCGGTGGTCGAAGATTTAAAGTTCCCGTCGCGTTGCAGCCAGAAGCACCACAGACTGCAGGGCTGGCGGTCAGAGCTCCTCTCCAGGGGTCCCCGGCGAGGGACCCCGCTCCGGATGGTAAGTCCCCGCCGGGCCGGCGGTAGAAGTTGGCCGCGGGCCGGCGGTGGGAGCTTCTTCTTCTCCCGGGTCCCCAACGAGGGATCCTAGGCTGCGGACGCTGCGCCAGCTGGAGCTCTGCAGACTGCGGCTTCAGGCTGCCGCGGGCCAGCGAACGGAGTGCTCCCCTCCGGCGAGCCCCGGCGAGGGCTCGCCCGCTCCGCGTCGAAAGCCATCCTCACTGCGCCCGCTGCTGAAGCCCCGGGCACGTCTCCGGGACAGGCCGCACCAATCCTCGATGTTAGGCCATAGGGTAGGTGTAAATGAAAACTTTACAAGCAGTCTTAAGTGTGCAACATCTTTTAATGATAGCACTGGGTATTACATACACCTTCAAGCACCGGCTACATTTTCCAACTGAGGGGAAGGCGTTATGATTGATGTTAACTGGGCGGGGTTAATGGGAGTGAGGTAACTATATTATTGGTTGCATATAAACCATCTACATCCTTCCCCTTAGAAATCAAAAAACAGATTGTTGTCACGACAGCAGAATTAAACGAAATCGCCGTAGCGAACAGGCGGCTTACTGATCCTGCCCGAGCGCGTACGGATGTCTCCCCCTCCCCCCGAAAGAGCAGAAGAAGCAGGAGGACGCAAGGCAGCCGGGGAACCAGGGAAGGGCATTGGGGTGGGAGAAACAGGAGAGGGAGAACCGCGATCGGCAACAGGGGACCCGCGCAGAGGGGAACGAGGCGCCCGCGACGGGGACCGAGGCTTGCAGGGAACACCAGCCGGGGCGGCAGCCGGCTGCTGATAGGAGAGTGGAGGGGCATAGGGCCCAGGGGGCTGCGGCTGTGGCTCATTAACCGCAAGCAGGTGTTGTCGGCTTCTTCGGTAGATGGAACCCTCACAGTCGACCAGATACGAACGAGGTGAGTCGGCCACCCCAACCACGGTGGCCAGACGGTAGTGACCACTGGCGGTCTGCAATCGAACAACCTGTCCGGGCAACAGAGGATCGAGTGGTCTGCACGACCGATCGTGGGAACGCCGCTGGCTGTCATGTTTCTCTTGAATTCGCCTCTGCACGGAGGCGGGCTCCAGCACCCGAGGTTGCAGCTGGCGCTGGGCAATCGGGACGGTGGATCTGGTAGTTCTGGACATCAGATGCTGAGCAGGTGACCCCATGGCCGGATCCCTGGAAACATTCCTGAGGTTCAGGAGATCCAAATACAAATCAGAATTGGATAGTCGCGCCTGTTCCATCAGAAGCTTGGCGCTGCGGACGGCCCGTTCTGCAAGGCCGTTGCTCTGTGGGTACTCTGGGCTGCTGGTGAAATGCACAAAGTTCCACTTGTCGGCAAAGCTTTTGAATTCTCGGCTTGTAAACTGCCTGCCGTTGTCAGTCTGCAGCCTGACCGGGGTCCCAAAAGTGGAGAAGTGTTTCCGCAGCTTGCGGATCACCATCTCCGACGTGAGGGATGTCAGCAAATCCACCTCGAACCAGTTGGAGTACGAGTCGACCAGGACAAGGTAGTGGTTACCACGCCACTCGAATATGTCGGCAGCCAGCGAGGACCAGGCCAAAGCAGGGGCGGGCTGTTGCAGCAGGGGCTGTCGCTGCTGGTGTGGCGCAAGACTGTTGCACGTGGAGCAGGCAGAAACTCGGTCTCGGATATATTTGGCCATTCCAGGCCAATAGAATTGGCACTGAGCGTGGGCGAGTGTTGCATCGACCCCAGGGTGTCCGCTGTGGGCTGCACAAAAGTAAAAGTCAAACAGGGAGGACGGGACCACAACTTTATGTCCCTTGACGATAACGCCATCCTGGAGCACCAGTTCGTCGCGGACCAGGAAGAAAGGCTGTGTTTCAGATGGCGCGGCGGAGCGCTTTGTTGGCCACCCTGCTTTAATCACCGATGCAAGCTGCTGCAAAACCGGATCGGCAGCGGTGTGCTCGGCCAAAACCTGTAGCTGCTTGGTGGGAATAAAGTTAACGCCCAGTACGAGCAAGTCCTCTGTTTCGTAGGGGTGGCGAGCGCAGGAGGTACGCGGGGCGCGCGACAGGGTGTCCGCAATGTGCATCTCGGTGCCCTTCTTGTAGATTATGTCAAAGTCGAAACGCTGGAGCTGCAGCATCATACGCTGCAGCCTGGCAGGGGCAGCGTGAATCGGCTTGTTCAGGATTGTCACCAGTGGCTGGTGGTCGGTTTCGACCGTAAATCTGCTGCCGAACAGGAAGTCTCTGAACTTGGAGCAGGCGAACACCACCGCGAGCAGCTCTTTTTCGATCTGAGCGTACCGCTGCTCGGTGTCCGTCATGGTGCGGGAGGCATAGGAGACAGGATGCAGTGATCCATCGACAGACTGAAGGCAGGCCGCACCCAGGCCGAACTTGGAAGCGTCACAGGTGACGGTGATGGGGCGACCCACGTCGAAGAACCGCAACGTCGGAGTGCTAATCAGTTTCGACTTGAGGCGGTCAAAGGCCTGCTGGTGATATGGGAGCCAGACCCAGGCGATATCCTTTTTTTGTCAGCTGCCGCAGGGGAGCACTCAGCTCACTGAGGTTTGGTATAAACTTGCCAAGGTAGTTCACCATGCCCAAGAATCGTTGCAGACCTGGCACGTCGGTGGGGGCTGCCATTTCGGAGATGGCAGCTGCCTTCAAGGGGTCGGGCTTCAGTCCGTTAGGGGTGAAAACATGTCCAACATACGTGACCTCTGAGACACGAAACCGGCACTTCTTGGGATTCAGCTTCAGGTGCGACCGTCGCGCGCGATCCAGGACGCGGCGGAGGTTCAGGTCGTGCTCGGCAATGTCCTTCCCATAAACCAGGATATCATCCACGATGATGGCACATGGCAGGTCCGAGAATATCTGCTCCATCGTCCGCTGGAACACCTCGCTAGCAGAATTGATGCCGAATGGCATTCGCAGGAACTTGAATCTGCCGAACGGTGTGGCGAAGGTCGTCAGGTCAGAAGACGCTTTGTCCAACGGGATCTGCCAAAACGAGTTCTTAGCGTCTAGGACCGAAAAGATGGTGGCTTGCCCGACCTTTGCCGCCACATCCTCAACAGACCGCATGGGGTAATGTGGTCGCCTGATGGCAAGGTTTAAGTCCTTCGGGTTGATACACACGCGTATCTCGTTCTTGTCTTTCTTAATCGTGGCAACCATGGTAGAGACCCAATCGGTGGGCTCGCTAACTGCTTCTAGCACCCCCTTTTCGACCATCTCGTTGAGCATCGCCTCGACCTTGTCCTTCATGGTGTGAGACACCCTGTGAGGTGCGCGGACCACGGGTTGTATATTTGGGTCAATGGAAATATGGTATGACACTGGTAACTTCCCCAGGTCATCGTCGAACAGGTCCTGGTATTCAGCAACCGGGTCAAACGACAGTTGCACTTTGTGGACCGTGCGGTCAAAGGAGACCAGGCCAAGATCCTGGCACGCACGGTTGCCCAACAGGGTTACACAGTCAGAGTTCAAAACATAGAAAACCAGGTTTCTTGTGGCCTTTTGCAGCACGCAAGTTAAAGTGGCCCTCCCCGCAGGCCTTAGAATCTCTCCACCATAGGCGTGCAGGGTAGCATCGTCAACAACCAGAGGCTCATTATTCCTTATCTTGTTGAAAAGATTCATGGACAAAACATTGACTTTCGCGCCAGTATCTAATTTGGCAGAGAAGGTTACGCCATTGACAGTCACAGGTACGGAGGGATCATTGCGGTGGGCGGGCGTCTGTAGGAGGGTAAACACATGAGAGTCCTCGGCAGAATTAATTGGCTCTGCACCACTGCATTCAACTAAATTGGGCTGTGAGTCGAAACAGAGATCAGATTGCCCCAGCATGTTTAGACTGGGACTGGAAGCTTGTGCCTGGCTCCCACGGGAACGGAGTAAGCGACAGGAGGCTGAGAAATGGTTCAGCTTTTTACAAAAGTTACAGGTTTTACCAAAGGCGGGACACGTCGACAGTCTATGGTGCATGTAGTTACAGTTCGGGCACCTTTTTCGGGGCACATCGCCAGGTCCAGGGCGGGCACGCGGCAGAAAAACATTGTTTCCCACCCGAGGCTGTGGGCTCCTAAACCCAGCCAGGTTGACAGATTTATTGCCCGAGTCCCGGCGGTCCTCTTGCAAAACAACGACCTCAGACAATCTGCAGGCATGCATAGCTTTGTCCAACGTTAGATCCGGATCCCTCAAAAGCTCACATCGCAGCTTCTGGTCACGCATGCCAGTTACTAAAATGTCTCTAGTGAGCTGGTCTGTCATGTCGCCAAAACGGCACCGCTGGGCGAGATGACGCAAATCAGCAATAAAACATTCAACATGTTCATCCGGCAACTGTCTCCTTGTAAAGAACCGTGCCCTCTCTAGAATGCGGTTCGAGGGCAGGTCACAAATCTCCCTGAACTTACGTAGCAGGCAAGCGGGGTCGTCAGCAGACTCTGCAGGAGTAATCACCTCATCATCGACGCCCAGGACCGCTGGAGCGTAGGTGAAAGTTCTGGCTCTCTTCATGGCATCAGGTCCGACAAGGTTGAGTAGGAGGGAAGCTTTAAGGGAGTCAGGATCAGCGCGGTGTGCGACGTTGACAAAGTGTGTGAAATCAAATTCAAACGTGGCCCAGCGCTCAGAGATGTCGGCATCGAAGACAAGCTGCTCGGGCTTTCTGCAAGAGGACGCCATGGCCAGAGAGATCAAAAACACAAAAAACACAAATCAAAAAAAAGAAATAAAAACCGATAAACAGGAGACGCAAGTATCTTCCAGCTTTGACACCATGTAAATGAAAACTTTACAAGCAGTCTTAAGTGTGCAACATCTTTTAATGATAGCACTGGGTATTACATACACCTTCAAGCACCGGCTACATTTTCCAACTGAGGGGAAGGCGTTATGATTGATGTTAACTGGGCGGGGTTAATGGGAGTGAGGTAACTATATTATTGGTTGCATATAAACCATCTACAGTAGGCAACATGGGAGGAATTTAATGTTTAATTCCCATAAACTAACCTAGAAACATCGACTCAATATAATCAAAATTATTCTTTTTTTGCACAATACATGGGACTAAAACTGATATTTGGTATAAAAACATTGACTATGGATAGACAATAACACAAAATATAGACAATTTAGATGCTTATGACATGATTGTCCAAAAAATAAGAGCTTTTAAATCATCTTGCGAGTGGGTTTTACTGGAACGCGATCGATTGGAACGTTGCATTTGTGGTGAATTTGAACCCCATATCGGCAGGAAAAACACTGCCGGTTCGTATGGGGCCTAAATCACATTTTTGCAACGTCAAATTAGATTAAAGCCATCCCAGGAAGCAAGATTTTATGTAAAATAGACGACTTACCCTTTATTTTGTCCCATTCATGCGATCTGTCACGTTGTAGGCGTTGAGGGTGTTAGAAGTCACTTTTTATTTAAATCTAATTATGAAATTGTCTCGCGATTTATTTAAAATAAATCAGGAATGGAAGTCCAATCGATTATTCTTCAGCAGTTAGCAGCCCAAGGAAATCCGCCTCCGATGGGCAGTAAAAAACTGGATTTTAATCCCCCACCCCCCTCAAAGGCGCCACACGGCCAGTGGCAGAACTGCAGCGCCGCTGAAGGTAATTTTTGTAACTTAGCTAAAATAAACTCTCGGCAATTCTAGACTCCCTCTTGGATCGTTAAACATTTGAGCAGAAATATGTGACCGTCCCTTTCCTCCCTATATTTGCTTCATTCCGTTCTTCCCCTCCTCTCCAAAACCTTTCTCCACTGCTTTCCCTCTCAGTTTCCCCGCCGGTATTCTACCCCCTTCTTTATCACCCTCCTGATCGACCATCAGTCTCCTCCATCCTCCTGCCCACCACATCCTGCTTACCCCACCTGCCCCCCTTCCTCTTCACATACTCAGCCCCTCCTCCTCACCCCCTAGGTATCATCCTCCCCTCCGGCCCCATAGCAGACGTGTCCGTGTGGCAGGCTGGAAACTAGAAGTATCCCGAACTAATTCTGCTGCCACCATCATCTACCGCGACAAGTGATGGCTTCCACTGATTGTCGCCGGCAGCTCGCGTCCTTTTCAGGATGGACGATCACAGCAATGTCAACATTTGAAACATGGAAGACGGACACGAAAGAAGAAGATCCCCCCCCCCTCCTGCTCCATCCTCGTGCTACCCGCTCCTCCTCCTCATCCCCTCTCTGTCTCCCCTCCTCATCCCCCCTTCAGACCCCCCTCCTTCTTGCAGATGATACGAGAATAGGTGGAGGGTCAGGTATTGTAGAAAAAGCAGGGACTCTGCAGAAGGACTTGGACATGTTGGGGGAGTGGGCAGAGAAATGGCAGATGGAATACTGTATAGTGTCGCAAAGTGTGGAGTCGTGCAGTTTGGTCGTAGGAATAAAGGAGGAAACTATTTTCTAAATAGGGTGAAAATCCAGAAATCGGAGGTGCAATGGGGACTTGGGAGCTGGTGCAGGATTCCCAAAAAGTTAATCTGCAAGTCGTGTCAGTAGTAAAGAAAGCAAACTCAATGGCAGCATTTACTTCAAGAGGGCTTGTATGTAAAAACAGGGATGTAATGCTGAGGCTCTAAAAAACACTGGTCAGGCCACATTTGGAATATTGTGAGCAATTTTGGGCCCCATATCTGAGGAAGGATGTGCTGGCTCTGGAGAGGGCCCGGAGGAGGTTTACAAGAATGATCCCAGGAATGAGTGGGTTAACGTTTGTCGGCACTGGGCCTGTACCCGCTGGAGTTTAGAAGGTTCAGGGGGGACCTCATTGAAACATTGAATAGTGAAAGGCCCGGATAGCGTGGATGTGGAGAGGATGTTTTCACTAGTGGGAGAGTCGAGGACTAGAGGTCACAGCCTCAGAATTAAAGGACGTTATTTTAGGAAGGAGATGAGGAATTTCATTAGCCAGAGGGTGGTGAATCTGTGGAATTCTTTGCAACAGAAGGCTGTGGAGGCCACAAGTCAGTGGATATTTTTAAGGCAGAGATAGACAGATTCTTGATTAGTACAGGTGTCAGGGGTTACGGGGAGAAGGCAGGAGAATGGGGTTAGGAGGGAGAGATAGATCAGCCGCGATTGAATGGCAGAGCAGGAATGAGGAGTTGGTGGTAGACTTTAGGAGAAGAGGAACACCCCTGACCCCTTCCTCCACCAAAGGTGTGGATGTGCAGTTTACCAGGGAGTACAAATACCTTGGAGTGTACCTGGACAGTAAACTGGACTGGTCCAGGACTGCTAAGGCCCTGTGCAAGAAGGGACAGAGCCGGCTGTACTTTTTGAGAAGGCTCCGTTCCTTCAACGACTGCTGTAAATGCTGCAGATGTTCTACCAATTGGTGGTGGCCAGTGCCATCATCTTTGCTGCCGTGTGCTGGGGCAGCAGGCGATGGCTGCGGATGCCAATAGGATCAACAAGCTCATCAGGAAGGCTGGCTCTGTCTGGGGGCTGAGTTTAATTCATGGGAGGTGGTCTTGGAGAGGATATCCGCTCCTCAAACTGCCGAGTCAATACAGCTCACCCCCTCTGTGACACACTGGTCAACCTGAGGAGCACCTTCAGCAACAGACTGGTTCCACCAAGATGCAGCACAGAACGCCACAGGAGATCCTTCTTCCCTGTGGCTATCAAACTGTACAACTCTCCCCACTTCTGTCGTGGGGTAGACTGAGACTGGCTCCCCTGCACAATCTTTGCACATCCCCAATCCTTTCCACTCATCACTTTAAGTTCATTACATTTCGTTTTGGTTCGGAACCCTTCACAGGTTCCGCTTCCTCAGTGTGCTACTAGTGTATGCACTTAACCATTATTTTGATAAAGGGAAAACCATGTCTTACATCTAATTTCTTTTTTTGAAAATAAATATTGATTGAACACCAAGAATAGAATAGAATGCCTTTTATTGTCATTCAAACAGCTTGGTTTGAACAAAATTGCATTTGCACCGTGTTAACATTACAAAAAAAATTAACACACTTTACACAGACATCCATCACAGTGAATCTCCAACACCTCCTCACTGTGATGGAAGGCAAAAGTCTTATGTCTTCCCTATATTCTTCTCCCGCGGTCCAGCAGTCCAACTGCAGCATCGAGGCTACTGGGGCTCCCGATGTTAAAGCCCCCGGTGGGCGATGGTAAGTCCCGCGGTAGTTTCAGCCGTGCGGGGCGATGTTAGGCCCCAGCTCCGTGTCCTTTAAACCCCGCGATTCCAGCGGGAGAAGTTGCTGTTGCGGGAGCTCTGAAAAGCGGTCTCCCACCAGGGACCCGCGAGCTCCCGATGTTCCTGTCCACCGGGCCTGCGGCCGGAGCCTCCGAAGCTGCGAAGTCGGGTCGCAGCCGCGCGCCACCACAGCTCTTCCCGTTCCGAAGTCGGCCAGCCCCGCAATGTCAGGTCCGCAGGCTCCGCGACTGGAGCCCTCAGGTTGGTCCCGGTTGGAGGCCGCTGCCGGCTCCACAATGTTAGGCCCAGCGACACCGGAGACCCGACAGGGAAAAAGTCGGGTCCCCGTACAGGGAAGAGATTAACGGTTTCCCCCACCCCCCACATATACACAGCTAGAAAATAATAAAAACTAGAGACAACACATACATTTAACAAGACAAAAAATGTTTAAAAAGACAGACGGACTGCAGTCGAGCTGCTGCCATTAAGCACCTCCACACCAAGCTTCAGATCTCAAGGGGAAACGATAGGGTAAATACATAGTCATTTACCCAGACTCAAGAACCAGAGAACCTAGCTTTGGGATAAGAGGAGACATTTTGAATAGGGACCTGAAGGGCAACATTTTCACACAAAGGGTGGTGGATATTTGGAATAAGTTGCCAAAGGAGGTGGTTGTGGCAGGTACTATCATCATATTTAAAAGTCATATGGACAGGTCTGAGGATAGGAACATTTTATACACCCAAAATTCTTAAGGGATTGGACAGGCTAGATGCAGGAAACATGTTCCCCATGTTGGGGGATCCAGAACCAGGGGTCACAGTTTAAGAATTAAGGGGTCGGCCATTTAGGACTGAGATGAGGAAAAACTTTTACCCAGAGAGTTGTGAATCTGTGGCATTCTCTGCCAGAGAAGGCAGTGGAGGCCAATTCATTGGATGTTTTCAAGGGAGAGTTGAATATAACTCTTGGGGTTAACGGAATCAAGGGATATGGGGAGCAAGCGGGAACGGGATACTGATTTTAGATGATCAGCCATGATCATATTGAATGGCGGCTCTGGCTCGAAGGGCCGAATGGCCTACTCCTGCGCCTATTTTCTATGTTTCAAGTATTTTGTGTTTCTATGACCGTTGGCAGATCAATTTCCCTCCTGGGATAAATAAAGTATCGTATAGTTTCATGCTGTATCTCTAAATTAAACTAAACTAAACCAAACCACCTCCGGGCCCTCCAACGCAAGCACATCCTTCCTGAAATATGGGGCCCAAAATTACTCACAATACTCCATTCACTAACTCAACCCTCCGGATAGAAAGATGTTCTTACATTATAAGAATATAACGATGGAAAAAAAATACTATATTATAATTAAAAAGGCAGACCCTTTATTTTATGGACAACACTCCCACCCGGTGGTGTCCCACTGCAATTACAAATTCTATTATTTTGTGGTCACCACTCCCACCCAGTGGTGTGGTGCCGCAATGACAGGACCAGTTTTTTTGTGGTCCCTTTGACATTAAAGGCAACAGGATATTTTATGAATAAAAACGTTTTTAAAATCTGAAGCTCGCATTTTTCCGAGGATAAGCTGGCGGTGCTTTGCTGTGGTGACGAGCCTTCATGAATTGTGAACCAAGAGGTGATTTTGTAAGTTCATAAGTTCTCAGAGTGGATTCTTGATTAGTACGTGTGTCAGGGATTATGGAGAGAAGGCATGAGAATGGGGTTGGGAAGGAAAGATAGAATAGTCATGGTTGAATGGTAGATTGACGATGGGTCGAAAGACCTAATGAGGAAAAACCTTTTTACCCAGAGAGTTGTGAATCTGTGGAATTCTCTATTTAGCTCTTAGGACTAACGGAGAAAGCAGGAACGGGGTACTGATTACGGATGACCATATTGAATGGCGGTGTTGACTTGAAGGGCCGAATGGCTTACTCCTGCACTTATTTTCTGTGTTTCTATGTTTCTCTGATTCAAAGCGTTGTGGATAAAATACTGGGGACCTGTCATTGTGGCAGTACACCACAAGGTGGGAGTGTAGTCCACAAAATAGGAGGGTTTGTAATTGCGACGGGGCACCACTGGGTGGGAGTGTTGACTACGGAATAACAAGACTTGTCATTGTGCCATAATGTACAGAGGATCTTGGAGTCAAAGTCCTTAATCCCTGAAAGCAGCAACACAAGATATTCTTGTCCTGCTGCAAATGTTTTGAATAAACCTTCGCTTAATATGTTGCTTATGGAAATACCTTTTAGAGTCATAGAGTGATACAGTGTGGAAACGGGCCCTTTGGCCCAACTTGCCCACACCGACCTACTTGCCCCATTTACACGTCCCACGTGTAGGTTCTGCCGCTGCCCGTGTGCGCGACTTTGGCGCCTTTCAGAGGGGGCGGGTTTAAAATGCCGTTTTTCTCCAGACAGTTCAAATCGATCCATGTCAGGGGATTTCGTTGCTAAAGAGAAATCGCTCCGACGTTTGTTTTATGAAGGTATTTTTAAACTACGCTAGATCATTTATTAGCAAGAGTGAATTAAAAATCATCTTCTAAAGCCGTGAGCGCCGACAACGGGACGGATTTTACGTAGGGAGTAAAAGAAGGTACACAGTTTATTTTTACATAAAAATGTGATTCTTACGAAGCCTTTAATCAAATTTTCATGTTGCGAAAAGGGGACAAAAAATATATACGAACCGGCAGTGTTTTTCCTGCCGACTGGGGGTTAAATTCACCGCAAACCGCAACGTTCCAATCCACCGCATTCCACTAAAACCCACTCGCAAGTTGATTTAAATGGCCATTAATTTACGGAAATTAAACACTAAATTCCTTCCATTTGGCCTATGAATTCATGGAAATGAGAATTAAAAATCATGTTATATTGTGATTTATTGTGTGAATGTTATTTGGAAACTTAGGCAATTAAAAAATGTTTATCTTTTCTTAAGAAATGGATAGATGTTTAGATCTAGTAATTGAATTTTGTAATTAGCTACAGTTAGGTAACTAACTAATTATATGCTTTAATTTCAGGTCATCCAAGTAAGATTGTTTCATATTTGTTTCAGAATGCTTCAATCTATAATAACTGAAAATTTCATTGAGTTCTCTTAATTTTTAAGAAAGTTATGGGCTTTTGACTGTCCTCGATCACAGCTTTTGTGTTGTCAATGAAAGGCAATGGGGAACAAGATGCTAATTTCCGAGTATGAAAATGGCCATCACTTTTTTAATATTGAAGATATGAAAGTGAATTAGGTGTCAAATTAAACTTCTTTTTATGCTTTATCTGATGGGATAAATTGCAGACTTGATTTTTAAAATCTCAAAATTTTGTAACATTGCTACCACTTGCCTGGGTTTGATCTATATCCCTCCAAACCTGTCCTGTCTAACTGTTTCTTAAATGTTGGGATAGTCCCAGCCTCAACTACTTCCTCCAGCAGCTCGTTCCACCACCCTTTGAGTGAACAAGTCACCCCTCAGATTCCTATAAAATCTTTACCCCTTCATCTTGAACCTATGTCCTCTAGTCCTCAATTCACCTACTCTGGGCAAGAGACCCTGTGCATCTACCCGATCTATTGCTCTTGTGATATTGTACACCCCTGTAAATCTCCCCTCATCCTCCTGCGCTCCAAGGAATAGAGCCCGGCCTACTCAGACCCCCATCGCCATCTCAGACCCTCCACACCACCACCTCCCCCTCCTCGTTATCCTCTCACAGCCCTCAACTCTCCTCTCCTCTCCTCTCCTCTCACTCCCCGGGCCGGTCCGGGCCAGCATGGAGCCTCCGGCTGCCGGTTCGCTCAGCGGCCGCTCTCTCGACTCTCACCCGCGCCCGTGTCCCGGAGCCGAGGCCACGCGTGGTGTCTGTCCCCGGCCGCCGGAGCTGAGGAGTGAAGCGAGGCACCATGATGGCGGCGGTGACCTGCGGCCTCCGCTGGCCCTGCAGCGCGCGCCCCCGGGATCTGCAGCGGCCGCGCGCGCGCTCGCTCCCCCTGCAGCGGCCGCGCGCTGCATGTCCTCGCCACCGTTCCTGCCTGAGGCGCGAGCTGGTGGTTGCAATCCACCCGGGAGACGAGCAACGGGCAACTCTCTTTTAAATAGAAAGCTGAGGCTGATGGGCCGAACGGCCACGCGGTCAGGGCAGGGGGCGGCCGTTAGATTGGCGGTTGGAGTTTAACGGGGGTATGTAGACGAGCGACGGCACAGTAGTAGTTAAATATTAACTTGATGCACGTGAGCGACGGGGCTGTATCGGTTAATTATTAAACCGAGAGTTCACACAACGCGTGGACCTCCACAGTGGTGACCCCGACCGTCCAAAACGGCCAATTTTAGATTTGATCATGTTTGCAGTGACAATCCGGACCAGCAGAACGCAGATTGGATCAAACTGCCCACTTTCTGGACATCACAGCCCCGTGTGTGTTTGAACGGGCTGAAGCCCAGTTCCACATTCACCAGATCACTGCCGAGGCCGCCAAGCCCCTGTCCCACTTAGGAGACCTAAACAGCAAACTCTGCTGACCTTGCCCGCCACCCAAGGTTTCCACGAGGTCACCGGAGGTTTTGGTCACTCTCCCTAATGGTCGAAAGTGGTTTCCGCGTGGTCGAGGCCTCATCTAGGTTGCTGCTATTATTTCATCATGATTAAAACCGGCCTCGAATAAAAATAGGTTGCCATTTTAAATATCGATCATTTCTCGAAGCCGGTTTTCTTCATAGTGGAGGAAGGTTTTCAACATATGCGTGGGAGGTGGCAGGAGGTTGCAGGTCAACTCCACCTTGATTCTTTATTTTGGGTGGCGGGCAAGGTCACCAGAGGTTGCAGTTTAGGTCACCTAAGTGGGACAGGGGCGGCAGACAATGGTGTCCTTTCCCCTAAATCCCTGCAAACTATTTTCACGCCGTTACCTCTCAAGTTACCCCCTAACGTCCACTCCCTGCGTGAATGAGATATTTAACATTTACAATTAGTTTAGTTCAGAGATTTAGTTCAGAGATACAGCGCGGAAACAGGCCCTCTCGGCCCACTGAGCCCGCGTCCACCAGCGGTCCCCGCACACTAACACTATCGCACACACACACTAGGGACAATTTATGATTAAACCGAGCCAATTAGCCAGCAGACCCGTACGCCTTTGGAGACGCTGGCGTCCACCAAAGATAGACACAAAATGCCAGAGTAACTCAGCGGGACAGGCAGCGTCCCTGGAGAGAAGGAATGGGGGACGTTTCGGGTCGAGACCCTTCTTCAGACTGAGAGTCTGGGGAGAGGGAGACACAGGGATACGGAAGGGTGAGGTGTGAAACCGAGACATCAAAGGGGACAAAGGTCAAGGGCAATGTAGAATAGATCATCGTTTAGCTCAGTGAAAGTGACAATGAAGCGAACAGAGATAAAATATAATCAGAAGGACAGTCAGACTGGTCGCATTCTGTGTCTATCTTCAGTGTAAACCACCATCTCCTAATCCGTCCCCAAATTTGAGGAAGGACATTCTTGCTATTGAGGGAGTGCAGCGTAGGTTTACAAGGTTAATTCCCGGGATGGCGGGACTGTCATATGCTGAGAGATGGAGCAGCTGGGCTTGTACTCTCTGGAGTTTAGAAGGATGAGAGGGGATCTCATTGAAACATATAAGATTATTAAGGGTTTGGACATGCTAGAGGCTGGAAACATGTTCCCGATGTTGGGAGAGTCCAGAACCAGGGGCCACAGTTTAAGAATAAGGGGTAAGCCATTTAGAATGGAGACAAGGAAACACTTTTTCTCACAGAGAGTTGTGAGTCTGTGGAATTCTCTGCCTCAGAGGGCGGTGGAGGCCGGTGGAGGCTGGTTCTCTGGATGCTTTCAAGAGAGAGCTAGATAGGGCTCTTAAAGATAGCGGAGTCAGGGGACATGGGGAGAAGGCAGGAACTGATTGGGGATGGTCGGCCATGATCACAGTGAATGGCGGTGCTGGCTCTATTGTCCATTGTCTGTTGTCTAATGTCCTGAACACTGCACAACACCAACCTCCATGTCAGCCACTATGATCTACAATGGTGTTTAAGAAGGAACTGCAGATGCTGGAATGTAGATAAAAATGCTGGAGACAGTCAGCAGGTGCAGTAGCATCTATGTAGCAAAGGAAATAGGCTACGTTTCGGGCCGAAACCCTTCTTCAGACTGATGGTCTTTGTTGGGCTAGGGACTTTAGTTTTGCACTAGTACGACTAATTATTAATTAATTGTATTTTTGATTATCATATGCAGTATTTATCTGTTTGTCATCGCATTTACAGGTCTGCTTAGTTTAGAGTGTTGTGTTCAGTTCTGGGCACCGTGTTATAGGAAAGATGTTGTCAAGGCAGATGTTGGGAAGGCAGGAACGGGGAACTGATTGTGGATGATCAGCCATGATCACATTGAATGGCGGTGCTGCCTGGAAGGGCCGAATGGCCTATTCCTGCACCTATTGTCTATTGTCTATTCCTTCCTACAGACTCTGGCATCTGCAGCCGCTGCAGTCAGTGTGAGGCCTTTGCCTTCGTGCAGAGTTATGGATGGTGCACTCCTGGTAATTCAATCAGGAACGCGTGGGTGAATCACAGGCCACAGCAGTGAGGCTGCAACGGTTTATGGATGTGATCTCAACTTGCTCATTAAATTATACCCTTTTACGCACACTCAAACATCGCTGGTTTTTCCCTCTAAGATGTACTAAGCTCTCAATAAAATGAAAGCAATGTTAACAGCAGTTAAAAGCCAAGCCCAAATTGTACGCAGTGAATAATAAACCTGTCAAGTCCAACAAAGTGGAATTTGCTCTTCCCCAGCCTCTGTGCTGAATGTACGATGCGCGTTTAACGGCACTGGGCCTGTACCTCTGCGATGTGCTTTTCTGCTCACCCTGTTATGGGATGTCGTTAAGTTGGAAAGGGTTTAGAAGAAGATGACTTCACGGCAGCACGGTGGAGCAGCGGTAGAGTTGCCGCCTTACAGCGCTTGCAGCGCCGGAGACCCGGGTTCTGTCTGTACGGAGTTTGCACGTTCTCCCCGTGACCTGCGTGGGGTTTTGGTTCCAAGATCTTCGGTTTCCTCCCACGCTCCAAAGACGTATGAATGTAAATTGTCCCTTGTGTGAGGGGATCGCTGGTCGGCACGGACTCAGTGGGGCTGCTTCCGCGCTGTATCGCTAAACTACACTAAACTGCATTTGGAGTAACTGTGAGCAGCTTTGGGCCCCATATCTGAGGAAGGATGTGCCGGCTCTGGAGAGGGTCCAGAGGAGGTTTACGAGAATTATCACAGGGATGAGTGGGTTAAACTATGATGAGCGTTCAACGGCACTGGGCCTGTACTCGCTGAAGTTTAATAGGATGAGGGGGGACCTCATTGAAACTTACCAAATAGTGGAAGGCCTGGATAGAGTGGATGTGGAGAGGATGTTTCCACTAGTGGGAGAGTCTAGAACCAGAGGTCACAGCCTCAGAATTAAAGGACGTTCCTTTAGAAAGGTACTCACCTTCTCCATCATGGTCTGGTTTGGCTCAGCCACCAAGCACGACACCTGGAGGCTGCAGCGAATCATCCGATCAGCCACTATGATGAACTGTACACTATCATCCTCCATTGATGAACTGTACCCTGCAAGGGCCAGGAAGCGAGCGGGCAAGATCATCTCTGACCCCTCTCACCCTGGCCACAAACTCTTTGAAGCACTGAGTTACTCAGGCCTCACCATGACCATACAGGCGACATGTCGCGGGGTGGAGCCTGTACGGTCGTGAGTAGTCGTCCAAAGAGTCGTACCTTGTTCTGGTCGCCGCTGGATTTTCAACATGTTGAACGTTTTTGGTGACCTGCTGCGACTGGCGGGTGCCGGCAGTCGCCGAAAAAGACGCGTAAGTGGGACAGGCTCTGAACTTGACATTGACTGTGGTAGAATGTAATCGGAGACAGTAAGACTGATCGGAGAACTGGAAAGGGGGAGGGGATGGAGAGAGAGGGAAAACAAGGGCTATCTGAAGTTAGAGAGTCAATGTTCATACTGCTGGGGTGTAAACTACCCAAGCGAAATATGAGGTGCTGCTCCTCCAATATGCGCTGAACCTCACTCTGACAATGGAGGAGGCCCAGGACAGAAAGGTCAGGTTGGGAATGGGAGGGGGAGTTGAAGTGCTGAGCCACCGGGAGATTAGGTCGGTTAAGGCGGACTGAGCGGAGGTGTTCAGTGAAACGATTGCCGAACCTGCGCTTCGTCTCGCCGATGTAGAGAAGTTGACATCTGGAACAGTGGATACAGTAGATGAGGTTGGGGGAGGTGCAGGTGAACCTCTGCATCACCTAGAAAGACTGTCGGGGTCCTTGGATGGAGTCGAGGGGGGAGGTAAAGGGACAGGTGTTGCATCTCCTGCGGTTACAGGGGAAAGTACCTGGGAAGGGGGTGGTTTGGGTGCGAAGGGACAAGTAATGGGGTTAGGTTAGGTAAAGGGGAGGTGCAGCGAGACCTGGGTGTCCTTGTACACCAGTCACTGAAAGTTGGCGTGCAGGGACAGCAGGCAGTGAAGTAAGCTAATGGAATGTTGGCCTTCATAACAAGAGGATTTCAGTACAGGAGTAAAGAGGTTCTTCTGCAGTTGTATAGGGCTCTGGTGAGACCACATCTGGAGTATTGAGTACAGTTTTGGTCTCCTAATTTGAGGAAGGACATCCTTGTGATTGAGGCAGTGCAGTGTAGGTTCACGAGATTGATCCCTGGGATGGCGGGACTGTCAAATGAGGAAAGATTGAAAAGACTAGGCTTGCATTCACTGGAGTTTAGAAGGATGAGGGGGGATCTTATAGAAACATATAAAATTATAAAAGGACTGGACAAGCTAGATGCAGGAAAAATGTTCCCAATGTTGGGCGAGTCCAGAACCAGGGGCCACAGTCTTAGAATAAAGGGGAGGCCATTTAAGACTGAGGTGAGAAAAAACGTTTTCACCCTGAGAGTTGTGAATTTATGGAATTCCCTATCACAGAGGGGAGTGGAGGCCAAATCACTGGATGGATTTAAGAGAGAGTTAGATAGAGCTCTAGGGGCTAGTGGAGTCAAGGGCTATGGGGAGAAGGCAGGCACGGGTTATTGATTGGGGACGATCTGCCATGATCACAATGAATGGCGATGCTGGCTCGAAGGGCCGAATGACCTCCCTCCTGCAACTATTTTCTATGTTTCTATGACCAGGGTAAAGTGGTGTCATGTCCAGCATGGACACTGTGGGCCGAAGGGCCTGTTTCTGCGCTGAACTGTTCTGTGTCGCATGAATGGGGTGTTGTGCTGGTCAGTGCTGGTGAATGAAGAGAATGCAACGACCTGATTTTGTAAAATTGCTCGTTTTATGCAAATTGTGTACTTTAGGCAAAAATGACCAAGAGAAGCGGCCGCTGTCTACAGCTCCTGCAGTTGGCACTGGAGGGGTTCCACCCTCACCTCCTCATCCCGCTCCAGAGCCACGTCGTACCTGCACAGGTGAGGCCTGCGGGCAAAAGCAAATAAGCACCGTCAAAACCTGCTCTGTAAACTTGGCAACTCTTTTAGCTGCTACTGCCAGTCAGACTATAGACAATCGGTCAGGAAAGATGCTACTCAGCGAGAGAGTGTAGGGAGGTGTACAGCACCACAGTCCACCCTCCCTCTTGTCCCTCTCCATTCCTCTCCCCTCCCTCTCTTATCCTCTCCCTGTTCCCTTTTATCTTCTTTTCCCCTCCTTCTCTCCCTCCATCTCCCTCTCCCCTTTTCTCCCTCCCTCTCTCTCTCCACCTCCCTCTCCCATCCCTCTCCTACCCTCGTCCCTCTCTCTCATCCACTCCCTCCCCCCCACTCTCTCCCTCCCTCTCTTGCCCTCTCTCTTCATCGCTCCCTCTCTATCCCCTCCTCCCCCTCTTCTCCCCTCCCCTCCCCTCTCTTTTATCCTCTCCTTCTCATCTCCCTCTCATTACCTCTCTTCCTCCCCTTCTTCTCTCTCTCTCCATCACCCTCTCTCCCCCTCCCTCCCCCTCTCCCTCCCCCTCTCCATCTCTCCCCTGTCCCCCCCCCCACTCCCGCATGTTGCCTGGGCCCCTGCGCTGACCTGTGTGGGTGGGTCAGTGACCTCAGCCGGACGCGGAGCAGCCCCAGCGTGAGTTTGTGTTCCACCACGTTGGAGGAGCTGTACTTGAGTGAGATGCCGGTCACGTTCCCCAGGTCCCTGTTCACACTGACGAGGATCGTCGTCTCTCGGAACCGCTCAAAGCTTTTCTCTGGGCTGTGGGAGCAGAGCAGAAACAGAAAACATGCCCGCAGGAAGAATATCATCCTGTTCCTTTGCTCCATAGATGCTGCCTCAGTGTGGGGAGGGGGTGAGAGAGAGGAGCGAGAGGGCGAGTGGGAGAGGGAGGGGGAGGGCACACCATAGATGGGGGGGGGGGGGAGACTCTGGTTTTAGAATCCTCTTCCCAGGGGATAAGCCGGCATTTGTTTGTCTTTTCCTTTTTGTTTTCAATAGACAATAGCTGCAGGAGTAGGCCATTCGGCCCTTCCAGCCAGCACTGCCATTCAATGTGATCATGGCTGATCATCCCCAATCAGTACCCCGTTCCTGCCTTCTCCCCATATCCCCTGTCTCCGCTATTTTTAAGAGCTCTACCTAGCTCTCTCTTGAAAGTATCCAGAGAACCGGCCTCCACCGCCCCCTGAGGCAGAGAATTCCACACTCACGTGTAACGAGGTAAAGGGAAAGGCTTTGTTTTACGTGCTTTCCAAACAGATCAGGGGCAGTCACGGTGGCGCAACGGTAGAGTTGCTGCCTTACAGCGAATGCAGCGCCAGAGACCCGGGTTCCATCCCGACTACGGGTGCTGTCTGTATGGAGTTTGCACGTTCTCCCTGTGACCCGCGTGGGTTTTCTCCGAGATCTCTGGTTTTCTCCCACACACTAAAGACGTACAGGTTTGTTGATTAATGGGCTTGGTTTAAATGTGAAATTTGTCCCTAGTGGGTGTAGGATAGTGTCAGTGTGCAGGGATCGCTGGTCGCACGGACCCGGTGGGCCGTAGGGCCTGTTTCCGCGCTGTATCTCTAAACTAAGCTAAAGATCAAACCATACCATACAAGCACTTTGCATTTTACACAGAGGTTATGTTTAGTTTAGTTTTGTTTAGTTTTAGTGTAGTTTACAGATACAGCACGGAAACAGGCCCTTTGGCCCACCGGGTCCGTGACGACCAGCGATCCCCACACGCTAGCACTCTCCGACACACACTAGGGGCTATTTACACTTATACCAAGCCAATTAACCTACAAACCTGTACGTCTTTGGAGTGTGGGAGGAAACCGAACAAAGCTTGGCATACTCACTGATTGGCTTCTGACTTGACCACCATTCCATTTCCTCCTGTTAGTCCAATTGTTATATAGCCTCTCCGGGCATTTTTGTTCCAGGAAATGATGTCCAGAAGATAATAAAACACTGCACAATACAAATACAGACCAGGTAGTTAAACGTAGTTCTGGTCTTATAGACAATAGGTGCAGGAGGAGGCCATTCGGCCCTTCGAGCCAGCACCGCCATTCAATGTGATCATGGCTGATCATCCCCAATCAGTACCCCGTTCCTGCCTTCTCCCCATATCCAGAGATGCCAACCCTAAATTTAGTTCACAGTAACATTTAACCCATTTGTCCGTAACAAATGGGGTTAAATGCATTTCTCTCCGTAACATACTCACTTGGGGTTGTTGCCGGCGGCTATGCGCCTGCGCACTGGTGCAGATCAGCGGGCTGCCGGCGGGCGGGTGCGGCACATGCGCACTTGGCAAGGTTGCTGGCGGGTCTGCGCCTGCGCACTGGGTGGGGGTGGGGGTGGGGGGAAGGCCCGGTGATGGGGCTGCCGTGAGCGGCCGGCTGGCGGCAAGAAAGTGCCGCTGATCGCGCGGGCCGGCGCCGCCCGGGCTCTGGGCCGGGCGTGGCTGCGAGCTGCCGGGCTGGCAAACCGGGGGCACATGGCGCCGGCGTTCACCACGGGATGAACACCGGCGCGGCGGTGTTCCGTAACAGCATGTTTGGCTGCCGGAACACCGTAAAAAGGTTATTTCGCCGGGACAAAATACGGCGAATCCGGGACACTTGGCATCTCTGCATATCCCCTGACTCCGCTATCTTTAAGAGCCCTATCTAGCTCTCTCTTGAAAGTATCCAGAGAACCCGCCTCCACCGCCCTCTGAGGCAGAGAATTCCACAGACTCATAACTCTCTGCGAGAAAAAATGTTTCCTTGTCTCCGTTCTAAATGGTTTACCCCTTATTCTTAAACTCTGGCCCCTGGTTCTGTTCTCCCCAACATTTGGACACCTGCCTCAACTCCAGCGAGTACAGGCCCAGTGCCGACAAATGCTTATCGTATGTAAACCTATTAATTCCTGGGATCGTTCTTGTAAACCTCCTCTGGACCCTCTCCAGAGCCAGCACATCCTTCCTCAGGTACGGGGCCCTAAACTACTCGCAATATTCCAAATGCGGCCTGACCAGTGGTTTATAGAGCCTCAGATCAGTATCGTGACGGAGTAACTGGGATTTGATTGAAAGATACAGCATGGCAACAGGCCCTTCAGCCCATCGAGTCCACACTGAGCATAAATCACCAGTTCACACTAGTTCTATGTTATCCCATTTTCTCATCCACTCCCTACACACTAGGGGCCAATTTACAGAGAGGCCGATTAACCTACAAACCCGCTCGTCTTGGAAGGCGGGAGGTGGGAGGCAACTGGAGCACCTGTTGGAAATCCACGCAGGTCACAGGGAGAACATGCAAACTCCACACAGATAGCACCCGAGGTCAGGATCGAACCTGGGTCTCTGGCACCGTGAGGCAGTGGCATGTCACCCCACTTTCTCACCCACTCCCTGCACACTAGGGGGCAATTTACAGAGGGCCAATGAACCCGCAAACCTGCACGTCTTTGGAGTGTGTGAGGAAACCGGAGCACCCGGAGAAAACCCACGCAGGTCACAGGGAGAACGTGCAAACTCCACGCAGATAGCACCAGAGCTCAGGATCATGATGCAGTAACTCTACCGCTGCTCCACCGTGCCGCCCACGGCCGAGATAAGTACTTACTGCAGTAGGGTTTTTCAGGGGAGGTTTGAAAGAAGACTTTATTCGGAAATTTCATGATGCTGCTGCTGTTTCTCCACTTCTCAAGGTGATAACCTGCAGACCAAAGCAGCCAAGGTTCTGAGTTTAGTTTAGTTTAGTTTTAGCATAGAGACACAGTGTGGAAACAGGCCCTTCTGCCAGCAATCCCTGCGCACTAACACTACCCTACACACACACAAGGGACAATTTTTTTTGCATTCATTCCCAGCCAATTAACCTACAAACTGGGGATCATGACAGAAGCCGCCTCGTGGCCATCCCCAGAAATCGACGGCACTCTGTGACGTGTCGGGCGAGCGATTCCGTCAATGCTGGGCGACAACAGAAGCCAACAGCGTCGTCCGACACACAAGCGAACCAACTTACAAACCTGCGTGTCTTTGGAGTGTGGGAGAAAACCGAAGATCTCGGAGAAAACCCACACAGGTCACGGAGAGAACGTGCAAACTCCGTACAGACAGCACCCGTAGTCAGGATCGAACCCGGGTCTCCGGCGCTGTGAGACAGCAACTCTACCGCTGCGCCACCGTGCCATGCTGGTGAGGATTAGTGAGTTACTGGTGACTAATAGGGTCTAGAGTGAAAAGTCTTTAATTGTCATGTACACAGACGGAACAATGAAACTCTTAGTTTAGTTTTGTTTATTGTTTCACGTATACCGAGAAACCGCAGCTATTTACAATATACATTAATGATTTAGATGAAGGGATTAAAAGTCACATTTGCAAATTTGCATATGACACAAAGCTGGGTGGGAATGTGAACTGAGAGAAGGACAAGCTAGATGCAGGAAAAATGTTCCCAATGTTGGGCAAGTCCAGAACCAGGGGCTACAGTCTTAGAATAAAGGGGAGGCCATTTAAGACTGAGGCGAGAAAAAACTTTTTCACCCAGAGAGTTGTGAATTTGTGGAATTCCCTGCCACAGAGGGCAGTGGAGGTCAAATCACTGGATGGATTTAAGAGCGAGTTAGATAGAGCTCTAGGGGCTAGTGGAGTCAAGGGATATGGGGAGAAGGCAGGCACGGGTTATTGATTGGGGACGATCAGCCGTGATCACAATGAATGGTGGTGCTGGCTCAAAGGGCCGAATGGCCTCCTCCTGCACCTATTTTCTATGTCTATGTCTATGTCTATGACACTATGAGGATGCAGGGTGACTTGGACATGTTGGGTGAGTGGGCAGATGCATGGCAGATGAAATATAATGTGGATAAATGTGAGGTTATCCACTTTGGTGGCAAGATCAGGAAGGCAGATTATTATCTGAATGGTGTCAAGTTAGGAAAAGGCTAAGTGCAACGCGATCGAGGGGTTCTTGTTCATCAGTCACTGAAAGTAAGCATGCAGGCACAGCAGGCAGTGAAGAAAGTGAATGGCATGAAAACCTTCATAACAAGACGAGTTGAATATAGGAGCAAAGAGTTCCTTCTGCAGTTGTACTGGTGAGGGGCCTGGTGAGACTACACCTGGAGTATTGTGTGCAGTTTTGGTCCCCTAATTTGAGGAAGGACATTCTTGCTATTGAGGGAGTGCAGCGTAGGTTCACAAGGTTAATTCCCGGGATGGCGAGACTGTCATATGCTGAGAGAATGGAGCGGCTGGGCTTGTATACTCTGGAGTTTAGAAGGATGAGAGGAGATCTTATTGAAACATAAGATTATTAAGGGTTTGGACACGCTAGAGGCAGGAAACATGTTCCCGATGTTGGGGGAGTCCAGAACCAGGGGCCACAGTTTAAGAATAAGGGGTAAGCCATTTAGAACAGAGACGAGGAAACACTTTTCCACCCAGAGAGTTGTGAGTCTGTGGAATTCCCTGCTGCAGAGGGCGGTGGAGGCCAGTGCTCTGGATACTTTCAAGAGAGAGCTAGATAGGGCTCTTAAAGATCGTGGAGTCAGGGGATATGGGGAGAAGGCAGGAACAGGGTACTGATTGGGGATGATCAGCCATGATCACATTGAATGGCGGTGCTGGCTCGAAGGGCTAAATGGCCTCCTCCTGCAACTATTGTTTATTGTCCCTGGGGAGAGATGGTCCTGGGGAGGGGGGTCCTCATTCAGTTTAGTTTATTGTCATGTGTACAGAAGGAACAATGAAAAGGTGTTGTTGCGCGCTAACCAGTCAGCGGAAAGACAATACATGATTACACTCGAACCTTCTACAGTGTACAGATACATGATAAGGGAATAACGTTTAGTGCAAAGTAAAGCCAGCAAAGTCCGATCAAGGATAGTCCGAGGGTCACCAATAAGGTAGATAGTAGTTCAGGACTACTCTCTGGTTGTGGTGGGATGGTTCAGTTGCCTGATAACAGCCGGGAAGAAACTGTCCCTGAATCTGCAGGTGTGCGTTTTCACACTTCTGTACCTCTTGCCTGATGGGAGAGGGGAGAAGAGGGAGTGGCCGGGGTGAGACTGATCCGTGATGATGCTGCTGGCCTTGCCGAGGCAGCATGAGGTGTAGATGGGGTCAATGGAAGGGAGGTTGGTTTTGTGCGATGGTCTAGGCTGCGTCCACCATTCTCTGCAATTTTTTGCAGTCTTGGATGGAGCTGTTCCCAAACCGTGCTGGGATGCATCCCGATAAGATGCCATCCACGGCACATCTGCAGAGCATCCTGGGAGAGATGTTCTCGGGGAGAGCGGTCTCTGAGGAGAGGAGGTCCCTAGGGAGAGGTTTGTCATTGGGGAGAGAGGTCCCTGGGCAGAGATGTCCATGAGGAGAGAGGTGTTCTTGGGAAGAGGGGGTTCCTTACCAAATATGGGATAGGTGCCGTCTCTCCGTGTGCAGCGGGCATCCAGGAATTCTGCGTAGGATCCGCACGGATATACCGTGATGTTGCAGGGCATGGTCATAGTGTTGACGTAGAGATAGACCGACCTCTGGTGGTCACACACCATGTAATGTTTCCCTGGAAGTGAAGCAAAGGACAGCTAGACAGCCAGGTCTGTGACATTTCCACCTTGTTCAGTTCAGCTTCGTGCAGTTCAGTTTATGATCAGAAGGTCATAAGGGAGTGGGGAGATTGCAACCTTCACGTGGTCCGCCCTGTATCGACGAATGCAATCAACCTGCCGTACACAATCAAATAAGATCAAATAGAACAAGTTGTCCTACAATTATAGGCTGTGCACGCCATATGCAAGAAGAAGGTTATAAGGAATAGGAGTAGAATTAGGCCGTTCGGCCCATCAAGTCTACTCCACCATTCAATCATGGCTGATCTACCTCTCCCTCCCAACTCCATTCTCCTGCCTTCTCCCCATAACCTCTGACACCCGTACTAATCAAGATTCTATCTGTCTCTGCCTTAGAAATATCCACTGACAGCCTCCACAACCGTCTGTGGCAAAGAATTCCACAGATTCACCACCATCTAGTAAATTTTTCCTCATCCACTTCCTAAAAGAACGTTCTTTAAGCCCAAGGCTCTGACCTCTAGTCCTAGACTCTCTCACTAGTGGAAACATCCTCTCCACATCAACTCTATCCAAGCAGAGGTACAGTGAAAAGCTGTTGTTGCGTGCTAACCAGTCAGTGGAAAGAAAATATATGATTACAATCGAGCCATTTACAGTGTACAGATACATGATAAGGGAATAACGTTTAGTGCAAGGTGAAGCCAGCAAAGTCCGATCAAGGATAGTCAGACGGTCACCAATGAGGTAGATAGTAGTTCAGGACCGCTCTCTGGTTGTGGTGGGATGGTTCAGTTGCCTGATAACAGCTGGGAAGAAACTGTCCCTGAATCTGGAGGTGTGCGTTTTCACACTTCTGTACCTCTTGCCCGATGGGAGAGGGGAGAAGAGGGAGTGGCCGGGGTGCGACTGGTCCTTGATGATGCTGCTGGCCTTGCCGAGGCAGCGTGAGGTGTAGATGGAGTCAATGGAAGGGAGGTTGGTTTGTGTGATGGTCTGGGCTGCGTCCACAATTCTCTGCAATTTCTTGCGGTCTTGGATGGAGCTGCTCCCAAACCGTGCTGGGATGCATCCCGATAAGATGCTGCATCTGTAGAAGCTGGTGAGAGTTGTTTGGGACAGGCCAAACATCCTAAGCCTTCTAAGGAAGTAGAGGCGTTGGTGTGCTTTCTTGCTCGTTGCTTCAATATGGGTGATCCAGGAGATGTTGTTGATGATCTATCCCACATGATCCATATCCCTTCATTGCCTGCAATATCTAACAGTCTCTCAAACACCACTGTAGGAGCCATTTATAGACAATAGACCATAGACAATAGGTGCAGGAGCAGGCCATTCGGCCCTTTGAGCCAGCACCGCCATTCAATGTGATCACGGCAGAACATCCCCAATCAGTACCCCGATGGAAGAAATGTTGAGCGATCATTTAAAAATAAATGGACACGGATAGGAATGAAGATGGAACCAATACTAACCACCCAATATGGTCGCTGGGCAGCCAGGCTGGTCAGCTCCTCCATTCGCGTAATAATCGATGTGACCCAGGAACTCGCGGTAGCCGAGAGCTGTGGGCAGAAATGTGTTTCAAACATTAGTTTACAACAGAAGACAGACACAAAACGCTGGAGTAACACAGCGGGTCACCCAGCATCTCTGGAGAGAAGGAACGGGTGACGTTTTTCAGGTCGAGATCTTTCTTCAGACAACTCTTCAGTCTGAAGAAGGTCAAAACATCACCCATTCCTTCTCTCCAGAGATGTTGCCTGACCTGCTGAGTTACTCCAGCGTTTTGTGTTTGTCTTTGGTTTATGTCGGCATCTGCAATTCCTTCCTGTACATACGTTTGCAATAAATGTACTATCGATGCAGAATTAAGGCAAGGTTGAAGGCAGAATGCAAGACCCAGAGGGGGCTGGTCACAAAGACATTCAGTGGAGCACTGAGCTGGGATTTTCTTTAATCCAATTATTGATTTTTCCAGGATTTCGGCATTTAGTTTAGTTTAGTTTAGTTTATTATTATTGCCACGTATCCCGCAGGCATTGCCACTTCCATTTCACTGTACATCTTGTATGTGTATGTGACAAATAAAGTGGATGACTTGTGTAACGAGGTACATTGAAAAGCTTTTTGTTGCGTGCTAACCAGTCAATGAAAAGACTGTACATCTATCTGTCTATCTCTGCCTTACAAATATCCATTGATGGCCTCCACACCCTTCTATGGCAATGAATTCTACAGATTCACTGCCCTCTGACTTAAGAAATTCCTCCTCATCTCAGAGAGATATGGGCAACATACAGGTCCATAGGACTAGCCCAATAAGCCACATTGGTCAACACAGGCATGATGGGCCGAATGTCCTGATTCAGCTCTATGACTATGAGAGAGAGAGGGGATGCAAGAGGGATTGGATGGTAAATTGAGGGGATCAGATTGGAGTTCAATGAGAGGCCTGGATAGTTTGGACGTTCTCCCCGTGACCTTGTGGGTTTCCTCCGGGTGCTCCGGTTTCCGCCCACATCCCAGACATGCGGGTTTTTAGCCAAGTTGATTGGTAGTAAATGACCCCCTGCTTGGAGCTGATGGGAATGTGGGGAGAATTATAAAAAGGTGGAATTATTGTAACCTCAGTTTGATGGTTGACACAGACTCGCTGGGCCGAAGGGCAGGTTTCCGTGCTGCAGCTGTGACTCGAGTAGATGGTTGTGTTACTTTGGGAGGGTGGAGAGAGCGGACAGTGGTCTTCAATGGGAAGGTTTGTTAACAGGAGAACTGAGGCAGCAGGTTAGCCCAACCCAGGCCACTCTGCGTGCTGGTCCAAGAGTGGAACTGTAACCACGCGTTACAATCACTCCACTCTTTTAAACCTCCTCCATCAACAGCAAGTCTTACTCACGAAACGTTATTCCCTTTATCCTGTATCTGTACACTGTGGACGGCTCGATTATAATCACGCAACAAAAAGGCTTTTCGCTGTACTTCTGTACATGTGACAATAAACTAAACTAAACTAAACTATACTATACTGAATAAGGGACCCAATATGTCACCCATTCCTCTCCAGAGATGCTGCCTGTCCCACTAAGTTACTCCAATATTTTGTGTCCAAGAGCTAAACTAAACTAAACCAAACTAAACTAATCTAATATAACGGTAGACAAAAATGCTGGTGAAACTCAGCGGGTGAGGCAGCATCTATGGAGCGAAGGAAATAGGCAAAGTTCCGGGCCAATCCCTTCTTCAGACTAATCTAATATAATTTGAGTTTAGCTCCCCCTCCCATTCCCACACTGACCTTTCAGTCCTGGGCCTCCTCCATTGTCAGAGTGAGGCCCAGCGCAAATTGGAAGAACAGCACCTCATATTTCGCTTGAGCAGCTTACACCCCAGCGGTATGAACATTGACTTCTCTAACTTCAGATAGCCCTTGCTTTCCCTCTCTCTCCCCATCCCCACCCTCTTCCCAGTTCTCAATAGACAATAGGTGCAGGAGTAGGCCATTCGGCCTTTCCAGCCATTCAATGTGATCATGGCTGATCATCCCCAATCAGTACCCCGTTCCTGCCTTCTCCCCATATGCCCTGACTCTGCTATCTTTAAGAGCCCTATCTAGCTCTCTCTTGAAAGTATCCAGAGAACCGGCCTCCACCGCCCTCTGAGGCAGAGAATTCCACAGTTCTCCCACCAGTCTTACTGTCACCGACTACACTTTATCTCTGTATCACCCACTCCCCTGAGATCGTCTGAGGAAGGGTCTCGACACGGAACATCACCCATTCCTTCTCTCCAGAGATGCTGCCTGTCCCGCTGAGTTACTCCAGCATTTTGTGTCTACTTAAGATAAACTAAACTAAGATAAACTAAATGGAACAAAACTAAACTGATAACAGAATGCTCCAAAGGTCCTGAGGCCCCAATAGTTGCCCATGTGCCTCAATCTTGCAATGAAATCTTGCTCGGGAACATGCGGAGAACGGAGTGGGCGTGAGTACCGTCGATATCCGTGTGCAGAACGTCGACCAGCTGGGCATCGGACGGGTCCAGCCTGTCATCCACTCTTTTCCCTGTGAACAGCGGTCCCGCCGGGTCCAGACCTGTCCAACAAGAGGTGAGACCCCAAATAAATCCCACCAGGACACACCTCACCCTCCCATTTCTTCACCCGCCTCACATACATGGCTCTGACCTCCCCACCATCGAAGGGATCTATCGTAGTCGCTGCCTTAAAAAGGCAGCCAACATCATCATGGACCCACACCATCCTGGCCACACACTTATCTCACCACTGCCATCGGGAAGAAGGTACAGGTGCCTGAAAACTGTAACGTCCGGGTTCAGGAACAGCTTCTTCCTCACAGCCATCAGGCTATTAAACACAACAAATAAGCTCTGAACTGCAAAAGACTATATTATTATTTGTTATTTGCACTGTATTTGTTATTTATTGAACTTCTTATTTTTTTCCCCGTTATATACAGTGTTTACATATTCACATTTTCTGTTCTGCTGCAGCAAGTAAGAATTTCATTGTCCCGTCCGGGACACATGACAATAAACTCTCTTGTCTCTTGAGTCTTGGCTGCACAGGGGAGAGGAATCGAAAACCAGAGGCCATGGGTTTAAGGTAAAGACGGGCAACATTCAAGAGCAACCTTGAACCAGGGGCCACGCACAGTTTAAGAATAAGGGGTAAGCCATTTAGAACGGAGACGAGGAAACACTTTTTCACCCAGAGAGTTGTGAGTCTGTGGAATTCTCTGCCTCAGAGGGCGGTGGTGGCCGATTCTCTGGATACTTTCAAGAGAGAGCTAGATAGGGCTCTTAAAGATAGCGGAGTCAGGGGATATGGGGAGAAGGCAGGAACGGGGTACTGATTGGGGATGATCAGCCATGATCACATTGAATGGCGGTGCTGGCTCGAAGGGCTGAATGGCCTACTCCTACTAGTGCCTATTGTCTATTGCCTGTTGAGGTGCAACTTTCTCACACAGAGTTACTCCAGCACTTTGTGTTTTTTTTTGTGAACCAGCACCTGCAGTTCCTTGTGTCCACCTATCACTCGCCAGATCTTGCCCCGCCCCTCCCCCCTCCACCTCTCTCTCCACCAACTATCTTCCCCCTACTCCATCAGACCAATGAAGGGGCCCGGCCCAAAACGCCATCGGTCCATTTCCACCTATAGCACGGTAGAGTTGCTGCCTCACAGCGCCGGCGACCTGGGTTCGATCCTGACAAAGGATGCTGTCTGTATGGAGTTTGCACGTTCCCCCGGCGACTGCGTGGGTTTCCCCGGGTGGTCCGGTATCCTCCCACAGTATAAACACATGCGGGATTGTAGGTTAATTGGCTTCTGTAAATTGCCCCTAGTGTGTAGGATGGAGCTGGTGTACTGGGTGATCAATGGTTGGTTCGGACCTGATGGGCCGAAGGGCCTGTTTGCACACTGTATCTCTAAACCAAGCTAAATCAACTAAGATGTTGCCTGACCCTCCAGCACTTTGTGTGTTTTTTCCCCATAAATCAGCAGCTGCAGTTCCTTGCCAGCTCTTGCTCCAACCTCTCACTGCATCTTAGTTTAGTTTAGTTTAGAGATACAGCACGGATACAGGCCCTTCGGCCCACCGAGCCCGCGACGACCAGCGATCCCCACACACTAACACTACCCGACACACACTAGGGACAATTGACATTTACACCAAGCCATTTAACCTACAGACCTGTACGCCTTTGGAGTGTGGGAGGAAATCGGAGCACCCGGAGAAAACCCACGCAGTCACGGGGAGAACGTACAAACTCCGTGGCCAGAATCGAACCGGGGTCTCTGGTGCAGTAGGGCAGCGACTCTACCGCTGCACCACCGTGCTGTCCTCTCTCCCCACCAAGTGGGCACAGGAGTGGAAGGCAACCTCATCTCCATTACACAGCTACACCTCTTCACCAGATAAAATCTGTCCAGGGTCTGAGCTCCCCAGAGGAGCATGGGTGAAGCTCAACAGACTTGGTACTGGAGTTGGGCGTTTCAATGCCAGCGTGTGGAGATGGGGGCTCCGCCAGAGCCCAGCCTGGGAATGTGGAGCAGAACAACAGACAGCCAACCATGTCACCTCTGGGTGCCCGCTCTACCACCCACCAAATGGAGCTCAGTCAGGGCCTGGCAGACATTGACGCCAACAGAGACAACAGCCTGGCTGCTCAACGCCCTGCTTGAGATCTAACTATTCCTTTGGTTTACGTTTCATTCGCAAGAAGAAGGAGAAGACCAAATATCTCCTCCGTACTCCATCTGTCTGAAGAAGGGTCCCGACCCAAAACGTCGCATGTCCACTCCCTCCACAGATGCTGCCCGGCCCGCTGAGTCCCTGCAGGGATGATCCAGCTTACCCGTTATCCGGCCGATCTTTCCATCGAACCTTTTGCCGACGAAACCAGATATATGAGCGCCCAGACTCACACCAATCATATGGATCAAGTCCAGCGAGCCGCCGATACGCTGAGGAAACACAATGAAAGATGTACAATAATCAACTCCTATCACAAATCGATAAAGGTTGCTATCACACCCTAGTGTCAGTGTGCGGGGATCGCTGGACGGCACGGACTCGATGGGCCGAAGGGCCTGTTTACCTGCTGTATCTCTAAACTAAACTAAACTAAACTAAACTAAACTAAACAGCCTACCCTCAGGTTCAAAACGCCCAAAATGTTTTGCATCTAAGGACATACGTTTAAATCCAGGCCAGGCGTATATATAGTTTAGACACAAAAAGCTGGAGGAACTCAGTAAGTCAGACAGCAGATCTGGAGAAAAGGAATAGGTGATGTTTTGGGTTGAGACATTTCTTCAGAATGTTTAGATAGTTCAGATAGTTTAGTTTAGTTTAGTTTAGAGATACAGCGTGGAAACAGGCACATCAGCCCACTGAGTCCGCGCCGACCAGCGATCCCCGCACACTGGTACTATTCTACACGCTAGGGATTGTTTATAATCTTTACTGAAGCCATTTAACCTACAAACCTGTATGTCATTGGAGTGTGGGAGAAAACCGGAGCACCCGGAGAAAACACACACAGGTCACGGGGAGAATGTGCAAACTCCGCAAATACAGCACCCGTGGTCAGGATTGAACCTGGGTCCCTGGCGCTGTGAGGCAGCAACTCTATTGCTGAGCTGCCATGCTGCTCTAAAGAGGTGAGACAACAGCCAACTTGCTCACTTTCTCCATCCTTCTACCAACCACCCACCTTCCTTCACCTGCATCCACCTATTACTGATCCTTCTGCAGTTGTACAAGGCCATAGTGAGATCACACCTGGAGTATTGTGTGCAGTTTTAGCCCCCTAATTTGAGGAAGGACATTCTTGCTATTGAGGGAGTGCAGCGTAGGTTTACAAGGTTAATTCCCGGGATGGCAGGACTGTCATATGCTGAGAGAATGGAGCAGCTGGTCTTGTACACTCTGGAGTTTAGGAGGATGAGAGGGAATCTGATTATATTGAAACATATAAGATTGTTAAGGGTTTGGACACGCTAGAGGCAGGAAACATGTTCCCGATGTTGGGGGAGTCCAGAACCATGGGCCACAGTTTAAGAATAAGGAGTAAGCCATTTAGTACGGAGACGAGGAAACACTTTTTCACACAGAGAGTTGTGAGTGTGGAATTCTCTGCCTCAGAGGGCGGTGGAGGCCGGTTCTCTGGATACTTTCAAGAGAGAGCTAGATAGGGCTCTTAAAGAGAGTGGAGTCATGGAACATGGGGGAGAAGGCAGGAACGGGGTACTGATTGGGGATGATCAGCCATCACATTGAATGGCGGTGCTGGCTCGAAGGGCCGAATGGCCCACTCCTGCACCTATTGTCTATGGTCTATTATAGAGTCATGGAGTCATCCAGCGCAGAAACAGGCCTTTCGGCCTACCTGCCCATGCCGAGGACCCCCACCTTGACTAGTCCCATGGAACTGAAGCGCTACGATGCTGAGAACTATGTTCTGCACTCTGTATCTTCCCCTTTGCTCTACCTGTTGTACATACGTTTGGCAAGATGGTGTCTATGTATACTTATACATCAGGTTTGCCGGATTTAACTAATGTACGATGATCGCTGGACGGCACGGACTCAGTGGGCAGAAGGGCCTTTCCTCTCTGTACCTCTAAAATTCATCTTCATCTTCATAGTTTCTAGGAGCATAATTAGGCCATTCAGCCCTTTATATCTACACCACCATTCAATCATGGCTGATCTATCTTTCCTTCTCAACCCCATTCTCCTGCCTTCTCCCCATAACCCCTGACACACATACTAATCTAGAATCTATGAAGTAAAATAAAGTGAAACGTCACCTATCCATGTTCTCCACAGATGCCGCCTGACCCGCTGAGCTACTCAGTACATGTTAAAAGCTGAACCTAAACCAAGGAAAAACAGAACAGATGAGAAATGTGAAATCTCACACCTCCAGATTCAGGGACAGTTTCTTCCCAGCTGTAATCAGGCAACTGAACTATCCCACCACAACCAGAGAGCAGTGCTGAACTACTATCTACCTCATTGGTGACCCTCAGACTATCCTTGGCCAGACCTTACTGGCTTTACCTTGCACTAAACGTTTTTCCCTTATTCTGCATCTGTACACCGTAAATGACTCAATAGCAGTCATGCAGATGCTGGAAAAATCAAAGGTAGATAAAAATGCTGGAGAAACTCAGCGGGTGAGGCAGCTTCTATGGAGCAAAGGAATAGGTGACGTTTCGGGTCGAGTCCCTTCTTCAGACTTCAGATTGTAATCATGTATTGTCTTTCCACTGACTGGATAGCACGCAACAAAAGCTTTTCACTGTACCTCTTTTTTTTTTAACCAAAATTTCTTAATCAATTATTTAAAAAAATGATACATGGACAATACAAACAAACCCACCATCATGAGACAAAATAAAACAAATATTCTTAAATTCTGAGTATTAAATAACTATTTCCCGTCCTTATTGAGGATGCATTCTACGCTCCGTAGTGTCCAGCGGTCCCGGAAATCCCCCAGAGCGCCCGTGGACAGCGCGTAGTCCCTTTCCAAAACCACCCGGGCGCGTACGTAACCCCGGAAAAGGGGCTTCACCGTACCTCGGTACACGTGACAATAAACTGAACTGCTCACCGCTCACAGACTTGCCAGCCGCCTGCCACTGTTGCGGGCTGGCAGAGTCTGTGTTCCACGTGTACATGGAGTGTGTGAGGCTGCAGCCCCTGTTCCAATATCTACAGGGGCTGCTCCTTGCCTCCTGGCTGCACTTCACACCCACCATCTTCGGGCACCCTGTGCGTAGGGGAGAGGGTTTGGGGCCGAGGATGTCCTGGTTGGGTTTGGTCCTGGGCCTGGCCAAGCTGGCCATCCGCGAGTCACGGCGCCAGGCGGGAGAGGGCTCTGCCCAAGCCCCTTTTCCGGGGTTGCATCCGCGCCCGGGTGGGGTTAGAGAGGGGACTACACGCTGTCCACGGGACCGCTGGGCACTGCGGGGGGTGGAATGTATCCTGGACAAGGAGTGTAACATAGTTGTATAGTAGTTTATCGTTTGTCGTGTGTTATGCTGGTGGGATCTGTTTTTTTTTAACAGCACTGTATATGCTATTTTAATATTTGAATAAATATTTTTGATGAAAAAAATTAAAAATAAACGGAACCGTAAAGTGTAAACAGAAACTCTCACCAGAATGTTGTTAATCACGGGTTCCAAAATGGCGGCGACCTTCTTGGTGTTGGCGACGGCAGCGGAGTAATCAAAGGTGGTCGCTCCTCGATTCCAGTCAACGATGATGAGGTTGACGTCGTCCACCTGCAGTATGGTCTCGATCACCATCCCCAGCCATTTAGGGGGAGAGCCGAACGGCCGGTAGCCGTGGATGATGAAGATGGTCTTCTTCTTGATGTCCAGCGGCTTGGTGTGGGTGGCGTTGATCAGCTGGCCGCACATGGCGTTGCCGCCCGTGTACAGAAGCAGCCGCACTACCAGCGGCGTGCCGATGATGGTGTCCGTGAACGGCAGCTTGGTGAAGCTGTGGCATTCCCCCGCCACGGAACCTGAAGCAGAGTTGTGTGGGGTCACCAGGAACACACCTGCCGTCGGTCTGGTTCAGTCCAGTCTGGACAAGTCCAGTCAGGTTATGTCCAGTCCACTCCACTCCAGTCCACTCCAGTCCACTCCAGTTCAATCAAGTTCAGTCCAGTTCACTCCAGTTCAGTCAATCAAGTCCAGTCCAGATCTGTCCAGTCATGCCCAGTCCAGTCAAGTCAAGCATGTCCAGTCCAGTCCAGTTCATTTCAGTTTAGTTTAATTTACAGGGTGATTTAGGTCGTGTGAAAAAGAGCCATCGAGTTGTACGGCGTGGAAACAGGCGCTACGGCCTAACTAGTCCACGCCAACCAACTTGCCCCATCTACACCAGTCTTGCCTGCCTGCGTTTGGCCCATAACCTTCTAAATCTTTCCAATCCATGTACCTGCGAAATGATTTGTTTAGTTTAGTGTAGTGTAATTTAGTTTAGTTTAGCTTAGTTTAAGAGAGACACAGAGTGCTGGAGTAACTCAGCGGGTCAGGCAGCATCTCTGGAGAAAAAGGATAGGTGACGCTTTAAACTGGCTTAGTTTAGTTTAGTTTAGTGTAGTTTACTATTGTTTAGTGTAAGGGGATACATAAAAATACTTTTTGATGCGTGCTATCCAGTCAGCAAAAGATAGCTATCCAATCTGGAAACCTGTTTGCTCCCCACTCACTTCTAGGAATATTGTACGTTGGCCCATGGAATGCTGACAAACGAAAGAATGGGTCGACTGAGCTTGTATTCACTGGAATTTAGAAGGATGAGAGGGGACCTCATAGAAACAGGCTGATGCAGGTAAAATGTCCCCGATGTTGGGGGAGTCCAGAACCAGGGGGTCACAGTTTAAGAATAAGGGGTAGGCCATTTAGTACTGAGATGAGGAAAAACTTTTTCACCCAGAGAGTTGTGAATCTGTGGAATTCTCTGCCACAGAAGGCAGTGGAGGCCGATTCACTGGATGTTTTCAAGAGAGTTAGATTTAGCTCTTAGGGCTAATGGAATCAATGGAATTAACATCACCTCATATTTCGCTTGGGAAGTTTACACTCCAGCGGTATGAACATTGACTTCTCTAACTTCAGATAGCCTTTGCTTTCCCTCTCTTTCCATCCCCTCCCCCTTCCCAGTTCTCCCACCAGTCTTACTGTCTTCGCCTACATTCTATCTTTGTCCCGTCCCCTCCCCTGACAGCTGTCTGAGGAAACGTCACCCATTCATTCCCTCCAGAGATGCTGCCTGTCCCGCTGAATTACTCCAGCATTGTCAACCAACGGAATCAAGGGATATGGGGAGAAAGCAGGAACGAGATACTGATTTTGGATGATCAGCCATGACCATATTGAATGACGGTGCTAGCTCAAAGGGCCGAATGGCCTACTCCTGCACCTCTTTTCTATGTTTCTAAGTCTACTGACTTATGGAACATCTCGGCAACTTGTCTGTACAACCAGTTCCTCGTGCTGGCGAGAGCAGGAACAGGGAGATGCAGGACCTGAATGTGTGGCTGAGAAACTGGAGCAGGGGGCAGGGATTTAGATTCTTGGACCACTGTTTTGGAGTAAGGGGGAACTGTACAAAAGGGACGGATGGGGGACCGGCATTCTGGCAGGCAGGTTTGCCACTGCGACACAGGTGGTTTTAAACTAAATAAGGGGGGGGGGGGGGGGGGGGTGTCAAATGGGATAGTCAAGGATGGAGTTAAAGGGAAAGGGAGTAAAGGGATAGTTAATTACCCCAGATTTAACGGGAAAGAAAGCTTACAAAGGGATAGGAGATCATGGCCAAGTGTAATAGGGATCGATGTGAAAGGTGAGGGTACACAAAATGCTGGAGAAACTCAGTGGGTGCAGCATCTATGGAGCGAAGGAGATAGGTAATGTTTCAGGCCAAAACTCGTCTTCAGACTGATGGGAGGTGGGGGGAGGCGGGGTGAAGAAAGGAAAAAGGAGGAGGAGGAGCCTGAGGGAGAGGTAGGAAGGGGAGGAGACAGCAAGGGTCAACAGAATTGAGAGAATTCAATGTTCATGCCAAGAGGATGCAGACTCCCCAAGCGGAATATGAGGTGCTGTTCCTCCAACTTGCGGTGTTGCTCACTCTGGCCGTGGAGGAGGCCCAGGACAGAGAGGTCGGATACGGAATGGGAGGGGGTGTTGAAGTGCTGAGCCACCGGGAGGTCGGGTTGGTTATTGCGGACCGAGCGGAGGTGTTCGGCGAAACGATCGCCAAGCCTCCGCTTGGTCTCACCGATATAGATCAGTTGCCATCTAGAGCAACGGATGCAATAGATGAGGTTGGAGGAGGTGCAGGTGAACCTCTATCAGACCTGGAAGGACTGCTTGGATCCTTGAAAGGAGTGGAGGGGGGAGGTAAAGGCACAAGTGTAGCATCTCTTGTGGTTGCAAGGAAAAGAGCCCGGGGAGGGGGTGGAGCGGGAGGGAAGGGAAGAATTGATAAGGGAGTTGCGGAGGGAGTGGTCTTTGCAGAAGGCAGACAGGGGGGGAGATGGGAAGATGTGGCGAATGGTGGGGTCACGTTGGACAGGTGAGATGCGTAAGGAATTAAAAGTATTGTATATGAATGCGCAAAGTATAAGAAGTAAAGTAGATGAGCTTGAGGCTCAGTTACAGGTTGGTAGATATGACATTGTGGGTATTACTGAGATGTGGCTCCAGGAGGATCCTGAATATTAACCCTGAACTTAATATTCAGGGTTATACATCCTATAGAAAGGACAGGCAGGTGGGCAGAGGAGGGGGGTAGCTCTGCTGGTGAGGGATGGAATTCAGTCCCTTGCAAGGGAAGACATAGTGACTGACGAGATAGAGTCACTGCAGATTGAGTTGAGGAATTGCAAAGGCAAGAAGACACTAATTGGTGTTATTTACAGACCCCCAAATAGTAGCCTAGATGTAGGGTGTAAGTTGCAGCAGGAACTTACTGGCATGTAACAAAGGTAATGCCACTGTGGTGATGGGGGATTTCAATATGCAGGTAGACTGGGAAAATCAGGTTGGTTCAGGACCCCAAGAAAGAGAGTTTGTAGAATGCCTCCGAGATGGATTCTTAGAGCAGCTTGTAATGGAGCCGACCAGAGAAAAGGCAATTCTGGATTTAGTGTTGTCCAATGAACCGGATTTGATAAGAGAACTTGAGGTAAAGGAAAAGGTAAAGAACTTGGATGTAGTGATCATAATATGATTAGTTTTAATCTGCAATTTGAGAAGGAGAAGGTTAAATCGGAAGTGTCAGTGATGCAATTGAACAAAGGGGACTGAAGGCATGAGGGAGATGCTGGCCAAGGTAGACTGGAAAGGGATCCTAGCAGGAATGACGGTGGAACAGCAATGGCAGAATTTTCTGGGCATAATCCGGAAGACACAGGATCATTTAATTCCAAAAAGGAAGAAAGATTCTAAGGGGAGTAGGAGGCAACTGTGGCTGACAAGAGAAGTTAGGGTTAGCATAAAATTAAAAGAAAAGATGTATAACACAACAAAGAGTCGGAGGATTGGGAAACCGGAGGATTGGGAAATTTTCAACGAGGAAATGGCAGAGGAGTTGAACAGGTACGTCGGATCTGTCTTCACTAAGGAAGACACAAACAATCTCCCAGATGTACTGGAGGACAGAGGATCTAAAGGGGTAGAAGAACTGAAAGAAATTATCATTAGGCGAGAAATAGTATTGGGTAGGCTAATGGGACTGGGATGATAAATCCCCTGGACCTGATGGTCTGCATCGCAGGGTCCTCAGGGAGGTGGCTCTAGCAATAGTGGACGCACTGGTGATCATTTTCCAATGTTCAATAGATTCAGGATCCTATGTTCCTGTGAATAGTTCCTGTGGATTGGAGGATAGCTAATGTTATCCCACTTTTCAAGAAAGGGGAGAGAGAGAAAACGGGGAATTACAGACCAGTTAGCCTGACTTCGGTGGTGGGAAAGATGCTGGAGTCATTTATTAAAGAGGTAATAATGGGGCATTTGGATTGCAGTAAAAGGATTAGTCCAAGTCAGCATGGATTTATGAAAGGGAAAGCATGCTTGACTAATCTTCTGGAATTTTTTGAGGATGTGACAAGTAAAATGGATGAAGGGGTGCTAGCGGTTGTAGTGTATCTAGACTTTCAGAAAGCCTTTCATAAGATCCCGCACGGGAGACTGGTGACTAAAATTAGAGCACATGGTATTGGTGGTAGGTTGCTGACATGGATAGAAAATTGGTTGGCAGACTGGAAGCAAAGAGTAGGAGTGAACGGGTCCTTTTCAGAATGGCAGGCAGTGGGGAGTGGAGTGCCGCAAGGCTCGGTGTTGGGGCCGCAACTGATTACCATATATATTAATGATTTGGAAGAGGGAATTAGGAGCAACACTAGCAAGTTTGCAGATGACACAAAGCTGGGTGGCAGTGTGAACTGTGAAGAGGATGCTAGGAGGTTGCAGGGTGACCTGGACAGGTTGAGTGAGTGGGCAGATGCGTGGCAGATGCAGTATAATATAGATAAATGTGAGGTTATCCACTTTGGCGGCAAAAACAAGGGGGTAAATTATTATCTCAATGGGGTTAGGTTAGGAACGGGGGAGGTACAGCGAGACCTGGGTGTCCTTGTACACCGGTCACTGAAAGTTGGTGTGCAGGTACAGCAGGCAGTGAAGAAAGCTAATGGAATGTTGGCCTTCATAACAAGAGGATTTCAGTATAGGAGTGGAGAGGTTCTTCTGCAGTTGTATCGGGCTCTGGTGAGACCACATCTGGAGTTTGGGTACAGTTTTGTCTCCTAATTTGAGGACGGACATCCTTGTGATTGAGGCAGTGCAGCGTAGGTTCACGAGATTGATCCCTGGGATGGGTTGACTGTCATATGAGGAAAGATTGAAAAGACTGGGCTTGTATTCACTGGAGGTTAGAAGGTTGAGGGGGAATCTTATAGGAACATATAAAATTATAAAAGGACTGGACAAGCTAGATGCAGGAAAAATGTTCCCAATGTTGGGCGAGTCCAGAACCAGGGGCCGCAGTCTTAGAATAAAGGGGAGGCCATTTAAGACTGAGGTTAGAAGAAACTTTTTCACCCAGAGAGTTGTGAATTTGTGGAATTCCCTGCCACAGAGGGCAGTGGAGGCCAAATCACTGGATGGATTTAAAAGAGAGTTAGATAGAGCTCTAGGGGCTAGTGAAATCAAGGGATATGGGGAGAAGGCAGGCAGAGGTTATTGATTGGGGACGATCAGCCATGATCACAATGAATGGCGGTGCTGGTTCGAAGGGCCGAATGGCCTCCTGCTGCACCTAGTTTCTATGTTTCTAATCGAGCCGTCCATACTGTACAGGTACAGGATAAAGGGGATAACTTTGACAGTGGAGGAGGCCCAGGACAGAAAGGTCAATATGGGCAAGGGAGGTGGAGTCAAAGTCAGTGGATATTTTTAAGGCAGAGATAGATAGATTCTTGATTAGTACGGGTGGCAGAGGTTACGGGGAGAAGGCAGGAAAATGGGGTTGAGAGGGAGAGATAGATCAGACATGATTGAATGGCGGAGTGGACTTGAGGGGCAGAATGGCCTAATTTTGTTCCTATCACCTATGAATTTATGAACATATGATTATTGAAGTATGATCTCCACCAGGACTACTTCCCTTGGCGGCTCAGTGGGTGAGCTGGTTCAGTTAAGTGCAGGGGTGAACTAAGGAAGGGGAAACTTCAAGAGAATGGTAGTCAACGGGAATGATGTTGAAATTGGGTCATGATTATTTAGTTTACTTTAATTTATTATTATCATAACGTCCTGAGGTCATAGCCTCAGAATTAAAGGGCGCTCTTTAGAAAGAAGGTGAGGAGGAACTTCTTTAGTCAGAGGGTGGTGAATCTGTGGAACTCATTGCCACAGACGGCTGTGAATCTTGATTAAAACGGACGTCAAGGGTTACGGGAGAATGCAGGAAAATGGGATTACGAGGCATAGATCAGTCATGATTGAATGGCGGAGTAGACTCGATGGGCCGAATGGCCTAATTCCACTCCTATAACTTATGAACCTGGTGTGAACTTGTGAAGGTCACAAGGTCATAAGTGATAGGAGCAGAGTTAGGCCATTCGGCCCATCAAGTCTACTCCACCATCCAATCATGGCTGATCTGTCTCTCCCTCCTAACCCCATTCTCCTGCCTTCTCGCCATAACTCTTGACACCCATACTAATCAAGAATCTGTCCAACTCTGCCTTAAAAATTGCCCTCTGTGGCAAAGAATTCCACAGATTCACCACCTGACTAAAGAAGTTCCTCC
This sequence comes from Okamejei kenojei, assembly GCA_035221665.1. Lineage (NCBI taxonomy): Eukaryota > Metazoa > Chordata > Chondrichthyes > Rajiformes > Rajidae > Okamejei > Okamejei kenojei. The sequence goes on along the minus strand of CM069142.1, from coordinate 71,663,472 downwards.
TGACCACTAGTCCTTTCTAAAAGAGTGCCCTTTAATTCTGAGGCTGTGACCACTAGTCCTAGACTCTCCCACTAGCGGAAACATCCTCTCCACATCCACTCTATCACCTCTCATGTTGCTCACAAGATTATTGCACTGCATGTTTGAATCTTGAAGCCTTTAAGAGAATTGTAATGAAGTTGTAAATGATTGTCTGTTCTGGCCTCTGATTACTCTAGACCAGGAAATAACTGTACACTTGTTCTGCATCTTAGATGTGTATCTGAGATGTTTCTCAGCTATAAGATGATCCGGCACAGTGGCGCAGCGGTAGAGTTGCCGCCTCACAGCGGCAGAGTCCCGGGTTCGATCCTGGCTACGGGTGCTGTCTGTACGGAGTTTGCACGTTCTCCCCGTGACCTGCGTGGGTTTTCCCCGGGCGCTCCGGTTTCCTCCCACACTCCAAAGACGTACAAGTTTGTAGGTTAATTGGCTTGGTAAAATTGTAAATTGTCCCGAGTGTGTAGGATAGTGTTAGAGTGTGGGGATCGCTGGTCAGCAAGGACTCGATGGGCCGAAGGGACTGTTTCTGTGCTGTATCTCTAAACTAAACTAATCTAAATGTACCTGAAGAAGGGTCTCGACCCGAAATGTCACCCAATCCTTTGCTCCATAGATGTTGCCTCACCCGCTGAATTTTTTCAGCGTTTTTGTCTTCCTTTAAATGTATCATAGTTTAGTTTAGAGATACAATGTGGAAACAGGCCCTTCGGCCCACCGAGTCCACACTGACCAACGTTAACACTACCCTACACACACTAGGGACAATTTTACATGAATAGCGAGCCAATTAACCTACAAACCTGCACGTCTTTGGAGTGTGGGAAGAAACTGAAGATCTCGGAGAAAACCCACGTGGTCACGGGGAGAACGTGCAAACTCCATACAGACAGCACCCGTAGTCGGGATCGAACCCGGGTCCCTGGCGTTGCAAGTGCTGTAAGGCAGCAACTCTACCGCTGCGCCACCGTGACCGCCCTAGTGCTTATGTGTTGTGATATTTGTCCAAAATGAATGTCACGCTACCTCGCTGCATGTGTTGGACCATAGAATAAACACACTCATTGTCTGATTTCAACATTATTCTCTTCCACCCCCTCACCCCCGAGATTTCCCCAACCTCACCCGGCCCCTCCTCTCTATGTCCCAGCATGAGATGACTTTAGCTGAAATCCTCTCGCCCACCTCTCTTCCTTCTTTTCTCCTGACTTTTCCATCTCACCACATTCCTCTTTTCTCTCCCTTCACACTAATCTCCCTCTCTCCTGCATCTCCCTCTACTCCTTCTCCCCCTCCCCCTTGCCCTCTCCTCTCTCTTCCTCCCCCTCTCCCTCTCCCTATCTCCTTCTCCTCTCCACATCTCCTTCCACCCACCACTATTCCCGCATCCACAGCTCAAGCAGAGATTAGACGGTCGGCTCCGACTGGGAATTAAATCCCAATTTCCCGTACAAGCAAAGATACTAGAGGATCTTTGCGTACAAGGGCCGGGAGTCCGGGGACGAGCTGTCAACGTGTTTACAGTTCGCAGAGGCGAGGATGCCTCTCCCTCTGCACTGGCCTGGAACCAAACAGGGATTTTACCGAAGCCGGAGTAACTCAGCGGGACGGGCAGCAAACGGGGGGTGGGAGGGTTCGGGTCGGGACTCTGACCCCAGCAGACCGGAGTTCAGTCCCAAACCCACACAACAAACCACAGTCTGTGGCGATAATTACCTGAGGTTACAGCCTTGGCACAGAGCAGCAGCACTGACAACCACTGCACCATCGCCTCGGGAGGGAGAGCAGATTCAAGAGTGAACGAGAGGTCGGTCTGGAAACTTGGTCAAGAGAATTCGCAGCTGATCGCTGCCAATGTGTTTCACTACAAGCAGGTCAATATACAGTCAAATATCAACCAGTTACCATAGAGATAGGAGGGGGGAAGAGATTATGAATCCAACCGATTGCCAGAGTACTAGTTACAGGAAACCCTAAGCCACTGCCTTCAATGAAACCGAATTCACAGGCAGGTCGCAACTCGCTGGGGCGATTGTGCGGGATATTTAGTGGCAGTGGGCAGGTTCTTATCCTTGAACGATGCAAGATGCTCCAGGAAGGAGTTCAGCCTGTTTTGGGAACAGCTCTGCCCAAGGTTCTTCTGCAGTTGTATAGGGCTCTGGTGAGACCACATCTGGAGTATTGCGTACAGTTTTGGTCTCCTAATTTGAGGAAGGACATCCTTGTGATTGAGGCAGTGCAGCGTAGGTTCACGAGATTGATCCCTGGGATGGCGGGACTGTCATATGAGGAAAGATTGAAAAGACTAGGCTTGTATTCACTGGAGTTTACAAGGATGAGGGGATTTCTTATAGAAACTTATACAATTATAAAAGGACTGGTCAGGCCAGAGGCAGGAAAAATGTTCCCAATGTTGGGCAAGTCCAGAACCAGGGGCCACAGTCTTAGACTAAAGGGGAGGCCATTTAAGACTGAGGTGAGAAAAATCTTTTTCACCCAGTGAGTTGTGAATCTGTGGAATTCCCTGCCACAGAGGGCAGTGGAGGCCAAGTCACTGGATGGATTTAAGAGAGAGTTAGATAGAGCTCTAGGGGCTAGTGGAGTCAAGGGATATGGGGAGAAGGCAGGCACAGGTTATTGATAGGGGACGATCAGCCATGATCACAATAAATGGCGGTGCTGGCTCGAAGGGCCGAATGGCCTCCTCCTGCATCTATTTTCTATGTTTCTAAGTGCGAGAAATCGCAGAGGGTTGTGGACGTAGCTCAGTCCATCACACAGACCACACTCCCCACCTGTGGAATCTGTGGAATTCTTTGCCACAGAAGGCAGTGGAGGCCAATTCACTGGGTGTTTTCATGAGAGAGTTAGATAGAGCTCAGGCTAATGGAATCATGTGATATATTTGGGAGAAAGCAGGAACGGGGTACTGATTGGGGATGATCAGCCATGATCACATTGAATGGCAGTGCTGGCTAGAAGGGCCGAATGGCCTACTCCTGCACCTATTGTCTATGGTCTATTAAACTAAACTACTCTTGATTGTACTCATGTATAGTATAATCTGATTTAATTGGATCAAACAAATGTTTTTCACCGTATCTCGGAACGTGACAATAATAAACTAATCTTGTGTCGTTGATCGTCACAAACAGGAAGGATCTTATTTCACGGCACCTTTCAAGACTCACCAAAGCAACACACAGACGCTGGAATGCACTTGTTCCTGTAACTCTGACACAACATGCTCCTACTTGCAGTGTTGTCTAATGTCCAAACAATGTGTAGGAAGGAACAGCAGATGCTGCTTTACACCGAAGACAGACACAAAAAGCCGGAGTAACTCGGCGGGACAGGCAGCATCTCTAATCTGTCCGAAAAATCCTTTGTTTCTGGAACGTAGACACAAGGAACTGCAGGTGCTGGTTTACAACGAAAGACACAGAGTGCTGGAGTAACTGAGCAGGTCAGGCAGCATCTGTGGAGAACATGGATAGGTGACGTTTCACAGAGTGCTGGAGTAACTCAGTGGGTCAGGCAGCATCTCTGGAGAACATGGATAGGAATGTTTCAGTTCGGGTCCCATCTTCAGACTGATTGTAGCAGAGGGGAGAAAGCTGGAAGAGAGGTGGGGGCAGGACAAATCCTGGCAGACGGATGGGGAGAGGGATGATGGGAGGATTAACAGATTAACTACCTTTTTTAATCAAGAATTTGTCTACCTCTGCCTTAAAAATATCCACTGACGGCCTCCACAGCCCTCTGTGGCAATGAGTTCCATAGATTAACTACTCTCTGACTAAAGAAGTTCCTCCTCACCTACTTTCTAAAAGAGCGCCCTTTAATTCTGTGGCTGTGACCTCTGGTCCTTATCACAATAATAACTTAAATCGCGGCACAATTTCAACATCATTCTCTTCCATTCTTCGCCTCGCCCCTCTGAGGTTGCCCCTTCCTCAGTTGTCCTCTCCCGTCTCTGCGTACGGTGGTAGTGAGTGTAACTGCACACGGACAACGTTACTGCAGACACAGGTCAAACAGCCCATAACAACATTTAGTCTAGGGTGGCGCTGAACAGCAGACAGTTTATGTTGAACATTAAACTAAAGTTGCACTAATGAGAACCTTTGTAGCTCCGTATTGTGATGTACTGTAGACGCAATAAAGAAATTGTTATAAAACAGGGATGTAACGCTGAGGCTCTATAAGGCGCTGGTCAGACCGCATTTGGAGCATTGTGAGCCGTTTTTGGGCCCCGTATCTGAGGAAGGATGTGCCGGCACTGGAGAGGGTCCTGAGGAGGTTTACAAGAATTATCCCAGGAATGAGCGGTTAACAATGAACTGCAGGTGCTGTAAAAATCGAAGGTAGACAGTCTGAAGAAGGGTCTCAACCCGAAATGTCACCTATTCATTCGCTAGTTGCTGCCTCACTAGCTGAGTTTCTCCAGCATTTTTGTCTACCAGGAATGAGTGGGTTAATATATATGATGAGTGTTTGACGGCACTGGGCCTGTACTCGCTGGAGTTTAGATGAATGAGGGGGGCATAATCGACAATAGACAATAGCCAATATGTGCAGGAGTAGGCCATTCGGCCCCTCAAGGCAGCATCGCCATTCAATGTGATCATGGCTGATCAGCCCAATTACTACCCCGTCCCTGCCTTCTCCCCATATCCCCTGACTCCGCAATCTTTAAGAGCCCTATCTAGCTCTATCTTGAAAGTATCCAAAGAACCCGCCTCCACCGCCCTCTGAGGCAGAGAATTCCACAGACTCACAATTTTCTTTGGGTGAAAAAGTGTTTCCTCATCTCCGTTCCAAATGGCTTACCCCTTGTTCTTAAACCGTGGCCTCTGGTTGTGGACTCTCCAAACATCGGGAACATGTTTCCTGCCTCTAGCGTGTCCAAACCTTTAATAATCTTAGGTAGACAGAATTGCTGGAGAACCTCAGCAGGTGCGGCAGCATCTATGGAGCGAAGGAAATAGGCAACGTTTCGGGCCGAAACCCTTCTTCAGAGTCTGGACGGAGTCGAAGAAGGGTTTCGGCCCAAACGGTTGCCTTTTTCCTTCGCTCCATAGATGCTGCCTCACCTGCTGAGTTTCTCCAGCAATTTTTTCTACCTTCGATTTTCCAGCATCTGCAGTTCCTTCTTGAACACGTAAATAATCTTATATGTTTCAATAAGATCCCCTCTCATCCTTCTAAACTCCAGAGTGTACAAGCCCAGCCGCTCCATTCTCTTAGCATATGACAGTCCCGCCATCCTAAGAATTGACCTTGTAAACCTACGCTGGACTCCCTCAATAGAAAGAATGTCTATTGAAGTACCTCATTGAAACTTACCAAATAGTGAAAAGCATGGAATAGAGTGACTGCGGAGAGGATGTTTCCACTAGTGGGAGAGTGTAGGGCCGTTCCATTATAATGGTGATGAGGAGGAATTTCTTTAGCCGGTGGGTGATGAATCTGTGCAATTCATTCACAGACAATGGATATTTCTAAGGCGTATATTGACAGATTCTTGATTAGTGCGGGTGTCAGGGGTTCTGGGGAGAAGGCAGGAGAATGGGGTTAGGAAGGAGAGATAGATCAGCCTCATTGAATGGGGGAGTAGACTTGATTGGCCGAATGGCCTAATTCTGCTCCTTTAACTTGTGAACTACGAGAGTGAAACTGCTTCCCCACAATTCTAACTCCACTGGGCAGTTTTGATGAAGAAATGGGTCGAGATATAGAAGGAAATGTTCCATCTCCAAAACCTACACCCACCGTGCACTTACCATCAGGGTCTCGACCCGAAACGTCACCTATAACAAGAGGATTTCAGTATAGGAATAAAGAGGCTCTTCTGCAGTTGTATAGGGCTCTGGTGAGACTACATCTGGAGTATTGTGTACAGTTTTGGTCTCCTAATTTGAGGAAGGACATCCTTGTGATTGAGGCAGTGCAGCGTAGGTTCACGAGATTGATCCCTGGGATGGCGGGACTGTCATATGAGGAAAGATTGAAAAGACTAGGCTTGTATTCACTGGAGGTTAGAAACATAGAAACATAGAAATTAGGTGCAGGAGTAGGCCATTCGGCCCTTCGAGCCTGCACCGCCATTCAATATGATCATGGCTGATCAACCAACTCAGTATCCCGTACCTGCCTTCTCTCCATACCCTCTGATCCCCTTAGCCACAAGGGCCACATCTAACTCCCTCTTAAATATAGCCAATGAACTGGCCTCAACTACCCTGTGTGGCAGAGAGTTCCAGAAACTCACCACTCTGTGTGAAAAAAGTCTTTCTCATCTCGGTCTTAAAGGATTTCCCCCTTATCCTTAAGCTGTGACCCCTTGTCCTGGACTTCCCCAACATTGGGAACAATCTTCCTGCATCTAGCCTGTCCAACCCCTTAAGAATTTTGTAAGTTTCTATAAGATCCCCTCTCAATCTCCTAAATTCTAGAGAGTATAAACCGAGTCTATCCAGTCTTTCTTCATAAGACAGTCCTGACATCCCAGGAATCAGTCCGGTGAACCTTCTCTGCACTCCCTCTATGGCAACAATGTCCTTCCTCAGATTTGGAGACCAAAACTGTACGCAATACTCCAGGTGTGGTCTCACCAAGACTCTGTACAACTGAAGTAGAACCTCCCTGCTCCTATACTCAAATCCTTTTGCTATGAAAGCTAACATACCATTCGCTTTCTTCATTGCCTGCTGCACCTGCATGCCTACTTTCAATGACTGGTGTACCATGACACCCAGGTCTCACTGCATCTCTTCTTTTCCTAATCGGCCACCATTTAGATAATAGTCTGCTTTCCTGTTTTTGCCACCAAAGTGGATAACCTCACATTTACCCACATTATACTGCATCTGCCAAACATTTGCCCACTCACCCAGTCTATCCAAGTCACCTTGCAGTCTCCTAGCATCCTCCTCACAGCTAACACTTCCCTCCAGCTTAGTGTCATCCGCAAACTTGGAGATATTGCCTTCAACTCCCTCATCAAGATCATTAATATATATTGTAAATAGCTGGGGTCCCAGCACTGAGCCCTGCGGTACCCCATTAGTCACTGCCTGCCATTGTGAAAAGGACCCGTTTACTCCTACTCTTTACCTTCTGTTTGCCAGCCAGTTCTCTATCCACATCAATACTGAACCCCCAATGCTGTATGCTTTAAGTTTGTATACTAATCTCTTATGTGGGACCTTGTCGAAAGCCTTCTGGAAGTCCAGATATACCACATCCACTGGTTCTCCCTTATCCACCCTACTAGTTACATCCTCGAAAAAATTCCACAAGATTCGTCAGACATGATTTACCTTTCGTAAATCCATGCTGACTTTGTCCAATGATTTCACCACTTTCCAAATGTGCTGCTATCCCATCTTTAATAACTGACTCTAGCAGTTTCCCCACTACCAATGTTAGACTAACTGGTCTGTAATTCCCCATTTTCTTCTACCCTCCCTTCTTAAAAAGAGGGGTTACGTTTGCTACCCGCCAATCCTCAGGAACTACTCCAGAATCTAAAGAGTTTTGAAAGATTATCACTAATGCATCCACTATTTCCTGAGCTACTTCCTTAAGTACTCTGGGATGCAGCCTATCTGGCCCTGGGGATTTATCGGCCTTTAATCTATTCAAGTTACCCAACACCACTTCCCGACTAACCTAGATTTCACTCAATTCTTCCTTTGACCCGCGATCCCCTGCTATTTCTGGCAGATTATTTATGTCTTCCTTAGTGAAGACGGAACCAAAGTAGTTATTCAATTGGTCCGCCATATCCTTGTTCCCCTTGATCAACTCACCTGTTTCTGACTGCAAGGGACCTACATTTGTTTTAACTAATCGCTTTCTCTTCACATATCTATAAAAACTTTTGCAGTCAGTTTTTATGTTCCCTGCCAGTTTTCTTTCATAATCTATTTTTCCTTTCCTAATTAAGCCCTTTGTCCTCCTCTGCTGGTCTCTGAATTTCTCCCAGTCCTCTGGTATGCTGCTTTTTCTGGCTACTTTGTACGCATCATCCTTTGCCTTGATACTATCCCTGATTTCCCTTGTTATCCATGGATGCACTACCTTCCCCGATTTATTCTTTTGCCAAACTGGGATGAACAATTTTTGTAGTTTATCCATGCAGTCTTTAAATGTCTTCCATTGTATATCCACCGTCAACCCTTTTAGAATTAATTGCCAGTCAATCTTGGCCAATTCACATCTCATACCCTCAAAGTTGCCTTTCTTTAAGTTCAGAACCCTTGTTTCTGAATTAACAATGTCACTCTCCATCCTAATGATTATGATTATGAATTACACTTTCGCTGCCTCAGGAAATCAGCCAACATAATCAAAGATCGGCACAAAATGCTGGGGTAACTCAGCGGGACAGGCAGCATCCCTGGAGAGAAGGATATAAACCTAAACATAAAGACTTGTCCCACCCCGGTCATTCCTTCTTCTCCCCGCTCCCATCTGACAGAAAGTACAGAAGCTTGAAAGCGCGCACCACCAGACTCAGGAACAGCTTCTTCCCCTCTGTTATCAGGCTTATTAAATGTCCTTCCATATAACTAGGGTGCAGTCCCAATCTCCCAACCTACTAGTGCGAACATTGGACTTTGTCCCTGGAACTGTTACTCAACGACGTTGAGAAGTATATTCTGCACTCTGTAGCTTTCCCTTTGCTCAACCTATTGCGATTGTGTGTGCCTTGATCATAAACATGTGGAGATAGAGTCATAGAGTGATACAGTGTGGAAACTGGCCTTCAGCCCAACTTGCCCACAGCGGCCAACATGTCCCAGCTACACTGGTCCCACCTGCCTGTGCTTGGTCCATATCCCTCCAAACCTGTTCTATCCATGTACCTGTGTAATTGTTTCTTAAACGTTGGGATTGTCCCTGCCTCAACTGCCTCCTCCGGCAGCTTGTTGGCCGAATGGCCTACTACTGCACCTATTGTCAATGTGTGGTGGGAAGGGGAATATGCTGGGGATTATTCTCAGAGAGAAGGTTATAGACAATAGACAATAGGTGCAGGAGGAGGCCATTGGGCCCTTTGAGCCAGCACCGCCATTCATTGTGATCATGGCTGATCATCCCCAATCAATAACCCGTGCCTGCCTTCTCCCCATATCCCTTGACTCCACTAGCCCCTAGAGCTCTATCTAACTCTCTCTTAAATCCATCCAGTGACTTGGCCTCCACTGCCCTTTGTGGCAGGGAATTCCACAAATTCACAACTCTGGGTGAAAAAGTTTTTTCTCACCTCAGTGTTAAATGGCCTCCCCTTTATTCTAAGACTGTGGCCCCTGGTTCTGGACTCGCCCAACATTGGGAACATTTTTCCTACATCTAGCTTGTTTAGTCCTTTTATAATGTTATATGCAGGGCCGGCCTTAGGAGATGCGGGGCCCAAATGGGAAATTTTTTAATAAATATAAATGAGTCGTGTGTCGTGAATAACATGACAATTCGAGGGAGAGTTCCTTTCACAGCGTGTAGCCAGGGGTAAAGTTGCAAGGAGGGAAGGAACATTGAGAAGGTCGGGGTTCATGCCAGTAACTCACTCACTCACCGCTGCCGCAGCGCTCCGGGCGCGGAGCCACTGCATTGTGGCCGGGGGGGGGGGGGGGGGGGAAGCAGCTCACGTGGCTACGAGCGGCTTCCATCACCGGACAGCGGAACCGACTGCCATCTCAGCGCCTTCTGCCGGCCCGCTCACATCTGGCAGTGCTCTCCATCTGAACAGTGAGGGGACCAGCTCAAGAGCAAAGATCATAGAGCGGAGTGGGCCAGCGGGTGATGGATAATAGTACGATTAAATGAGCTTACCAGTTTGAAGTTTGATCTTTATTTTATGAGGAGTTATGATGAGGGATTACGTGAAGAACCCGTCAGTCACGCATGCGCGTCAACCTTCAAAGCAGCGGTGTGGAGTCACAGACTGGAACATTGACCTGAGAATAGTAAGATTGAAGAAACTAGAACAACCAGCTGGTTTTATGAGGAGGGGTTGGGAGTGGAGGGCACGTAATCCCTCATCATAACTCCTCATAAAATAAAGATCAAACTTCAAACTGGTAAGTTCTCGTTTAATCTTACTATTTTACTTCGGAGTCACGTGAGTGACTTCATGAAGATTTTAAAGCTCTGTGACTCCATGCCGTGGAACGAATCCATGCGTCAAGCACTGTATAGTTGACCAAGGAGAGTGGGCAAAACTGTAGAGACATGACATAATGAACAAATTGAATTTAATGTGTAGTTAACCATAACAAAGCAACAACAGTTCCCCTTCTACCCGAGAGGACATTAAAGCGAACTTAAAACTGAGTTAGCAAACACGCTTGTTCTGGCTAAAGGCTTATTATAAAACGTTTGAAACGTGCGTGCTGAGGACCACCCTGCAGCCGACAATATCTGGTCTAGCGGGACGTCCATGGCCCTCGCCGCCGACGTTGCTGCAGACCTGGTGGAATGAGGTTTGAATATTTTTGTATCATCCCAGCCTTTTTAAAACTTGCTGTAACCTTGCTGGAAATAGTCTGAGTTGAAACCTGCTTATGTGGTTTCCTGTGGCTAATCAATAATGCTAACTCAGACCCCCAAAGCCCCTTGGTGAGGGTAATGTACTGCCAAATTGGGAGGTGAACTGTAACTTCAATCCCGAGGTACCTGGTCTACTCTGTTTTATAGGCTCATACACAAAGAAGGTGAAACTATCAGCCGAGGTGAGCATCCTGTCTAAACTGAGCTTATGCAAGGACTGGACCCTCTGTGCTGAAACTAATGCCATCAGCATAGCCACTTTATGTGTGAGTTGGAGTAGAGACAGGGAAGTTGGCGGAGACCATGACCGGAGTAAAGTTAACACCCCCCCTACATCCCAAATTTCTGAATATCTGGGCCTAGGAGGATTTGAAATGAAGACTCCCCTCATGAACCTAGACACTAGAGGGTGAGACCCCACCAACTGGTGTTCTGAATATGGCAGCAGGGATGATGACAGCACACTTCCGGCACTGTTGAGGGCACTGTAGCTCAACTTTTCACCGTAACACAGTTTGGAGAGGAACTCCAGAACATTAGCAATTTGTACTGCCTCATAAGAAATGTCAGCCTGTGCACAGAACAGTTCCAATTTCCTGATATATGAAGCATATCGCTTCTGAGTACTGCCTCTCCATGCCGCAGTTTGCACATCCACCGTGCGATCAGCTAGTCCCAGTCCAAGGAACGGTCTTCTTAAAACCTGCAAATCAATAAATTGAGCCGATCATGTAGAGGATGTATTTCACCAGACACCAGGTTTGTTAACAACGTCTTGCCTTTAGGAACCTTCCACACAGGTTCTACAACCCTGCTCAGGACCAGAGGACACCAGGGCTGAGTCGGCCAGTCAGGGACTACCAGGATGCCGGAGGCAGAGTCCTGCTGAATTTTCTGCAGACAGCGAATGACGAGGCAAAATGGGGGCAATGCATAGAAATATATTGCACCCCAATGTAACGAAAAAGCATATATCGCTACTGCCCCTGGGTCTGGTTCCCATGCAACATACTTGGGTAATTGATGGTTTAGCCTTGAAGCGAACAATCCATATTACTATTAGTAGTAAGCACAAGGTAGTGATTGTGGGAGATTTCAATTTTCCAAAAATAGACTGGGAAACACATTCTGTAAATGGGCTGGATGATTTGGAGTTTGTAAAATGTGTGCAGGATAGTTTTTTGCAGCAGTACATAGAGGTATCGACCAGAGAAGGGGCAGTGCTGGACCTCCTGTTAGGAAATGAGGCAGGTCAGGTGACGGAGGTATGCGTTGGTGAGCACTTCGGGACCAGTGATCACAATACCATTAGTTTCAATATAATTATGGAGAGAGTCAGAACTGGACCTAGGGTGGAGATTTTTGATTGGAGAAAGGCTAACTTTGAGGGAATGCGTAAGGATTTTAAAGGAGTGAATTGGGACACTTTGTTTCATGGGAAGGATGTAGAAGAGAAATGGAGGACATTTAAAGGGGAAATTGTAGTACAGAATCTTTATGTCCCTGTTAGGTTGAAAGGAAATAGTAAAAATTGGAAAGAGCCATGGTTTTCAAGGGGAAATTGGACACTTGTTTCGAAAAAAAAGAGAGATATCTACAATAATTATAGGAGGCATGGAGTAAATGAGGTGCTAGAGTAGTATAAAGAATGTAAAAATAATCTTAAGAAAGAAATTAGGAAGGCTAAAAGAAGATATGAGGTTGCTTTGGCAAGAAAGGTGAAAGTAAACCCAAAGGGTTTCTACAGCTATATTAATAGCAAAAGGATAACGAGGGATAAAATTGGACCATTAGAGAACCAGAATGACAGCTATCTGCAGAGCCAAAAGAGATGGGGGAGATATTGAACAATTTTATTTTCTTCGGTATTCACCAAGGAGAAGGATATTGAACTCTGTGAGTTAAGGGGAAAAAGTAGAGTAGCTATGGAAACTATGAGATTTAAAGAGGAGGAAGTACTGACACTTTTGAAAAATATAAAGTGGATAAGTTCTCCAGGTCCTGACAGGATATTCCCTAGGACATTGAGGGAAGTTAGTGTAGAAATAGCAGGAGCTATGACAGAAATATTTCAAAATGTCATTAGAAACGGGAATAGTGCCGGAGGATTGGCGTACTGCGCATGTTGTTCCATTGTTTTAAAAAGGGGTTCAAATAATAAACCTAGCAATTATAGACCTATTAGTTTGACGTCAGTGGTGGGCAAATTAATGGAAAGGATTACTTAGAGATAATATATATAAGCATCTGGATAAACAGGGTCTGATCAGGAACAGTCAACATGGATTTGTGCCTGGAAGGTCATGTTTGACAAACCTTCTTGAATTTTTTGAAGCGGTAACTAGGGAAATTGATGAGGGTAAAGCAGTGGATGTTGTCTATGTGGATTTCAGTAAAGCCTTTGACAAGGTTCCCCATGGAAGGTTGGTTAAGAAGGTTCAATCTTTGGGTGTTAATGGCGGAAGTAGCAAGATGGATTCAACATTGGCTGAATGGGAGATGTCAGAGAGTAATGGTGGACGGCTGTTTGTCAGGTTGGAAGCCGGTGTCCAGTGGGGTGCCTCAGGGATCTGTGTTGGGTCCAACTGTTGTTTGTCATGTACATCAATGATCTGGATGATGGGGTGAAAATTGGATAAGTAAGTATGCAGATGATACTAAGATAGGTGGTGTTGTGGATAATGAAGTAGATTTTCAAAGTCTACAGAGAGATTTGGGTCATTTGGAAAAGTGGGCTGAAAGATGGCAGATGGAGTTTAATGCTGTTAAGTGTGAAGTGCTATATCTTGGCAGGACAAATCAAAATAGGACGTACATGGTAAATGGTAGGGAATTGAGGAACGCTGTGGAACATAGGGATCTAGGAATAACTGTGCATAGATCCCTGAAGGTGGAATCGCATGTAGATAGGGTGGTAAAGAAAGCCTTTGGTGTGCTGGCCTTTATAAATCAGAGCATTGAATATAGGAGTAGGGAAGTAATGTTAAAATTGTACAAGGCATTGGTAAGACCAATTCTGGAGTATGGTGTACAATTTTGGTCGCCTAGTTATAGGAAGGATGTCAACAAAATAGAGAGAGTACAGAGGAGATTTACTAGAATGTTGCCAGGGTTCCAGCAACTATGTTACAGAGAAAGGTTGAACAAGTTAGGTCTTTATTCTTTGGAGCGCAGAAGGTTAAAGGGGGGACTTGATTGAGGTCTTTAAAATGATGAAAGGGATAGACAGAGTTGACGTGGATACGTTTTTCCCATTGAGGTAGGGAAGATTCAAACAAGAGGGCATGACATGAGAATTAAGGGACAGAAGTTTAGGGTAACGTGAGGGGGAACTTCTTTACTCAGAGGGTGGTGGTTGTGTGGAATGAGCTTCCAGCAGAAGTGGTGGAGGCAGGATCGATTTTAACATTTAAAAGTAAAGTGGATAGGTATATGGACATGAAGGGAATGGAGGGGTGTGGTCTGAGTGCAGGTAGATGGGACTAGGGGAAAACAAATGGTTGGCACGGACTGGAAGGGCCGAGAGGGCCTGTTTCCGTGCTGTAATTGTTATATGGTTATATGGTTATATGGTTATATCCGGTGTTCCATACCTAGAAATAATATCCTTAAACACTCTATGATTCAACACCCATTCTGTGTTGTCATTGATTTTGTGTGACCTGGTGTCCGCCATAGTGTTGAATCTACCTGGAAGGTAGATAGCTGAAACCCAAATATATCGAGCAATACACCATTTCCAAATACGACATGCCAAATTATCACAGGATACTGACTTGATACCACCCATGTGATTTATAGATGCCACTGCTGTGGTGTTATCTATCTGTATTTGAACATGCACGTGGTGCATATGTGCACAATAAGCTTTCAAGCCATACAGGGCTGCAAGCAACTCCAGATAGTTAACACCATGCAGCTGCAGAAAAGATATCTCATGCATATTCCACCTGCCACCGCGGCTAATAACGGTGTCAGTAGTGCCCCACCCCAGAGAACGTGCATCAGTCTGTAAAATAATTGCAGGGCTTTCAATTGAAATATTGCCAGAACAATGGCCAAAATAGGCTATCCACCATTGTAGCTCATTAATGGCTTCGGCCAGTAATTGCATGGTTCTGTCAAAGTAGCCTAAATTAAGTTTAAGTGCCTGCACCTTTGCTCTTTGTAATTGCTGATAGTGCAAAGGCCCATATTTGGCAGCTGGAAATGTAGCCACCAATTTCCCAATTAAGCTAGCTACTTGTCGAATTGAAGGCAGCTGCTGAGTGCTCAGATGATTGCAGGCTTCTATTAACTTCAATCTCTTGCCGTCAGGCAAGGTGATTAACAAGTGATTGGAATTAATAGTAAATCCCAAATAATCCATAAGCCTGGATGGAGTCAACCTGGATTTTTCAGGGTGAATTAAGAACCAACTGTTCAAACAGTAATTTGGTGGCTGAAACCGCCAACATAGCCAATTCCATGGTTTTCCCTTTAATGAGAATATCGTCCAAATAAGCCATAACTATGTGTTTCTGCTCTCTTAGAGCCAGCACAGGTTTTAATATTTTAGTAAACAACCTGGGAGCTAAGGTTAACCCATTCGGCAACGCTTTAAACTGCCATAGCTGCCCCATCCATTTAAACTTTAAGTATTTTCTGTGATCCTTGTGAATAGATATGGAATAATAAACATCTTTAAGATTAATGCATGCCATATAACATCCCCTGGAAATTAGCTGTTTTGCCGTTATTAAACTTTCCATTTTTAAATGTTTGTACTGCACAAAAGTATTAAGTTGGGTTAAATCCAAAATAATGCGACATCCCCCATCCTTCTTCTCCCTGGGGAAGATATTAGATACAAATTCGCGAGGTTCATGACTGGTCTTTTCAATCACTCTTTTAGCACATAACTTATCAATTTCAGCCTGAACTTCCAAATCATCCCGCTTTGAACGAGTAAAGGTACAGTTTGGAACATGCTGTGTGGGTGGGAGAAAGCCCGCAAACTCAAAAAGTCAGAAGTTAACCACTCATGCACAAAGAAACGTAACCTACCACCAACATGCAATAAGCCCGCACCCAGCATGTTACATTGAGACCCAGACTCACCTACCTCCGTAGTAGTCGGTGGACTCTGGACGTTTATTTCCTTCCCCGATGTTTGGGGAGTTGAAGTGCTGATGTGCGCCAGCTGTGCATCTTGGCTGTCGGCCGGCTTGGGCCATGTCCTAAAAAAGACCTCCGGATGGTTTTTTGGTTTTTCAAGTTGGAGGTGGTCTCCTCAGTGGGTCTTCCGCTGGTCGAGGCGTAGGGGTGCTGACGTTGGAACGGTTGTCTGTTAGGTGGTGGAGCCCGCAGTAGTCCCACAGCCTTAGACTCATCATCCAAATCCTTCACCTGCCTGGGCAGGTCGTCTCCAAACAGCAAATGGGGCGGCTGCACATTACTGGCCTTACACAACCCCGCAAACTTGGGGTTGAGAACAGGACGAGTGGCATTCTTCCGAAAACAGTTAATTTTGAACTGTGCGTTGCACAACAATGCCATTGCGTCCCTTTGAGCCTCCGATAATTCGCAGCCGTCTACCGACCTGGCAAATGCTGTCACCCCAACGCCAGCAGATTCAAAATTCTCTGTAATTTGACCTCTTGCGTCTTTATGCCGCCGCCGATACAGCTCCAGATGGAACTATTGACCATGGGTACCTTCTGGGCAGGACAATTGCTGGGAGCATGGTACCTCATGGCTGTCTCCATCATAACATGCTCCTGCAGCTGATGAGAAGCCAGATAGTTTATGTTGGCTGCGAGCTCTTCTTCCAGAGGCTCCCCAACCAGCGACGGCATAGCAAATTTCGTGACCATAGTTGGCACTTCCGCATCCCGCGGGTCTCGCACCGAGCGGTCCTCCGCCCATGACTGGTGCTCTGTGCTCCTGTCTTCTGACGGGGACACATCATGCAGCCCTGCACCAGGCGCTGCTGCGAGCCCCCGAGGCTCGCTGAGATATGCCTCCTGTCCGGAGGGCACATCATGTTGGAGCATCCTCTCCAGAAGATGCTCCATGCGGGAAGGGCGTCCGCCGACGCTTCCCGCTCGGGGAGGTGAACACTCCCGGCCGGACTCACCAGAGTCCACTGGCCTGTTGGACTTGCACTTGGCCTTCCCGACCCGCAGAGTAACCACAGTGCTGTCCATGGGCTCCCAGCCCGGGGTCGCTGGCTGTAGAGTCGGCGACCTCGACGGTGAAACGGACTGCCGCCCGCTGACCATACTGGCACGGTCTTCAGAAGCGGTTCTCCCTGCAGCCCGATGAGACTTCACCATTTCCATGACTTCTTGCTGAAAAACAGAACAAGAAAAAGCCCGCAGACTAAGTTTGAGACTTACCTGGAGGCCCTTTTAAAACAACCGCAGGTGGAGCAACGCGGCACCAGTCAGTCAGAGCGCCATGCGTTAGACGCAATGACGCGCATGTGTGGCTGACGGGTTCTTCACGTAGTCACTCATGTGACTCCAAAGTAAAATCCCTGTTTGGTTCCAGGTCAGTGGAGAGGGAGAGGAATCCTCACCTCTGGGAACTTGTATGGGAAGTTGGGATTTAATTCCCAGTCGGAGCCGACCGTCTGATCTCTGCTTCAGCTGGATGCAGGAATAGTGGTGGGTGGAAGAGGAGATGGGGAGAGGGAGAGGGAGAGGGAGAGGGAGAGGGAGAGGGAGAGGGAGAGGGGGAGGAGGAGGGAGAGGGGAGAGGGAGATGGAGAGGGGAGAGAGAGGAGGGAGAGGGAGAGGGGGAGGATAGGGAGAGGGAGGTGCAGGGAGAGAGGGAGATCAGTGTGAAGGGAGAGAAAAGAGGAATGTGGTGAGATGGAAAGGTCAGGAGGAGAAAAGAAGGAAGAGAGGTGGGCGAGAGGATTTCAGCTAAAGTCATCTAATGCTGGGACATAGAGAGGAGGGGCCGGGCGAGGGTGGGGAAATCTCGGGGGTGAGGGGGTGGAAGAGAATAATGTTGAAATCAGACAATGAGTGTGTTTATTCTATGGTCCAACACATGCAGCGAGGTAGAGTGACATTCATTTTGTATACAGTTCAGGACAAATATCACAATACATAAGCACTAGGGCGGTCATGGTGGCGCAGCGGTAGAGTCGCTGCCCTACAACAAAATGCAGCGCCGGAGACCCAGGTTCGATCCTGACTACGGGCGCTGTCTGTACGGAGTTTGCACGTTCTCCCCGTGACCTGCGTGGGTTTTCTTCAAGATCTTCGGTTTCTTCCCACACTTCAAAGACGTGCAGGTTTGCAGGTTAATTGTCTGGCTATTCATGTAAAATTGTCCCTAGTGTGTGTAGGGTAGTGTTAATGTGTGGGGATTTGCGGTTGGTGTGGACTCGGTGGACCGAAGGGCCTGTTTCCATTCTGTGTCTTTAAACTAAACTATGATACATTTAAAGGTAGACAAAAATGCTGGAGAAACTCAGCGGGTGAGGCAGCATCTATGGAGCGAAGGAATGGGGTGCCATTTCAGGTCGAGACCCTTCTTCGGATACATTTAGCCGGCCTCCACCGCCCTCTGAGGCAGAGAATTCCACAGACACACAACTCTCTGTGTGAAAAAGTGTTTCCTCGTCTCCGTTCTAAATGGCTTACCCCTTATTCTTAAACTGTGGCCCCTGGTTCTGGACTCCCCCAACATCGGGAACCTGTTTCCTGCCTCTAGCCTGTCCAAACCCTGAATAATCTTATATGTTTCAATGAGATCCCCTCTCATCCTCCAAAAGAGTGTACAAGCCCAGCTGCTCCATTCTCTCAGCATATGACAGTCCTGCCATCCCAGGAATTAACCTTGTAAACCTACGCTGCACTCCCTCAATAGTTTAGAGAGGGTACACAGACACCTTAAAGTCGTCAGTACTTTATTAAGCATACATTATATATAGCCCTGGCTGTACGTGGTCTGTCACGATCACTAGAGAGAGAGCTAGGGGCGTGTGAGTTACAATTATACTAAATGGTGGGGGGAGTGGTTAGCATGGACATCGTTACTATCAATTAAAGGTGTACACACATATCATCTACATCCTTCCTCTACCAAAACAAACAGTGAGTGACAGGGTGACCACGTCTCATGCGCTAGGGTGAATGCAAACAGTAAAGCACAGGGATACAGGATCACACGTAATCGCCGTAACGGACCGGCGGCCTGACCAGGCGACCAGACCGGGTCCGCACCTCGCCATCACCTCCTTCCCCGACGGGAACAAGCGGGGACGCTGGGGCATGGTGGGGGCTACGGACAGGAGAACCCCTTGGCGACGAAGTCATCGGGGAGGGTGGCGAAGAGAAGGGCGAGGAAGCCTGAGAAAGCGGGACCGCAGCCGGGAGGCGGACAGGAGGAGGATGGGGGGGGGAGAGGAACGGGCAAAGCACAGGGCCGCGACAGTGGCAGCAGGGGGCCATACGGAGCCGCCGGGGGAGGGAGAGGCTCGTTCACGAGCCGGAGATGCTGGCGGGACCGGCGGTACACCCGTCCGTCGTGGTTGACAAGGTACGAACGAGGGGAACCGGCAGAGCCGACGACCACGGCCAGCCTGGAACGGCCAGAAGAGGACCACATACGGACGACCTGGCCGGGGAGAAGAGGGCAGAGGACACGGCAGGACCTGTCGTGGGAACGCTTCTGGATACTGTGTCTTTCGGTAATGCGTTCCCGGACCAAGGCAGGTTTAAAGACGGAGGGGGACTGGGACTGCTGAGACACCGGGACCGTGGGCCTCGTGACTCGGTACATGAGTCGCTGAGCCGGGGAGCCCAGGGCATGGTCGCGGGAGATGTTGCGGAGGTTCAGCAGGGCCAGGTAGATGTCGGAGCGGGATAGGCGACAACGCTCCAACAATCCTTTAGCACTGCGGACCGCGCGCTCGGCCAGTCCGTTGCTCTGTGGGTATTCTGGGCTGCTGGTGTAATGACGAAAGTTCCATCGTTCGGCAAAAGTGCGGAACTCGGCACTGGTGAACTGGCTGCCGTTGTCCGACTGCAGGCTGACGGGGGACCCGAAGGTGGCAAAGTGGCGGCGCAACTTCTCGATGACCGCGGAAGAGAGGGAGTGGAGCTGGTCAACTTCAAACCAGCTGGAGTAAGAGTCGACAAGCACCAGGAAGTGCTTTCCGTGCCACTCGAAGATGTCGGTTGCTAGCGCAGACCATGGCAGGTCAGCAGCTGACTGCTGCAGGAGCGGCTGCCGCTGTTGCTGTGGAGCGAGGCTGTTGCAGGTAGGGCACGCGGAGACCCTATCCTGGGATGTAGCGAGGCATGTCAGGCCAGAAGAACTGGCTCTGAGCGATGGAAAGGGTCGCCTCGGCCCCGGGATGGCCACGATGAGCGGTTTCGAAGTATTGTTCCCGTAGTGCTGCGGGCACCACCACCTTGTGCCCCTTCACAATCACACCATCACGCAGCACCAACTCGTCACGAACCAAGAAGTAAGGCACCGCTGCGGCCGGCAGGGAAGAACGGCGGTCTGGCCAACCCTGCTTGATGATCGCGGCCAGCTGCTGTAGCGAAGCGTCTGCTGCCGTGTGCTTGGCCAGGGACTTCAACTGACCGGAGGGCACGAAGTTCACGCCCAGGACTATCAGATAACCATATAACCATATAACCATATAACAATTACAGCACGGAAACAGGCCCTCTCGGCCCTTCCAGTCCGTGCCGACCATTTGTTTTCCCATAGTCCCATCTACCTGCACTCAGACCATACCCCTCCATTCCCTTCATGTCCATATACCTATCCACTTTACTCTTAAATGTTAAAATCGATCCTGCCTCCACCACTTCTGCTGGAAGCTCATTCCACACAGCCACCACCCTCTGAGTAAAGAAGTTCCCCCTCACGTTACCCCAAAACCTCTGTCCCTTAATTCTCATGTCATGCCCTCTTGTTTGAATCTTCCCTACCCTCAATGGGAAAAAAAAACGTATCCACGTCAACTCTGTCTATCACTTTCATCATTTTAAAGACCTCAATCAAGTCCCCCCTTAACCTTCTGCGCCCTCCAAAGAATAAAGACCTAACTTGTTCAACCTTTCTCTGTAACATAGTTGCTGGAACCCTGGCAACATTCTAGTAAATCTCCTCTGTACTCTCTCTATTTTGTTGACATCCTTCCTATAACTAGGTGACCAAAAATTGTACACCATACTCCAGAATTGGTCTTACCAATGCCTTGTACAATTTTAACATTACTTCTCTACTCCTATATTCAATGCTCTGATTTATAAAGGCCAGCACACACAAAGGCTTTCTTTACCACCCTATCTACATGCGATTCCACCTTCAGGGAACTATGCACAGTTATTCCTAGATCCCTCTGTTCCACAGCATTCCTCAATTCCCTACCATTTACCATGTACGTCCTATTTTGATTTGTCCTGCCAAGATGTAGAACTTCACACTTATCAGCATTAAACTCCTTCTGCCATCTTTCAGCCCACTTTTCCAAATGGCACAAATCTCTCTGTAGACTTTGAAAATCTACTTCATTATCCACAACACCACCTATCTTAGTATCATCTGCATACTTACTTATCCAATTTTCCACCCCATCATCCAGATCATTGATGTACATGACAAACAACAGTGGACCCAACAAGATCCCTGAGGCACCCCACTGGTCACCGGCTTCCAACCTGACAAACAGCCATCCACCATTACTCTCTGACATCTCCCATTCAGCCACTGTTGAATCCATCTTGCTGCTCCGCCATTAACACCCAAAGATTGAACCTTCTTAACCAAACCTTCCATGGGGAACCTTGTCAAAGGCCTTACTGAAATCCATATAGACAACATCCACTGCTTTACCCTCATCAATTTCCCTAGTTACCGCTTCAAAAAATTCAAGATGGTTTGTCAAACATGACCTTCCAGCACAAATCCATGTTGACTGTTCCTGATCAGACCCTGTTTATCCAGATGCTTATATATATTATCTCTAAGTATCCTTTCCATTAATTTGCCCACCACTGACGTCAAACTAATAGGTCTATAATTGCTAGGTTTATTATTTGAACCCTTTTTAAACAATGGAACAACATGCGCAGTACGCCAATCCATCCTCCGGCACTATTCCCGTTTTCTAATGACATTTTGAAATATTTCTGTCATAGCTCCTGCTATTTCTACACTAACTTCCCTCAATGTCCTAGGGAATATCCTGTCAGGACCTGGAGACTTATCCACTTTATATTTTTCAAAAGTGTCAGTACTTCCTCCTCTTTGAATCTCATAGTTTCCATTAGCTACTCTACTTTTTCCCCTTAACTCACCGAGTTCAATATCCTTCTCCCTTGGTGAATACCGAAGAAAAAGAAATTGTTCAATATCTCCCCCAATCTCTTTTGGCTCTGCAGATAGCTGTCCATTTTGGTTCTCTAATGGTCCAATTTTATCCCTCGTATTCCTTTTGCTATTATTTTAGCTGTAGAAACCCTTTGGGTTTACTTTCACCTTTCTTGCCAAAGCAACCTCATATCTTCTTTTTAGCCTTCCTAATTTCTTTCTTAAGATTCTTTTTACATTCTTTATACTCTCTAGCACCTCATTTACTCCATGCCTCCTATAATTATTGTAGATATCTCTCTTTTTTCGAAAAAAGTGTCCCAATTTCCCTTGAAAACCATGGCTCTTTACTAATTTTTACTATTTCCTTTCAACCTAACAGGGACATAAAGATTCTGTACTTCTTACAATTTTCCCCTTTAAATGTCCTCCATTTTCTCTTCTACATCCTTCCCATGAAACAGTGTCCCAATTCACTCCTTTAAAATCCTTACGCATTCCCTCAAAGTTAGCCTTTCTCCAATCAAAAATCTCCACCCTAGGTCCAGTTCTGACTCTCTCCATAATTATATTGAAACTAATGGATTATTGTGATCACTGGTCCCGAAAAGTGATCTCACCAACGCATACCTCCGTCACCTGACCTGCCTCATTTCCTAACAGGAGGTCCAGCACTGCCCCTTCTCTGGTCGATACCTCTATGTACTGGCTGCAAAAAACTATCCTGCACACATTTTACAAACTCCAAACCATCCAGCCCATTTACAGAATGGTGTTTCCCAGTCTATTTTTGGAAATTGAAATCTCCCACAATCACTACCTTGCGCTTACTACTAATATCTGCTATCTCCTTACATATTTGCTCTTCCAATTCACGCTCCCCATTTGGCGGTCTATTATAATACACCCCTAAAAGTGTTGCTACACCGTTACCCACCTCAGTTCCACCCAAATAGCCTCCCTAGACGAGCCCTCTAATGCTATCCTGCCAAAAGCACTGCTGTAATATCTTCTCTGACAAGCAATGCAACACCTCCCCCTCTGGTCCCTCCAATTCTAACACACCTGAAGCAACGAAATCCTGGAATATTTAGTTTCCAATCACAGCCCTCTGCAACCATGTTTCACTGATTGCCACAACATCATATTTTCCAGGTGTCAATCCAGGCTCTAAGTTCGTCCACCTTACTTACAATGCTCCTAGCATTATAAATATACACATTTTAGAAACCCACCAATCCTTATTCTCTGTCTATTATCTTTTTCATCTTCTCGCCTACATTTAGATCCAAGTGCTTCCCTTCTCTGCTCTTGCCCCACACCCTGACCCTAGCCCCTCTAACCCGAGTCCTCCCCCCAGCCTTTCTAGTTTAAACGTCTCCCCAGTAGCCTTTGCAATTTCTCCCTGCCAGGATATTGGTCCCCTCGGGCTCAAATGCAACCCGTCCTTTGTGTACAGATCATGCCTTCCCCAAAAGAGGTCCCAGTGATCAAGGAACTTGAATCCCTGCCCACTGCACCAGTCCCTCAGCCACGCATTTATCCTCCACCTCATTTCATTCCTACTCTCACTGTCACGCGGCACAGGCAGTAATCCTGAAATCGTTTACCCTTTTGGTCCTTTCCTTACCTTTCCCCCCAACTCCCAAATTCTCCCTTCAGGACTCATCACTTTTTCTGCCTATGTCATTGGTACCTATGCGTACCACAACATCAGGCTCCTCTCCCTCCCTTATCAGAATCTTTTGTACATGTTCTGACACATGAGAGACCCTGGCACCAGGGAGGCAAACTACATCCGGGTCTCCCGACTGCGTCATACAGAATCGCCTATCCGTCCCCCTAACTATAGAGTCCCCTATTACAATTGCCCTCCTCTTTTTGCTACCCTTCTGAGCATCAGGCCGGTCCTCTGTGCCGGGGCCCGGCCGCTGTTGCTGTATTTCACCAGCTAGGCTGTCCCCCTCCAATCGTACTCAAACCTGAGTACCTATTTTCCAGGTGTACGGTCACAGGGGTACTCTCTAGCCCCTGCCTCAGCCCCTTGCCCTTCCTAACCGTGACCCACTTGTCTGCCTCCTGTGGTCTGGGAGTGACTACCTCCCTGTAGCTCCTCTCTATTACCTCCTCACTCTCCCTGAGGAGATGGAGGTCATCGAGCTGCTGCTCCAGATCGGACGCCTCGTACGGATGTCGGGTTGTGGATGAGAGAGGCGCCCGAGACAGCGTGTCAGCAACAAACATGTCCTTGCCCTTGCGATAAACCACTGTGAAAGTGAAGCGTTGTAGCTGGAGCATCATGCGCTGGAGCCGGGAGGAGGCCATGTGTATCGGCTTGTTGAGGATGGTGACCAGCGGCTGGTGGTCCGTCTCGACAGTGAAGCAGTTGCCCAGGATATAGTCTTTGAATTTGGAGCAGGCAAAGACAACCGCCAGCAGTTTCTTTCTCAATCTGGGCATAGTGTTGTTCAGCGGGTCGTCATTGTGCGGGATGCGTAGGACACAGGCAGTTGCACCCCGTCATGGATCTGCAGGCAGGCGGCCCGAGGCCAAACTTGATGCATCACACGTGAGAACGATGGGGCGCTGGAGGTCGAAGTACTTTCAGCGTTGGCATGCTGACCAGCTTAGATTTGAGGGGTGTCGAATGCATCGCTGGTGTTGCGGGAACCAGGCCCAGGCAGTGTCCTTTTTCACCAGATCCCGCAGAGGGGCACTCAGTTCGCTCAGGTCGGGGATGAACTTTCCCAGGTAGTTTGACCATGCCCAAGAAGCGCTGCAGGCCAGGCACGTCAGCAGTATTACGTGCAGGCATCTCGGATATTGCAGCCGTCTTCTGCGGGTCGGGCTTCAGCCCGATGCCGTGAAAACATGCCCCACGTAGGTGACCTCAGGGACCCGGAATTGGCACTTCTTCGGGTTGAGCTTCAGGTTGACCTCCCGGTGTCCCGCTGCAGCACCTGGCGAAGGTGGTGGTCGTGCTCAGCGACATTCTTCCCATAAACCAGGATGTCCGTCGATCAACAATGATGGCACACGGAACAAGTCAGCAAACAGTTGTTCCATGGTCCTTTGGAACACCTCGCTGGCAGAGTTGATCCCAAAACGGCATGCGGAGGAAGTGATACCTGCCGAAGGGCGTGACTGAAGGTCGTCAGGTGCGAGGATCGCTCGTCTAGAGGAATCTGCCAGAAACGACTCTTGGCATCAAGAACCGAGAACACGGTGGCAGGGCCGACCTGTGCAGCAACATCCTCCACCGTCCGCATGGGATAGTGCGGGCGCCTGCTGGCCAAGTTCAAGTCCTTAGGGTTGATGCAGATCCGTATATTTCGCTCTTGTCTTTCTTCGCAGCGACAACCATAGTAGAAAACCCACCGGGTGGAGTCCGTGACTGGCGCCAGGATGCCCGTGGCCACCCATCTCGCGAAGAGCAGACTCGACCTTGCCCCCTCATGGCAAAGGAACACGGTGCGGGGGAAAGAGAACGGTCCCATACGACCGGCGTGATGTCGGGATTGAGGGCAATCCTGTAGCTGCAGGGCAACTTCCCCAGCTTCGAGTCAAACCGGTCCGGGGAATTCGGCCAGCGGGTTCAGGGGTGCCTCTACAGGTGGACATTCACTGTGGAAGCTCACCAATCCGAGGTCCTGGCAGGCCTCCACACCGAGCAGGGGGTCACATTTACCGTCTAGCAGGAAGAAAGAGAGGGGCCGCCGAGTGGTCGTCAGCAGCACCTTGCTGTGGAGAGTGGCCCTCCCCACAGGAACAAGTACGCCACTCCCCATAGGCACGCAAAACAGCACTGTCTGTGGAAACGGGCTCATTATTTCTTATCTTCCTGAACAGGCTTGTTGACATAACGTTGCAGCTGCCCCCGTGTCGACCTTGGCAGAGAAGGCCATGCCATTCACTGTGACTCGGACGGTTCGGGCGCCCGTTATCAGTCCAGCTGCACCTCGCAGGAAAACACACTCAGCTCGCTTTGAGAAGAGTCAGGGTCAGACGGGGGAAGATCATCGTGCTGGAGATGGGAACCAGACGCCGAATCATCACGTGTCAGGTAGCGAGACTGTTTCTGCTGTGGCTGTGCAGGGATCCCACGGGAACGGCATGCAACCGAGAAGTGGTTGGGCCTGTTGCAGTAATTACAGGTTTTTCCCAACGCCGGACACACATTAAAACGGTGTGAGACAAAGTTACAATTTGGACATCGTTGAGGCGGTCTGAAGCCCTGCAGTGGTCTTACCCTCTGTCGCCGGGGAGCATTGTACTGGGGACCAGCGAGACTATCATCTACAAATAGCAAGAATGTCCTTCCTCAAATTAGGGGACCAAAACTGCACACAATACTCCAGGTGTGGTCTCACTAGGGCCCTGTACAACTGCAGAAGGATCAGTAACAGGTGGATGCCTGGTGAAGGAAGGTGGGTGGTTGGTAGAAGGATGGAGAAAGTGAGCAAGTTGGCTGTTGTCTCTCCTCTTTAGAGCAGCATGGCAGCTCAGCAATAGAGTTGCTGCCTCACAGCGCCAGGGACCCAGGTTCAATCCTGACCACGGGTGCTGTCTTTGCGGAGTTTGCACATTCTCCCCGTGACCTGCGTGGGTTTTTTCCAAGTGTTCTCCGGTTTTCTCCCACACTCCAATGACGTACAGGTTTGTAGCTTAAATGGCTTCAGTAAAGATTATAAACAATCCCTAGCGTGTAGGATAGTACCAGTGTGCGGGGATCGCTGGTCGGCGCGGACTCGGTGGGCCGATGTGCCTGTTCCACGCTGTATCTCTAAACTAAACTAAACTAAACTATCATCCTAGGCAGAAATCCTGGATGCCCGCTGCACACGGAGAGACGGCACCTATCCCATATTTGGTAAGGAACCCCCTCTTTCCAAGAACACCTCTCTCCTCACGGACATCTCTGCCCAGGGACCTCTCTCTCCAAGGACCTCCTCTCCTCAGAGACTGCTCTCCCCGAGAACATCTCTCCCAGGATGCTCTGCAGATGTGCCGTGGATAGCATCTTATCGGGAAGCATCCCAGCACGGTTTGGGAACAGCTCCATCCAAGACAGCAAGAAATTGCAGAGAATGGTGGACGCAGCCCAGACCATCGCACAAACCAACCTCCCTTCCATTGACTCCATCTACACCTCACGCTGCCTCGGCAAGGCCAGCAGCATCATCAAGGACCAGTCTCACCCCAGCCACTCCCTCTTTTCCCCTCTCCCATCAGGCAAGAGGTACAGAAGTGTGAAAACGCACACCTCCAGATTCAGGGAGTTTCTTCCCAGCTTTGATGAACCATCCTACCATAACCAGAGAGCGGTCCTGAACTATTATCTACCTCATTGGGGACCCTCGGACTATCCTTGATCAGACTTTGCTGGCTTTACGTTGCACTAAACATTATTCCTTTATCATGTTTCTGTACACTGTAAAAGGTTCGATTGTAATCGTGTGTTGTCTTTCCGCTGTCTGGTTAGCACCGCCACAAAAGAGGCAGTGTAAATCTTTATGTTTTTCCTGAGTTGGGGTGAGTCCAGAACCAGGGGCCACAGTTTAAGAATAAGGGGTAAGCCATTTAGAACGGAGACGAGGAAAATCTTTTCACACAGAGAGTTGTGAGTCTGTGGAATTTTCTGCCTCAGAGGGTGGTGGAGGCCGGTTCTCTGGATACTTTCAAGAGAGAGTTAGATAGGGCTCTTAAAGATAGTGGAGTCAGGGGATATGGGGAGAAGGCAAGAACGGGGTACTGATTGTGGATGATCAGCCATGATCACATTGAATGGCGGTGCTGGCTCGAAGGGCCGAATGGTCTCCTCCTGCACCTATTGTCTATTGTCTATTGAAAACAAAAAGGAAAAGACGAGCGACTGTTGGCTGCCTTCACCGGAACAAACAAACAGACAAACAGAACTCAGGCTTATCCCCTGGGCAGAGGGTTCTAAAACTAGAGTCGCCCTCCTCATCCCCCTACACCAGGGAGCATCTATGGAGTGCCCTACCCCTCCCTCTCCCCTCCCTCTCCCCCACTCGCTGCCACCCCTCTCTCTCACCCTCCCCACACTGAGGCAGCATTCTATGGAGCTGGTTTTGTTTCTGCTCTGCTCCCACAGCCCTGAGAAATGACGATCCTCGTCAGTGTGGACAGGGACCTGGGAACGTGACCGGCATCTCACTCAAGTACAGCTCCCCCAACGTGGTGGAACACAAACTGACGCTGGGGCTGCACCACGTCCGGCTGAGTTGAGGTCACTGACCCACCCACACAGGTCAGCCGCAGGGGCTCAAGAAAGGCAAACATGCGGGGATGGGGGGGGCAGGGGAGAGATGGAGAGGGGGAGGGAGAGAGGCACCGGTGAGGGAGAGGGGGGAGGGAGAGGGGTAGGGAGAGGGGGAGGGGAGCGGGGGTAAAGGTGCTGAGAGGGAGGAGGAGGGGGAGGGGGAGAGGGAGAGGGAGGGGGGGGAGAGGGTGATAGAGAGTGAGAAGAAGAGGAGGAAGAGAAGTGATGAGAGCGGGAGAAGAGAGAGAGGATGAGTGAGAGCGGGACGGGGTAAAGAGGGGGGGAGGGGGGTAGAGAGATAGGAGAGAGGAATGGAGGGGAGAGGGAGGAGGGAAATGGAGAGAGAGAAGGGGAAGAATAAACAGAGAGCTGCTGAGAGGGAGAGGAGAAGAGAGGATAAGAGAGAGGGGAGAGGGAGGAGAGGGGGAGAGGGAGGAGAGGGGAGAGGGAGGAGAGGGGAGAGGGAGGAGAGGAAGAGAGGGAGGGAGGATAGGAAGGTAAGGAGAGGGGGGTGAGAGTGAGGGTAGAGAGGGGAGGGAGGAGGGAGCGAGAGACAGAGGTGGAGAGAGGGAGGGAGATAGAGTGGGGGAGGGGGAGAGAGGGTGAGAGAGAGAAGGTAATGAGAGAGAGAGGAGAGGTGGAAGAGAGGGAGTGGGTGAGGAAGGGAGAGGGACAAGAGGAAGGGTGGACTGTGGTGCTGTACACCTCCCTACACTCTCCCGCTGAGTGGCATCTTTCCTGCCCAATTGTCTATTGTCTGACTGGCAGTAGCAGCTAAAAGAGTCGCCAAGTTTCTCGACCCGAAACGTCGCCTATCTCCTTCGCTCCTTAGATGCTGCTGCACCCGCTGAGTTTCTCCCGCCTTTTGTGTACCCTGCCAAGTTTACAGAGCAGGTTTTGACGGTGCTTGTTTGCTTTTGCCCGCAGGCCTCACCTGTGCAGGTACGACGTGGCTCTGGAGCGGGATGAGGAGGTGAGGGTGGAACCCCTCCAGTGCCAACTGCAGGAGCTGTAGACAGCGGCCGCTCCTCTTGGTTATTTTTGCCTAAAGTACACAATTTGCATAAAACGAGCAATTTTACAAAATCAGGTCGTTGCATTCTCTTCATTCACCAGCACTGACCAGCACAACACCCCATTCATGCGACACAGAACAGTTCAGCGCAGAAACAGGCCCTTCGGCCCACAGTGTCCATGCTGGACATGACACCACTTTACCCTGGTCAACTCGTCCCTTCCCACCCAAACCACCCCCTCCCGGGTACTTTCCCCTGCAACCGCAGGAGATGCAACACCTGTCCCTTCACCTCCCCTCTTGACTCCATCCAAGGACCCCAACAGTCTTTCCAGGTGATGCAGAGGTTCACCTGCACCTCCTCCAACTTCATCTACTCAGTGACTCCAACTCTCCCGCCGAAAGGCCTTTTCGCAAAATCTCCCGCTCTCCCGCTTGAGATTTAATTTCTCCCGCCCTGGCTTTGTGTCTCCCACTTAAGATGTATTTTCTCCCGCTTGAAATGTTCTTTCTCCTGCCCAATCACCTTTTTGAAAAGTGGAATTTAATTTTCATGCATTTCCACGGTGTATAAATCACCAAATGCGCACACGCGATACTACATACGTTTCAATGCATGTAGTGCATACATGTATACATGTATAATGTGCATGCTAGGCGCTCTACCCCCCCCCCCCGGACCACGGCCGCAAGGGACTTCACGCTTCGCGCTCGTGATGTGCGCTTTGCGCACATGAGTTTGGAGTCTCCAGTTTCCTAGGGGATCCAGGCGGGAGAATCTCCAGATCAGAAGGTGCTTGGGGTTGGAGTCTCTGTCTACTGTATCCGCTGTTCCAGGTGCCAACTTCTCTACATCGGCGAGACCAAGCGCAGGCTCAGCGATCGCTTCACCCAACACCTCCACTCAGTCCGTCTTAACCTACCTGATCTCCCGGTGGCTCAGCACTTCAACTCCCCCTCCCATTCCCACGCTGACCTTTCTGTCCTGGGCCTCCTCCATGGCCAGAGTGAGGCCCAGCGCAAAATGGAGGAACAGCACCTCATATTTCACTTGGGTAGTTTACACCCCAGCGGTGTGAACATTGACGTCTCCAACTTCAGATAGCCCTTGCTTTCCCTCTCTCTCTATCGCCTCCCCTTCCCAGTCTGACTGTCCCCGACTACATTTTACCTTTGTCCCACCCATTCCCCTGACATCAGTCTGAAGAAGGGTCTCGACCCAAAACGTCACCCATTCCTTCTCTCCACAGATGTTGCCTGACCCGCTGAGTTACTCCAGCACTCTGTGAAACGTCACCTATCCATGTTCTCCACAGATGCTGCCTGACCCGCTGAGTTACTCCAGCACTTTGTATATTTTTTGTTTGTAAACCAGCATCTGCAGTTCCTTGTATCTCCTATGTATCCAGTTGGCTAGCTGGCCCTGGATCCCACCTGATCTAACCTTCCAGACCAACCCACCATGTGGTACCTTGTCAAAGGCTGTGGTGGGGCCCCCCCCCCCACACCCCCCCCCCCCGGGTAACGACTTACTAGGATGAAGAAGGGTCTCGACCTGAAACGTCACCCATCCAAGTTCACCAGAGATGCTGCCTGACCCGCTGAGTTACATCTGCTACCACAAGAAGGCAGTGTCTGCTCACAGTTCATAAACTCACAGAAGAGCAGAAATAGGCCATTCAGCCCATCGAGTTTACTCCGCCATTCAATCACGGCTGATCTATCTCTCCCTCCTAACCCCATTCTCCTGCCTTCTTCCCATAACCCCTGACACCCGCACTAATCAAGAATCCGTCAATCTCCGCCTTAAAAATATCCGTTGACTTCGCCTCCACAGCCGTCTGTGGCAATGAATTCCACAGTCAATGCCAAGTTCAGAGCCTGTCCCACTTACGCGATTATTTCGACGACCAGAGCAAGGTACGACTCTTTGGGCGACTACTCTTTTAGATTAGATTTTATTACTTGTCATTCGCACCTCAGAGAGGCTCGAACCATACACTTCACCCCGCAACATGTCACCTGTATGGTCATGGTGACGCCTGTTGGTGGTGAGTAGTCACCCAAAGAGTCGTACCTTTTTCTGGCTGCCGCTGGATTTTCAACATGTTGAAAATATTCAGCAACCTGCTGTGACCTATGACGGGTGCCGGCAGTCGCCAAAAAGAATCGCGTAAGTGGGACAGGCCCTTTCTTCTCCGTGGATTGTCACCTTGTTGTGGTGGAGAAGCTTGTGTGGACCTGAGATCCTGAGAGCGATGCCGTCTGGAGCTATGCTATTGGTAGGGCCACCCATGGCGGTAAGGTGGAGGGGGAGGTCTCTGACAAAGAGCAATCCAACCAAGACCTCAACGGTGGAACAGGCGGAGGACGATGGCTGACCTTAGTGGAGCATCACAACGGCTGGGAAGGCGGATGAAGGGTGTCCCGGTCGTCTTGGACTCCATTCCACTGGATCCTGACCCAGATCTGTCAAGAACCGTGGGCGGCTGTCTGTGCACCAGTCTCCCCACGTTAAACAAAGTCACGCACAGGCATCCTCCATAAAGGGAATAGCACCCTGGAGACACCCATGGTCAGCCATGTCCGAAGGGGGCCTAAGTAGGCCCTTTATTGTCTTTGGTATAACCAGGAAAACAATCTCTCCCCTCTTCACAACTCACAGGGGGAACTCAGCAGACCAGGCTGCATCCTTCCTCAGATATGGGGCCCAAACCTGCTCACAGTACTCCGAATGCAGTGTAGTTTAGCGATACAGCGCGGAAAGAGGCCTTTCGCACCCACTGAGTCCGTGCCGACCAGCGATCCCCTCACACAAGGGACAATTTACATTTATATGTCTTTGGAGCGTGGGAGGAAACCGAAGATCTTGGAACCGAAACCCCACGCAGGTCACGGGGAGAGCGTGCAAACTCCGTACAGACAGCACCCGTAGTCGGGATGGAACCCGGGTCTCCGGCGCTGCAAGCGCTGTAAGGCGGCAACTCTACCGCTGCTCCACCGTGCTGCCGTGAAGTCATCTTCTTCTAAACCCTTTCCAACTTAACGACATCCCATAACAGGGTGAGCAGAACAGCACATCGCAGAGGTACAGGCCCAGTGCCGTTAAACGCGCATCGTACATTCAGCACAGAGGCTGGGGAAGAGCAAATTCCACTTTGTTGGACTTGACAGGTTTATTATTCACTGCGTTACCAATTTGGGGCTTGGCTTTTAAACTAGCTTGTTAACATTGCTTTCATTTTATTGAGAGCTTAGTACATCTTAGAGAGGCTAAAAAAAAACCAGCGATGTTTGAGTGTGCGTAAAAGGGTATAATTTAATGAGCAAGTTGAGATCACATCCATAAACCGTTGCAGCCTCATGCTGTGGCCTGTGATTCTTCACCCACGCGTTCCTGATTGAATTACCAGGAGTGCACCATCCATAACTCTGCACGAAGGCAAAGGCCTCACACTGACTGCAGCGGCTGCAGATGCCAGAGTCTGTAGGAAGGAATAGACAATAGACAATAGGTGCAGGAGTAGGTCATTCGGCCCTTCCAACCAGCACCACCATTCAATGTGATCATGGCTGATCATCCACAATCAGTTCCCCGTTCCTGCCTTCCCAACATCTGCCTTGACAACATCTTTCCTATAACACGGTGCCCAGAACTGAACACAACACTCTAAACCAAGCAGACCTGTAAATGCGATGACAAACAGATAAATGCTGTACATAAATAATCAAAAATGCAATGAATTAATAATCAGTCGTACTAGGTAACCAGTCGACAATAGTGCAAGACTACAGTCCCTAACGCAACAAAGGCCATTGTAGATCATAGTGGCTGCCATGGAGGTTGGAGTTGTGCAGTGTTCAGGACATTCACAATAGGCAATGGACAATAGAGCCAGCACCGCCATTCAATGTGATCACGGCTGATCATCCCCAATCAGTACCCCGTTCCTGCCTTCTCCCCATATCCCCCGACTCCGCTATCTTTAAGAGCCCTATCTAGCTCGCTCTTGAAAGTATCCAGAGAATAATAGAGGACAATAGAGCCCCCACCGCCCTCTGAGGCAGAGAATTCCACAGATGTACGTCTTTGCAGATGCTGGTTTACACTGAAGATAAACACAGAATGCGACCAGTCTGACTGTCCTTCTGATTATACTGTATCTCTGTTCGCTTCGTTGTCACCTTCACTGAGCTAAACGATGATCTGACTTTGTCCCCTTTGATCTCTCGGTTTCACACCTCACCCTTCCGTATCTCTGTTTAGAAACATAGAAACATAGAAAATAGGTGCAGGAGCAGGCCATTCGGCCCTTCGAGCCTGCACCGCCATTCAATATGATCATGGCTGATCATCCAACTCAGTATCCTGTACCTGCCTTCTCTCCATACCCCCTAATCCCTTTAGCCACAAGGGACACATCTAACTCCCTCTTAAATATAGCCAACAAACTGGCCTCAACTACCTTCTGTGGCCGAAAATTCCACAGATTCACCACTGTCCATGTGAAAAATGATTTTCTCATCTCGGTCCTAAAAGATTTCCCCCTTATCCTTAAACTGTGACCCCTTGTCCTGGACTTCCCCAACATCGGGAACAATCTTCCTGCATCTAGCCTGTCCAACCTCTTAAGGATTTTGTAAGTTTTTATAAGATCCCCCCTCAATCTCCTAAATTCTAGCGAGTACAAGTCGAGTCTATCCAGCCTTTCTTCATATGAAATTCCTGACATCCCAGGAATCAGTCTGGTGAACCTTCTCTGTACTCACTCTTTCGCAAGAATGTATTTCCTCAGATTTGGAGACCAAAACTGTACGCAATACTCCAGGTGTGGTCTCACCAAGACCCTGTACAACTGCAGTAGAACCTCCCTCTCCTATACTCAAATCCTTTTGCTATGAATGCCAACATACGATTCGCTATCTTCACTGCCTGCTGCACCTGCATGCCTACTTTCAATGACTGGTGTACCATGACACCCAGGTCTCGTTGCATCTCCCCTTTTATTAATCGGCCACCATTCAAATAATAGTCTACTTTCCTGTTTTTGCCACCAAAGTGGATAACCTCACATTTATCCACATTATACTGCATCTGCCATGCATTTGCCCACTCACCCAACCTATTCAAGTCACCTTGCAGCCTCCTAGCATCCTCCTCACAGCTAACACTGCCCCCCAGCTTCGTGTCATTTGCAAACTCCGAGATGTTGCATTCAAGAGGGAGTGTCTCCCTCTCCCCTGACTCAGTCTGAAGAAGGGTCTCGACCCGAAACGTCCCCCATTCCTTCTCTCCAGAGACGCTGCCTGTCCCGCTGAGTTACTTCGGCATTTTGTGTCTGTCTTTGGTGGAAGCCAGCGTCTCCAAAGGCGTACAGGATTGTAGGCTGATTAGCTCAGTTTAATTGTAAATTGTCCCTAGTGTGTGTGTGTGCGATAGTGTTCGTGTGTGGGGACCGCTGGTGGATGCGGGCTCAGTGGGCCGAGAGGGCCTGTTGCCGCGCTGTATCTCTGAACTAAATCTCTGAACTCAACTAATTGTAAATGTTAAATATCTCATTCACGCAGGGAGTGGATGTTACGGGGATTTCAAAGGTAACTTGAGAGGTAGCCGCGTGAAAATAGTTTGCAGGGATTTAGGGGAAAGGACATCATTGTCTGCCGCCCCTGTCCCACTTAGGAGACCTAAACTGCAACCTCTGGTGACCTTGCCCGCCACCCTAAAGAAAAATCAAGGTCGAGGTGACCTGCAACCTCCTACCACCTCCCACGCATATGTTGAAAACCTTCCTCCACTATGAAGAAAACCGATTCAACTAAAATGATCGATTTTTAAAACGGCAACCTATTTTTAGTCGAGACCGGTTTTAATCATGATGAAAAAATAGCAGCAACCTAGATGAAGCCTCGACCTCACGGAAACCACTTTCGACCAAAACCTCCGGTGACCTCATGGAAACCTTGGGTGGCGGGCAAGGTCACCAGAGGTTGCTGTTTAGGTCTCCAAAGTGGGACAGGGGCTTCGTGGCCTCGGCAGTGATCTGGTGAATGTGGAACTGGGCTTCAGCCCGTTCAAACCACACATGGGGCTGTGATGTCCAGAAAGAGGGCAGTTTGATCCAATCTGCGTTCTGCTGGTCTGGATTGTCGCTGCAAACATGATCAAATCCAAAATTGGCCGTTTTGGACGGTCGGGGTCACCACTGTGGAGGTCCACGCGTTGTGTGAACTCTCGGTTTAATAATTAACCGATACAGCCCCGTCGCTCACGCGCATCAAGGTTAATATTTAACTACCTACTGTGCCGTCGCTCGTCTACATACCCCCGTTAAACTCGAACCGCCAATCTAACGGCCGCCCCCTGCCCTGACCGCGTGGCCGTTCGGCCCATCAGCCTCAGCTTTCTATTTAAAAGAGAGTTGCCCGTTGCTCGTCTCCCGGTGTGGATTGCAACCACAGCTCGCAGCCTCAGGCAGGAACGGTGGCCGAGGACATGCAGCCGCGCGGCCGGTGCAGCGGGGAGCGAGCGCGCGCGCGGCCCGCTGCAGACGTGCTCTCCCGGGGGCTCGCGCTGCAGGGCCAGCGGAGGCCGCAGGTGACTGCCGCCGCCATCATGGTGCCTCGCTTCACTCTATCACGCTGGCTCAGGCGGCCGGGGACAGACACCACGCGTGGCCTCGGCTCCGGGACACGGGGCGCGGGTGAGAGTCGAGAGCGCGGCCGCTGAGCGAACCGGCAGCGGAGGCTCCATGATGCCCCGGACCGGCCCGGGGAGTGAGAGGAGAGGAGAGGAGAGGGGGAGAGGAAGAGGAGGAGAGGAGAGGGCTGGGCTGGGTTGTGAGAGTGGATAACGAGGGAGGGGGAGGTGGTGGTGAGGAGGGTCCTGAGATGGTGATGGGGGTCTGAGTAGGCCGGGCTCTATTCCTTGGAGAGCCGGGAGGGGTTGAGGGGAGATCTTACAGAGGTGTACAAAATCACGAGAGGAATAGATCGGGTAGATGCACAGAGTCTCTTGCCCAGAGTAGGGGAATCAAGGACTAGAGGACACAGGTTCAAGATGAAGGGGAAAAGATTTAATAGGAATCTGAGGGGTAGGTTTTTCACTCAAAGGCTCGTGGGTGTATGGAACGAGCTGCCAGAGGAGGTAGTTGAGGCTGGGACTATTCCAGCGTTTAAGAAACACTTAGACAGGTACATGGATAGGACAGGTTTGGAGGGCTATGGACCAAACCCAGGCAGGTGGGACTAGTGTGGATGGGGCATGTTGGCCACGTGTGGGCAAGTTAGGCCGAAGGGCCCATTTCCACACTGTATCACTTTATGTCTCTAAAAGGTATTTCATTAAGCAACATATTAAGCAAAGGTTTATTCAAAACATATGCAACAGGACAAGAATATCTTGTGTTGCTGTTTTCAGGGAGTTATGGACTTTGACTCCAAGATCCTCTGTACATTATGGCACAATGACAAGTCTTGTTATTCCGTGGGTACACAAAAGGCTGGAGAAACTCAGCAGGAAAAGGTTCCAGCCTTTTGTGTACCCTCGATTCTCCAGCATCTGCAGTTCCTTCTTTAACATCTTGTTATTTCGTAGTCAACAATCCCACCCAGTGGTGTCCCATCGCAATTACAAGCTCTGCTATTTTGTGGACTACACTCCCACCTCGTGGTGTAGTGCCGCAATGACAGGTCCCCTGTATTTTATCCACAACACTTTGAATCAGAGAAACATAGAAACACAGATAAGTGAAGGAGTAAGCCATTCGGCCCTTCAAGGGGAGAAAGCAGGAACAGGGTACTGATTATGGATGATCATATTGAATGGTGGTGTTGACTTACAGTCATTGCGGTGGTACACCACGAGGTGGGAGTATATTCCTTTAGTCCTAAGAGCTAAATAGAGAATTCCACAGATTCACAACTCTCTGGGTAAAAACGTTTTTCCTCATCTCAGCACTAAATGCCCCTTGTTCTTAAACTGTGACCCCTGTTCGTGTTCAGAAGAGATAGGAGCAAAATTAGGCCTTTCGACCCATCGTCAATCTACCATTCAACCATGACTATTCTATCTTTCCTTCCCAACCCCATTCTCATGCCTTCTCTCCATAATCCTTGACACACGTACTAATCAAGAATCTGCTCTGAGAACTTATGAACTTACAAAATCACCTCTTGGTCCACAATTCATGAAGGCTCGTCATCACAGCAAAGCACCGCCTGTTTATCCCATGAAAAAATGCGAGCTTCAGATTTTATAAACTTTTTTATTCATAAAATATCCTGTTGCCTTTAAATAGAACGAATGTCAAAGTGACCACAAAATAACAGGTCCTGTCATTGCGGCACCGCACCACTGGGTGGGAGTGTTGACCACAACATAATAGGATTTGTAATTGCAGTGGGACACCACTGGGTGGGAGTGTTGTCCATAAAATAAAGGGTCTGCCTTTTCAATTATAATATAGCATTTTTTCCCATCGTTATATTCTTATAATGCAAGAACATCTTTCTATCCGGAGGGTTGAGCTAGTGAATGGAGAACTCACATTTGGAGTATTGTGAGTAGTTTTGGGCCCCATATTTTAGGAAGGATGTGCTTGCGTTGGAGGGCCCGGAGGTGGTTTTGTTTAGTTTAATTTAGAGATACAGCATGAAATGATACATGAAATGATACAGGAGGGAAATTGATCTGCCAATGGTCATAAAAACACAAAATACTTGAAACATAGAAAATAGGTGCAGGAGTAGGCCATTCGGCCCTTTGAGCCAGAGCCGCCATTCAATATGATCATGGCTGATCATCTAAAATCAGTATCCCGTTCCCGCTTGCTCCCCATATCCCTTGATTCCGTTAACCCCAAGAGTTATATTCAACTCTCCCTTGAAAACATCCAATGAATTGGCCTCCACTGCCTTCTCTGGCAGAGAATGCCACAGATTCACAACTCTCTGGGTAAAAGATTTTCCTCATCTCAGTCCTAAATGGCTGACCCCTTATTCTAAAACTGTGACCCCTGGTTCTGGATCCCCCAACATGGGGAACATGTTTCCTGCATCTAGCGTGTCCAATCCCTTAAGAATTTTGGGTGTATAAAATGTTCCTATCCACAGACCTGTCCATATGACTTTTAAATATGATGATAGTACCTGCCACAACCACCACCTTTGGCAACTTATTCCAAATATCCACCACCCTTTGTGTGAAAAAGTTGCCCTTCAGGTCCCTATTCAAAATGTCTCCTCTTATCCCAAAGCTAGGTTCTCTGGTTCGTGAGTCTGTGTAAATGACTATGAATTTACCCTATCGTTTCCCCCTTGAGATCTGAAGCTTGGTGTGGAGGTGCTTAACGGCAGCAGCTCGACTGCAGTCCGTCTGTCTTTTTAAAAATGTTTGGCTCGTTAACTGTATGTGTTGTCTCTAGTTTTTATTATTTTTTAGCTGTGTATATGTGGGGGGTGGAGGAAACCGTTAGTCTCTTTCCTGTACGGGGACCCGACTTTTTCCCTGTCGGGTCTCCGGTGTCGTTGGGCCTAACATTGTGGAGCCGGCAGCGGCCTCCAACCGGGACCAACCTGAGGGCTCCAGTCGCGGAGCCTGCGGACCTGACATTGCGGGGCTGGCCGACTTTGGAGCGGGAAGAGCTGTGGTGGCCCGGTGGACGGGAACATCGGGAGCTCGCAGGTCCCTGGTGGGAGACCGCTTTTCGTAGCTCCCGCAACGGCAACTTCTCCGCCGGAAACGCGGGGTTTAAAGGACTCGGAACTGGGGCCTAACATCGCCGGCACAGCTTAAACGGCCGCAGGTCTTACCATCGCCCACCGGGGGCTTTAACATCGGGAGCCCCAGTCGCCTCGACGCTGCAGTCGGACTGCTGGACCGCGGGAGAAGAACAAAGGGAAGAGGTAAGACTTTTGCCGTCCATCACAGTGAGGAGGTGTTGGAGATTCACTGTGATGGATGTTTGTGTAAATTGTGTTAAGTGTGAGTCTTGGGTTTTTTATATTGTAAGACTAGAAATGCAATTTCATTCAAACCAAGCTGTTTGAATGACAATAAAAGGCATTCTATTCTATGTGTTCAATCAATATTTATTTTCAAAAAAAGAAATTAGGTTTAAGACATGGTTTTCACTTTATCAAGATAATGCCTAAGTGCATACATAGCACTTGGGCAGCACAACTCTTGTCGCAGCGGCCTCTGCAGTCCGTCTGTCTTTTTTTATTTTTTGTCTCGTTTTGAGTGTAATTATAGTGTTTTATTTTAGCTGGGTATGTGTGGGGGATGGGGTGGGGGACCTTTTCTCTGTCGGGTCTCCGTTGTCTTGGGGCCTAGCACCTCCAGCCGGACCTGGGGCTCCAGTCGCGGAGCTGCAGGCTACTCACCATCGTGGAGCTGGCCGGGTTCGGAGCGGGAGGAGCCGTGGTGGTGCGCTGCTGCTGCCCGGCCCCGGAGCTCGGAGGCTCCGGCTGCAGGCCGGTGGACGGTAACACCGGGAGCTCGCGGGTCCCTGGTGGGAGACCGCTTTTCAGAGCTCCCGCAAAGGGCAACTTCTCCCGCCCGAAATGCGGGGTTGAAAATAACCCGGAGCGGGGCGCTCGCCCGGCGCTGCCTTAACTTCCGCGGGACTTACTTACCATCGCCCGCCGGGGCCTTTGACTCTGACTTCGGGAGGAGAATGGGGAATGCAGGGGAGAGATAAAACTTTGCCTTCCATCACAGTGAGGAGGAACATCACTGTGATGGATGTTTGCGTAAATTGTGTTATGTCTTGGTTCCTTTCTTGTTTGTATGACTGCAGAAACTAAATTTTGTTTGAACCTCAATGAGGTTCAAATGACAATGAACAGTATTGTATTGTATTGTATTGTAGAAACATAGAAAATAGGTGCAGGAGAAGCCATTCGGCCCTTCGAGCCAGCACCGCCATTCAACATGATCATGGCTGATCATCCAACTCAGTATCCCGTACCTGCCTTCTCTCTATACCCCGATCCCTTTAGCCACAAGAGCCACATCTAACTCCCTCTTAAATATAGCCAATGAACTGGCCTCAACTACTTTCTGTGACAGAAAATAGTAAGATTAAACGAGCTTACCAGTTTGAAGTTTGATCTTTATTTTATGAGGAATTACGATGAGCAATTACGTGAAGACCCCCGCCAGTCCGAACGCACGTCAATCTTCAAAAGCAGTCGTGTGAAATCACAGGTAACAAGTTAACTTTAAGTAACATCGTAAGATTAGAAACCTAGAAACATTACTCCAACCGATGACCATTTGTGATATGAGGGCCGAGAGCTGTGTGGCACGTAATCGTCCCTCATCATAACTCCTCATAAAATAAAGATCAAACTATCAAACTGGTAAGTTCTCATTTAATCTTACTATTTATACTTCGGAGTCACACGAGTGATTCCATGAAGATCAGTTCAAAGCTCTGTGATTTCATGCCGTAGATATGAATCTAGGTGTCTCACTGCGTCGATTGAACCCAGGAGAGTGAATAATAAACAGTCTGCACTGAACCATGGCATTGATTTCTGAACATGTGAATGGGTTTATGGTTTAATAGGGACATAAACACTATGAAAAACAGAACCTAAAATAGACCCTGTGTGAATACCCCCGGGTCCGGTCATAGGCGGCTAGCGATATGAACCTTTGAAAAGTCAGTTGTCATTTGACAATCCTGCGGCGTGAGAGGATATGGTCGAGAGGGACATCCATTGCCCTCGCTGCTGACGTTGATGCCACCCTGTGGAGAGTGAGATTTATAAAAATTGTCAGTGTCCCCCTCCTACACAAACCAGAACCTGTATTGACACTTTCTTATGCGGCTTTTTGTGCTGATAAACAATGCTGATTTCCGAGGCTCTGAGGCTCTTGGTGACCTTGATATAATGTTGCAGGTGCGAGACTACACATAATCGTAAATCCGTGGGGCATGCCGAAAAATTAACCTTGAACCCCGACACCCCTGGTCTGCTCTGTTTAATTAAATCATAAATGTAAAACGTAACCCCAGATGCACCACCCTGTCCAGTCGCAGCTTCTGCAACGTCATGACCCGTTGCGCTGAAACCAGCGCCATGAGCATGACCACCTTTAGGGTGACTTTGGGCAAAGACAGGTATGTGGCTGGAGCCCACTGATGAAGCAGCGTGAGTACCACGCTCACATCCCAGATTTCAGAGCACCTGGGCCTGGGGGGGATTGGAATTAAAAATACCCTTCATAAACCGGGATATTAAAGGGAGAGATCCAACAGAATGTTGTTCTGAACCCAACCATAAATAAGATGACAGGGCACTCCTGACACTATTGATGGCACTATAGCTCAACCCTTCATCAAAATATAGCGTTGACAGAAACTCTAGCACATCTGAGATGCATGCCGTGTTATAAGTTTTATTCCCCCGTAAACAGAACACCTCCCATTTCCTGACATGAGAGATGTACTGTTTTTTGGTACTATCCCTCCAGGCCGCAGTGATCACATCCACGGTACGATCGGGTAGTCCAAGCCCCAGGTATGGCCTCCTTAGAATCTGCAAATCAACAGATCAATACGGTCATGTAATGGATGTTGTTCTCCAGTTACAGGGCGCACCAGTAGGTTACCACATTTCGGGACAGTCATAAACAGCTGTGTTATTATTCCCAAAACGGGAACCATGGCTGAGTAGGCCAGTCGGGTACCACCAACACTCCCGAGGCGAGTCCTGCATGATTTTGAGCAGGCACCGACTGATGAGGCAAAATGGGGGAAATACATATAAAAACATTCCACCCCAGTGTAGCGAGAATGCATCTACCGCCACTGCCCCTGGGTCTGGTTCCCATGAAACATACTTCGGTAACTGGTGATTGAGTCTGGATGCAAACAAATCGATATCTGGCATCCCAAACTGAGCAACAATATCATTAAATACATCATGATTCAACATCCATTCTGTGCTGTCATTGAATTTGCGTGATCAGGTGTCCACCACTGTATTGAGCCCACCTGGTAAGTAGACAGCTGAAACCCAAATGTTTCTTGTAATACACCAGTGCCAAATAAGGTTAGCCAATCTATCACAAGATTCCAACTTGATTCCACCCATGTAATTAACATACGCCAATGCCGTAGTGTTGTCAATCTGAAGCTGGACATGCAAGTGATGCATACTGGTACAATAATGTACAATACTCGCTGGAATTTAGAAGATTGAGGGGTGATCTCATAGAGACTTACAAAATTCTTAAGGGGTTGGACAGGCTAGATGCAGGAAGATTGTTCCCGATGTTGGGGAAGAGAAATCCCCACGGAACAAGGGGTCCACAGTTTAAGGATAAGTGGGGAAGTCTCTTTTTCAACAGGAGCCTCTTGAGAAGGCGAGAGAAAATCGTTTTTCACACAGAGAGTGGTGTGAGTCTGGTGGGAACATTCTCTCGCGCCACAGAAGGGTAGTTGAGGCCAATTTGTTGGCCATATTTAAGAGGGAGTTGGATGTGAGCCCTAGCTTGTAGAGGGCAAGCTGATCGAGGGATCAGGGGGTATGGAGCGAAGGCAGGTACAGATACTGAGTTTGGATGATCAGCCATGATCATATGAATGGCGGTGCACGGCTTGAAGGGCCGAATTGCTACCTCCTCGCACCTAAATTTTTCTATGTTTTCTTTGTTTCTATAAGCCATTAAGACCATAGAATGCTCCCAACAGTTCTAAAATAATTAATCCATATTGATGGGAGAATAAATGCATCAGTGCTTATGTTCCAGTCTGCCTCCACAGCTAGAGAGGGTATCAGTAGCACCCCATCGGGTTCTATCAACTTCAGGTTGATAGTAGGGCGGATGGCAGATTTCCTCAGACAATTGATCTCAAAATGTGCACATGAGGGCCAGGGCACCCTGCTGTACATCAGACAGGTGCCCTCCATCCACCGACCTGGTGAATGCTGTAATGCCCGAAGCCTCATTTCATGAGCTCAGATACCTACGCCGGGAGACGTGACCCCCAGATGACGTGGTTAACTGTCGGCACTTTGAGCAGAATACAGTTGCCAGGGGTCTCATACTTTTTGGACTTTTCCTCCATAATAGTTCTTGAAGCTGGTGTGAAGCCAGGTAATTAATACCTTTGCTGGCCAACTCATCATGCTCCAGTCGCGGCGGTTTCCCCCGTTTCTGAGGATATAGCAAATCTTGCTGCCAGGACTGGCACCACTCTGGTCGTGCCAATCAGAGCGCCCCTTGGGGGTAAACGATAAAGAGGGGCTCTACAGCTGTACCCAGCGGACAACTCGGCAGTCATATAAAAAACTGACCCCCGCTTGCTCATCCTCCTCTGAGAAGGAGACATCAAGCAGCCCTGATACAGGTGCCCTGGCCGCGCGAGAGGGCTCCCCAGGAGCCCGCGCTGACCACAACTCCTCCAGTTATTGGAGTGTATCTTGGTGGAGCACCTCTCCATTAGGAGCTACCATCCCTGGACAGTAACCGTCCAAAGACGTTATCCAAGCCGATCTCGGAGGGGAACCCTCCCGGCCCGACTCATCCGGAGGAGTCTACTACGGGCCGGTGGCAGACTTTTTAGTGGCTTTTTCTGCCCCAATTTGGTGCAGCCACAGTGCTATTCAGGCACCATGTCTGCATGCGTCGCTGGTCGTCACTGCCCAGCGACCCGAGTAGGTGAGATAGAGGGCCGCCATCTACCCTAACTTCGCTGTCTTCCACAGCGTACTCTCCATATGACATTCACCATTCGATGCTTGCTCCATACTTGACCTTGTCTCCTCAAAACAAGACATTACCAAGCGCAAAAAAAATGACCTCCAACTACATTTAACACTTACCTGAGGGTTCTTTTTTAAAACTTACCGAGGCTGGAGGAGCGAGGACGCACCTCCCCCGAGCCGGTCTCGCTGCACCATGCTTCGTCAGACAACGTCATGGACTACCTTGACGAGCATTTGGGCTGGCGGGAATTCTGTCACGGAAAGTAACAGCACGTGACTCCGAAAGTAAAATTTCCAACACGATTCAACCATTCTCTGTGTGGAAACATTTATTTTCTCATCTCGGTCCTAAAAGACCTTCCCCTTGCTGAGCGCTATCCTTAAACTGAGGACCGCGCGGAGATTTGATCTCTCCATTGTGACCTGGACTTCCACGAGCGCGTGACAAAGGCCACAACAATCTTCTTGCATCTACCACGCGCCTGTCCCAACCCCTTAAGAATTTTGTAAGTTTCTATAAAATCCCCCCTCAATCTTCTAAATTCTAGCGAGTACAACGCCCGAGTCTATCGGTCTTTCTTCATATGAAAGTCCTGGCCATCCCAGGAATCAGTCTGGTGAACCTTCTCTGTACTCCCTCTATGGCGAAGAATGTCTTTCCTCAGATTAGGAGACCAAAACTGTACACAATATTCCATGTGTGGTCTCACCAAGGCCCTGTAGAACTGCAGTAGAACCTCCCTGCTCCTATACTCAAATCCTTGTGCTATGAATGCTAACATACCATTCGCTTTCTTCACTGCCTGCTGCACCTGCATGCCCTACTTTCAATGACTGAAAACGTGTACATAAACACCCGGGTCTCGTTGCATCTCCCCTTTTCCTAATCGGCTGCCATTCAGATAGTCTACTTTCCTGTTCTTGCCACCAAAGTGGATAACCTCACATATATC
Organism: Okamejei kenojei; assembly: GCA_035221665.1. NCBI lineage: Eukaryota > Metazoa > Chordata > Chondrichthyes > Rajiformes > Rajidae > Okamejei > Okamejei kenojei. Next base: position 71,618,567 of record CM069142.1, on the reverse strand, counting down.
CACATTATGCTGCACTGCCATTTCATCTTCGCCACTGCACAACATTCCTTTGGAAACACATGGCCTCGGCGTAGATATAGAGGAGTATAAAACACAAAATCAGGAGCCACTCACAAGGGCCAACCTATCCAAGTCACCTTGCAGCCTCCTAGCATCCTCCCCACAGCTAACACTACCCCCCAGCTTCGTGTCATGTGCAAACTTAGAGATGTTGCATTCAATTCCCTCGTCCAAATCATTAATATATGTTGTAAATAGCTGGGGTCCCAGCACTGAGCCTTGCGGTACCCAACTAGTCACTGCCTGCCAGTCTGACAAGGAACTGTTTACTCCTACTCTTTGCTTCCTGTCCGCCAGCCAGTTCTCTATCCACATCAATACTGAACCCCCAATATCGTGTGCTTTAAGTTTGCATACTAATTTCTTATGTGGGACCTTGTCAAAAGCCTTCTGAAAGTCCAGATATAACACATCCACTGGTTCTCCCTTATCCACTCTACTAGTTACATCCTCAAAAAATTCTATAAGATTCGTCAGACATGATTTTTCCTTTCAATAAAACCATGCTGACTTTGTCGCAACCATTCGGATGAGTCTTGCACCTTTACTTCCAAATGCTGTGCTAGCCAATGCCCCTCATACGGACGACTTTAATAACTGACTCTAACATTTTCCCCACTACCTGGTCTGTAATTCCCTGTTTTTTCTCTCCCTCCCATTTTAAAAAGTACATTAGCTACCCTCCAATCCTCAGGAACTGCTCCAGAATCTAAAGAGTTTAGAAAAATTATCACAAATGCATCCACTATTTCTGGGGATACTTCCTTAAGCACTCTGGGATGCAGCCTATCTGGCCCTTGGGATTTATCGGCCTTTAATCCATTCAATTTACCTAACATCTCATTTGAAACAATATAATGCCGGTCCCTGCCTTTGTCCGGCAGATTATTTATGTCTTCCTTAGTGAAGACAGAACCAAAGTAGTTATTCAATTGGTCTGCCATGTCCTTGATCCCCATGATCAATTCACCTGTTTCTGACTGCAAGGAACCTTTTCTCTTCACATATCTATAAACACTTTTGCAGTCAGTTTTTATGTTCCCTGCCAGTTTTCTTTCATAATCTATTTTCCCTTTCCTAATTAAGCCCTTTGTCCTCCTCTGCTGGTTTCTGAATTTATCCCAGTCCTCTGGTAGGCTGCTTTTTCTGGCTAATTTGTATGCTTCATCTTTTGTTTTGATACTGTCCCTGATTTCCCTTGCTATCCACGGATATACTACCTTCCCTGATTTATTATTTTGCCAAACTGGGATGAACAATTGTTGTAGTTCATCCATGCGGTCTTTAAATGTCTTCCATTGCATATCCACCATCAACCCTTTAAGAATCAATTGCCAGTCTATCTTGGCCAATTCACGTCTCATACCCTCAAAGTTACTTTTGTTCAGAACCCTTGTTTCTGAATTAACTATGTCGCTCTCCATCCTAATGAAGAACTCAACCATATTATGGTCACTCTTGCCCAAGGGGCCACGCACAACAAGACTGCTAAGTAACCATTCCTCATTACTCAATACCCAGTCTAGAATAGCCTGCTCTCTCGTTGGTTCCTCTACATGTTGGTTTAGAAAACTATCCCACATGCATTCCAAGAATCCTCTTCCTCAGCACCCCTGCCAATTTGATTCAACGACCAATGCTATATGTAGGTTGAAGTACCCATATAACTAGTTTTTAACCTTTGTTGCACACATTTCTAATTTTCTGTTTGTTGCCATCCCCAACTCCACTACTACTGTAAAGTGGCCTGTACACAACCTACACTAAACGTTTTCTGCCCCTTAGTGTTTTCGCACTCTACCCCATATATCGAATTCCACATCCTCCAAGCTTAATGTCCTTTTCCTTCTATTGCGTTAATCTTCCTCTCTAACCACAACGACTTACCACCCACCTCCTTTTCCTTTCTGTCCTTTCCCTTCTAATATCCCTGGATGTTCAGTTCCCATACCTGGTCTCCCTGTAGCCATTGTCTCCGGGATCCCAACTAATATCATATTCATTAATAGCTAAGTACATTCAATGTATCCAACCTTATTATTGAATGCTCCTTGCATTGAAGAACACAAAGCCTTCAGGCTTGTTTTAAAAACAACCTCTTAATACCCCTTATAAATTATGTTGAAAAAAGTGTCCCTTTTTTGATTTTAGCCTGGAGATTTGGTCTGCCTTCATTTTTTATTTTTCACCGTGCTACCTATTTTGCTTCCTACACCCACATTTTACACACCCTCTGTCTCTCTGCTCATGCTCCATTCCCCTAACCACATTAGTTTAATATCCTCCTCCCCCGACCAGCACTAGCAAACCTCCCCAAGGACATTGTTTCCATTCCTGCCTCATGGCGTGCAGACCTCGTCCGCCTTTTGTACTGGTCCCACCTCCCCCCGAACCTGGTTCCAATTGCCCTACGAAATTACGAACCCTCCCCCTTGCAACCCTTTTTTTCAAGCCATGTATTCCATACTGAAATATCTTCCAATTTTTACTCTGACTAGCACCGACGCACTGGTAGTAATCCAGCAGATTTTATTGCCTTTGAGGAGTCTACTTAGAAAGTTTATCTCCTCTTAGCTCCGCTAAATCACCTTTTAACACCTCATCCCGTTTTTTACCCTATATCGTTGGTGCCAATGTGCACCACGACAACTGGCTGTTCACCCTCCCACCCTCCAGAATGTTTCTGCAGCCGTACTCAGTGAACATCCTGACCCTTGCACCAGGGAGGCAAACATGCCATCCTGGAGTCTCGTTTGCGGGCAGCAGAAACGCCTATCTATTCCCCTGACAAAATGAACCCCCTATTACTATTGCCCTTCCCCTCTTTCCCCCCCCCCTCAATGTGCCGCAGAGCCACCCACTGGTGCCATGTACTTGGCTGCTGCTGCCTTCCCCTGATGAGCCACATAGCCTCCCTCAACGCGCACTATCCAAAATGGTGCACATATCTGTGCGAGACTAGCACGGAGGGAGATCATATCTGTGACGACATCCGATATGATAACGACATCTCCTGCACTAACCTGCCTACTGCTCAACACGTCACAGCTAATGGCCCACCCGTTCCCTTTCTGTCCGCTTAACATTTACCTACGGTGTGACCAACTCACTGTACGTGCTATTCACGACTTTCTCAGTGCTCCAGTATGAATCCAACCGCAGCTCCAATCGTTCAATGCGGTCTGCCTAGAGCTGCAGCTGGACACACTTCCTGCACACGTAGTCACCAGGGACACCGACCATATCCATGATCTCCCACATGTTCCAGGATGAGCAATCCACGGGGCCGATCTCAACTGACATGGCTTACCCCCAAATTAAATCAACTCACTCACACTATAAAAATCTTAATCCTTTAAACTGTACCTTTACTAAAAAGCACTGTACCCGGTAGCTTCACTCACACGCAACCCTAGCTCACTGCACCACCGTAGCTCACTGCACCCACCCGTAGCTCACTGCACCCGTAGCTCACTGCACCCGTAGCTCACTGCACCCTTAGCTCACTGCACCCGTAGCTCACTGCACCCGTAGCTCACTGCACCCTTAGCTCACTGCAAAACCCTCAACCCTAGCTCACTGCACCCCGTTAGCTCACTTCTCCCTACTGCACCCTTAGCTCACTGCACTGCTACTGCACCCTAGCTCACTGCACCCTTAGCTCACTGCACCTTAGCGCACTGCACCCTTAAGCTCAACTGCACGGCACCCTTTGTACCCGCACCTTACCCGTTCACTGCTACCCTTAGCTCACTGCACCCTTAACTACGAGAGCGACATCTCAATGCACCCTTAGCTCACTGCACCCTTAACTAAAAAGTACGAACAGAAGCAGAAATACAAACCTGGCATTACTCCTAATCAGCTGCTTCCTCTAGTTCGCTTCCACTAACTTTTGAAGTGTGATGGAAAGTTGCAGCGTGGGCAACGCTGCACCAGCCGCCCGAACCGCTCCTGGGCCTCTGTGAAACAAAGCCCCGCGCTCAGTTTTTAAACCTACCGCCCAGACGCTGCACCAGCTGCTCCTGGACCTCACTGAACACCTCCCTGATACACCAGTAGCACACTGAGGAGGCTGAACCTGTGAAGGGTTCCGAACCAAATCGAAATGTAATGAAATTAGAGCGATGAGTGAAAAGGATTGGGGATGTGCAAAGATTGTGGAGGGGAGTCAGTCTCAGTCGACCCCACGGCAGAAGGGCGAGGAGTTGTACAGTTTGATAGCCACAGGGAAGAAGGATCTCCTGTGGCGTTCTGTGTTGACCTACTAATTCCTGGGATCATTCTTGTAAACCTCCTCTGGACCCTCTCCAGAGCCAGCACATCCTTCCTCAGATATGGGGCCCAAAATTGCTCACAATATTCCATAATCACTCCCAGGAATGTTGTTTGATATACTCTTTCAATTTCAACTCCATTTAAATTCAATTTTATTTCACAATTAACCCCGTCACAACCAAATACAATAAATGTTGTTTTATTTTCATTTAGGGATAATTTATTAATATCAAACCATTTTTTTAGCACTATCAATTCTCTTTCTGCTGTTTTCAATAGTTCTTTTATATCATTCCCTGAACGAAATACATTTGTATCATCCGCAAACGTAACCAACTTCAACGTATTGGATACTTTACAAATATCGTTTAATAAAGTATAAGTTACTGAGGCTTTAAACTGTAATAAACTATCTACATGTGATTTACAGATGATAAAGCAGGAACAGATATTGCTGTGTGAATGAACAGTTTGCACAATGCTGCTGATGTCACCATCGATCCACAGCAGGAGCGGGGGCCGCTGATGATGACGTCACATCCGGGATCCTGCAGGTCCCGCTGCAATTCCCCCGTCCCCCACTGGGGGCAGCACCAGATATCCGGCACCAGCGCAGCGCCGCTTACCCGGGTCACGTGACAGCGGGCAGGGCCGCCTCTGACATCACCGCCCGCCCGGCCCGGGAAGCGTCGGGGTTTAAACCCGGAGCGCGGCCGTTTAAAGGGGAGGGCGGCCGTTTAAAGGGGAGGGCGGGGAATCGGCTAACTATATTCCGGTCCCCAGGGCGGTGATGTTTACACCCCGAGGTGTTCTCACGTCCACATCCAGTCCGGGTCTGGTTCCCCGCAGACGCTCCAGCCGGTTCTGTCCGTCTGCACTGAACTTACTCCCCCACAGCCTGAAACAGTTGAGGAATAAAATGGAAATAAACAGATGAAACAACAGTGTCAATAACAGGGACTGACTGGGATTAATATTTCAACAACACTTACAGAACATAATCACAGGAGAAGCCTGCGGATCCCCTGCTATTTTATCACATTAAACATTAACACACACACTCACCAGATCAGCTCCAGTCTCGGAAGGGCCTGTATGAGGTCGCAGAGAGCGGGGACAGATCGGTCTGTGAGGGAGTTGTATGCCAGCCCCAGCACCATTAGTGAGGGGTTTGTACTGAGAGCGGAGACAAGAACCTTGACTCCAGAATCTGTGAGACCGACACGTTCCAGCCTGGAGATGAGAGAGAGTGAGGGAGAGGGACACAGAGAGACAGGAGATTAGATTAGATTAGATTAGATTAGATTAGATTCCTTTATTATCATTCAGACCTTACGGTCTGAACAAAATTGTTACCATACGGTCATACATATAATAAAAACAAAACACACAATAAACACATATCCAACATCCACCACAATAGTTTTACCAGGCACCTCCTCACTGTGGTGGAAGGCAAAAGTCTTAAGTCCCTGTCTTCCTCCCTCCTAGTTCTCCCTCTGCGCTGGCGATCCAGGCCGCCGCCGCCGCTGAAGCACACAGCTCCCGCGCGGAACCGCTGCCGCCACTGGAGCACACAGCTCCGAACCAGGCCGCCGCCGCCTCTGGAGCACCGCAGCTCCGAACCAGCCGCCGCCACTGGAGCACACAGCACCGCAGCTCCGAACCAGCCACCGCCACTGGAGCACCGCAGCTCTGAACCAGGCCGCCGCCTCTGGAGCACCGCGGCTCCAAACCAGGCCGCCGCCGCCGCTGGAGCACTGCAGCTCCGCGGACCGACAACCGCCGCTGGAGCACCGCAACTCTGCGGACCGACACCGCCGCTGGAGCACACAGCTCCGAACCAGGCCACCGCCGCCGCTGGAGCACCGTGGCTCCAAACCAGGCCGCCGCCGCCGCTGGAGCACTGCAGCTCCGCGGACCGCCGCCGCCGCTGGAGCACTGCCAGCTCTGTGGACCGACACCCGCCGCTGGAGCACCGCAGTTCCGAAACCAGCCGCCACCACAGCTCCGCCATTAGGCCTCAGCACAGACGGTGACGGGGGACACACATCCCCCCGAAGGGAAAGACTAAGACTCTGTTTCTCCCACCCCCCCCCCCCCCCCCCCCCCCCCCCCATACACAACCTAATAAAACAAAGTTCTACTGAAACAAACACTAGAAGACACAAAAAAAAGAAAAAACAGACGGACTGCAGGTGAGCCGCAGCTGCCAGCCAGCGCGGCCACTTCCGGAGACACAAAGCACAAGATGGTGCAAATCTCCAGTGTTTATCAGTGACACAATTACTGATAATATTAATATTCAGTGTCTGACACCCAGTGAGTGTAAACACAATATCTCACAGTCTGGGACTTAAACCCCTGTCTCACGGTGCGAGTTGGCCCACGAGTGACCCCGAGTTTTCACTCGTGGTGATCACGTACGATGAACGTAGCGGCAACGTCGGAACTCGTGCGATCAACTTGTCCACTCGTGGCGCTAACGGCAGATACTCGGGAAACTTGTTAACCGTGAGTCAAATTAACTGTTCAAGTTAAAAATGGAAACATTTAAACTCGTTGCAATAACATAATGGCCCGTGCGTTTACCTTAGTGTCTCGTGAGTCTATCGTGGGAACTTTCTTATAATCTTAAAGGGACTGAACCAAAGATAGTCACAAAATGCTGGAGTAATTACATGTGGTTAAGTTACATGTGGCTCCGGGAGGTAAAGAGGCTTGAGAAATATAAATGCTGAAATACGCGCGGATCAACGCGGGGTATCCAGAGCTGAAAGTTGCAATGAAATGAGATTGAACAAGACGACTTTGACACAAAAAGCAGGAGTAACCAGCGGGACAGGCGACAGGAGAGAAGGAAAAATGCAAAAAAAGTTAAACTATCGCCAGGGAAAATCGAGAACTTCTTGGGTCCCTTCTCCTCAGACCTAAACTGCAGCGATCCCCCCTTCTCTGTTATGTGTGTCAACATGCATTCATTCCTGAATTCAGAGAAAAAGGCGAATGTATTCCCCCCCTCGCCTCCCGAAAACAAACCTAATCCACGTTTCCCAAACACCAGTCCGAAGAAGGGTCTCAACCCGAAACGTCACCCATCCGTTCTCTCCTGAGATGCTGCCTGTCCCGTGAGTGTCTATTTTTCCCAAACACTCGTTAGAATCAAGAAGCCATCTCTTGGGCTTTATGTATGAGAACTATCTCCACTTTCAGGTTTTTTTCTGGAGGGATTAAAACTAATTGAATGTGTGGAACAAACTAAAAATGCAACCCCCCCCCCCCCCCCCCCCGCTCCCCAAACTCGAGAACTTGGAATTCGCGAGAACTATTTTCTTTTGGTCTTAAAAAAGAACAACATTTTTAGTTAATCGGTCGAAGGCTGTAGATTGGCGAGAGATTTAGATTTGAAATGAAGGGGGTTGATATTTCATGGAGTTACTCAGCAGTAGGCAACCCAGGAACCACGCAAAGTATATATACAGCACATGGACATAATATATAATATGTGTGTGTGTGTGTGTGTGTGTGTGTGTGTGTGTGTGTGTGTGTGTATATATATATATATATATATATATATATATATATATATATATACGCACATACACATGTCCATGTGCTGTATACTATATATAACTAATGAGAGAGAGAGAGAGAGAGAGTATATACATATATAGAAACATAGAAACATAGAAATTAGGTGCAGGCCATTCAGCCCTTCGAGCCTGCACCGCCATTCAATATGATCATCGCTGATCATCCAACTCAGTATCCTGTACCTGCCTTCTCTCCATACCCCCTGATCCCTTTAGCCACAAGGGCCACATCTAACTCTCTCTTAAATATAGCCAATGAACTGGCTTCAACTACCTTCTGTGGCAGAGAATTCCACAGATTCACCACTCTCACAATTGCAGTATATATAATATATATATGTATTTGTAGTATAATATGTATATTGTGTATATACATATTATATATATTATATATATTTCAATTCCAACCCCGAAGCAATTGAGAGGCGATTTCTTGGGGCCATGTAATTTAACGTGTGTCTTTGCTTTTAAAAGTAAAGCTGTTTAATTGTTTACGCTGCGCTGTGTTTCGTGTTGGGGAGAGTGCTGCTGTTACAATGCTTTCAATTCTATTCTGCCCTCCCCCTTCCACAGAAAAATGCCTAAATTTGTCTTTGTGCCCGCTCTCCTGGGAGCAATCCAAACCAGGGGAACAATGAACCCTCAGAGGCTTCGCGTTCCTTGCTCCTATATATGGACCTCGCTCGCTCGCTCGCAACTGTATGAACGCTCGATCAACCAGGCATCGGCCAACACGGAGGCCTGATTACTGAAAACAAAGTAAACTTGTACCAGACCTCATCATCTTCCTTCTGCCCACCCGTAACCACGGCACCACACTTTCAACAGAAAACTTAATATTTAAAGAATATATTTTGGGACATTGGATTGTCTGAAGAATGGGCAGAAACGCCACATGTGTATGTGTGTGTGTGTGTGTGTGTGTGTGTGTGTGTGTGTGTGTGTGTGTGTGTGTGTGCGTGCGTGCGTGTGTGTGTGTGTGTGGGTATGTGTGTGAAGTGTGCTGTGTGTGTATCTGTGTGTATTTGTGTGTGTGTGTCTCTCTGTCTGTCTGTGTGTATCTGTGTGTGTGTGTGTGTGTCTGCTGTCGGGTCCCGGCGGCCGCTCAAAGTCAGTCACCCGAGCTGCTTCCTTCCTCGGAAGTGGCGGCCAGTTCTGCTGTCCGTGCCCCAGCGCTGCGGCAGCCACCCAAGCTAATTTCCCCGGCCACATATAACCATATAGCAATGACAGCACGGAAACAGGCCATCTCTGCCTTTTTACTCCGTGCCGTTTACTGCTAGTCCCATCTACCTGCACTCAGGACCGGAGCGTGGGAAGTGGGTTACTGTCACAACGCCAGACTCCCCAAACACTGTGAACGGAGCTCTGGAAATACAGTATATAAAAACATAAAGCACCAAGAAATGCACTTACCACTGTTTACTGGAGGGTGCGCTTTGTAGGTCGTATCAATAGATGCGGCCACGCTGAAATAACTCAAAGCCACGTCTTTTAACATTGTTGCTTTATTAAAACATACCTTCATTCACGGTTTGCTCAAAAGTAACGGGAGAGGAACTTGGTAACTCGGGAGAGGAAGTTGGAACATTGCAGCAATGACATACCCGTGGGAACTCGGTTACACACTTGATCATAAACTGAAGTCTCGTACACAACCACGAGTCTTTCACTCGGGGTACCTCGTGGGTCAACTCGCACCGTGAGACAGGGCCATTACCACAGTGTCAGTATTTTACAGTCCGGGTTCCTCAGAGCCGCAGACACCATAAATCTCCATGTTGTTTCCCAGTCTAAACACAAACAGACAGAGTAAGAAACAAACTGATACAACTTCTCCCAAACGGATACTTCTGGAAGCACCTTGGCATACTATTGAACAATTCTCTGTGGTTGTGGTGTTTAGTGACTTTCACCATTTATTCTCATTCCCCAACGACCGGATAATGTTCCCCGTGCCGAGAACGGCTGCAACACACGTGACCCGGGGGAGGGGGGGGGGGACGGAGTCGACCACTGGTGATCCGGGGTAGGGGGGGGGATGGAGTCGACCACTGGTGACCCGGGGTAGGGGGGGGGAACGGAGTCGACCACTGGTGACCCGGGGTAGGGGGGGGGACGGAGTCGACCACTGGTGACCCGGGGGAGGGGGGGGGGGGGAACGGAGTCGACCACTGGTGACCCGGGGGAGGGGGGGATGGAGTCGAACCATTGGTGAGGGGAGACGGAGTCGACCACTGGTGATCGACCGACCCCATAGACGGTTAACACAATATGCTGGAGTAACTCAGCAGGTCAGGCAGCATCTCTGGGATCTTCTGTCCAGCACCATAGAAGGGGTGCTAGACGGAACAAAATAGTGAAACAATTTTATAGTTCAGTGTTAGCGTCAAACGGACAGTTACCCCAAGTCCTGACGCTTGTGCAGAGCCGCTCCCAGCCTCTGGAGACCTTCACACTGAATGCGGCAGCTCCCCAGATCGAGGTGTTTGATTGTATCACAGAGCCTGATGGCATGAGACAGGACCGCAGTCAATCGGGGTCAGTCCTCAGTCCACGGAATGAAAGTGTTTCCACAGATCCCAGTGTCTGCTGAGCCAGTGCAGGATTCTGAGACTCAAACAGGTAGTGCAGGGTGTTCAGGAGTTTCCATTTACCAAATGCACTCCCTGCATTTCTAATGTGGCGTTGACCCTCCTCCTTCACCCAGTCAATCACACGGCAGATTGTTTGATGAGGGAATGGACAAAGAAACTCCTCCAGGATCCAAGTTGCCCATGGGGAGGAGAGACCAGCGACAAAACGGAGAAATACTTCAAATCGCCCGTCTGTCCTGCTGTGGGCTTCAGTGAGGAATGTCTTGATATTCCAGGGATCTGGAGTCAGGAATTGTGCGAGTGTGGCTACAAACTCTTGGATGGTGAGGTGCGGGAAGGTGTACACCACGCTCCGGGCTGAATCCTCTCTCTCCAAAAGTTCTATCAGGAACCCGGACAGGAACTGGGAAGGCTGCGGATTGTATTTGATCAAATCTTCATCTGTGAACACAATGTTCTTCTCAGACACTCCAGTGAAGGCCATCTGACCAACCCTCAGTAACACCTCACGGGGGCTCTCAATCTCACGGCCGTGGTTTTTCAGGATATTGTAAATAAAGTAGCAATATAGTTGGGCGATGGTCTTGGGAACCCGCTGCGGGTCCCGGTGTGTTTGTGTGAAGAAGGGGCCCAGTGTCAGGCCGAGGATCCAGCAGTAGGAGGGGTTGTAGCTCATGGTGTACAGGATCTCGTTCTCCTTCACGTGTTTGAATACAGCTGCTGCCACCGTCTGATCTTCAAAATATCTGGTGAAATATTCCTTCCGTTCCTCACCAACAAATCCCAGGATTTCAGCCCAGACACTGATCTCTGCCTTTTCCAGTAAATGTAACGCAGTGGGGCGGGTGGTCACTAGCACTGAACACCCTGGGAGCAGCTTGTGCTGGATTAAACTGTACACAATGTCAGACACTTCACACCACCACTCGGGATCTGGGCACTGGTGCTGAGGTTCTGTGTCTCTCCGACTGTCAGCAAAATCGATTCTGCCCTTGAATTCTTCCAGACCTGTCGAATATAAACGGCAATCCCTCTGGGTTCTTCCAGACCTCTCCCAGGATATTACCAAAGTAAGGATACTGTTCCAGAATCAGTTCCCTCGGGGTTACTCTGCAGTTAATAGTGTTCAAATCCCGGAAATTGAAACTGAAGACAAACTGGAAGTGTTGGTATATTTTCCCTGTGGCCCAGTCATGAACAATCTTTTGCATCATTGTTGTTTTTTTTTTGTTTTTCCGATCCCCGGGACTCCAGCCACTGATGCTGAACTCCCAGATCGGGATTTACTCTGGGAAATGCTGCTGTGGAACAATTGATCTGTCCTGATTTTTTCCAGTTCTCCCCGGAGACATTCCTCTCTCCACTTTTCATGGTCCTGGCCTCTTACCAGCAGCTCATGTTCCACCAGTGTCCAATCTCGAACAGTGGAGATGATTGTGAGCTCAGCGTATCGATCAAGCAGCTGGAAAACCTTAACCTTCTCCTTCATCAGGATGGTGTTCACACTCAGTGTTTCAGTCTGTGCTCGCAGAGTCTCCTTGCGTTTCTGTTGAACACCTTGCACGGGAACAGGCAGATAATGGACACAATGTTAGATGACAACTCAAAACACAATATTCAAGATTACAAAAATGCCATTCAGTTAAATCAATTTACAGATGGATTTCCGTGGAGTGAGGTAAACCTGGTTACAGACACGCGAGATGACAGCGAGCCACGGCTGAGAAAGTCACTAGCCAAGCAGGTTTTGATATTAACTGCAATGTGAAAGTGAGACTGGTCCTTCCATGTCCTGCAGTTGATTCTCCCATGACGAACGCACCTTGTATTTATTTTGGGTTTGAACAGACTTTGAAAAACCCAGTGTTGATCTACTGGGCACAGACAGGGTAAAGGGCATTGAGTGTTCTGTCAGAGGGACATCTGGAGGGAAATACCCTGCAGCTCAGGCAGCATGTGGGGAGGGGGGAAATCAGTGTGGGAAGGAGGAGGTGGGCACGGAGGAGGAGAGAGCAAGAGAGAGAGAGGGGGGGATAGAGGGAGAAGGTAAAGGAGCAAGGGTGGAAGGGCGAGAGGGAGGGGTGTATGGGAGGGGGAATGGGACTTGGAGGGAGAGGCAAAGGGAGGGGAGGAGGAGGAGATTTGGAATTGGGAAGGGGGAGAGTGAGCGAGTGGGAGAAGGCGGGGGTGGGGGGGGGGGGGGGGGGGGGGGGGGGGGGGTGGAAGAGAAAGGTGATGCTGATCATTGAAACGTATTGCGATCAATGTTGAGTCCAGAAGGCTGTCACGCATTGTACTGGGAGATGAGGTACTGATCTGTGATTCACACACGGTTTGTGTGGTGGACCAAAGACAGAGGGGACAGAGTGGGACTGGGATGACCAGAAGTGACAGTCAATTGTTCAGAGTCATCGGTGAAAACTGCAAGTAGCTTCAACTAGAAAGACATTTTGTTTCCCTGCATGGTTGGAAGCAAAGTGGGGAAAGGACAGGTGTTCATGGGGAAGTGACATTAGAAATGGAATGGCTGCTGGACATGGAAGAGCAGGCCAGGGAGTCATGAAGGAAGCAATGCATCTGACATACAGGTGGAGGTAGGGATGTTGTATCTAGAGGTGGGTCCTTGCGTGAGTTGTCAAAAAATGTGAAAAATCGTCAATTTAGTGAGGAGGGCCGTTGGGGAGACAGTGAAGACAAGGGGAACGCTGTTCTTGCCCCGTCCAGGACCATCCATAGTGAATCCCCGTGTCAGTCTAACAATTGCTTGGCCTTTGATCTTTTGATTTCCGTTTCTGCAAAGCTCTAAACAGGTTCACTATTACATCAATTCTACCAAGTCATTAGTGCGAACTGTACATTTCAAATATGAGAGGGTAATTCAGAAAAATCTTTGGTGATGTTCATGTATTCTTGTGGATCTGTTTAAATCAATGAGTATTCAATAAAGCAGTCTAGAATAAGATTGTTAACTCCAGTGTTTCAATGTGATATTCAGTTCAGTGTGTTGATTTACCGTACCGAGCTCCTGGATTTCTTTCAGTATTTTGTTCAGCTTTGGTAATTCATTCTGCATTTTCACAAAGGATTCCCACATCACCCGCCGGGCACGGTTACCCTTCCCCATCACCAGACTGAGGAAGAGTGTGGAACTGCGGTTTCCCTTTACCACCAGCTCAGCGACACTCTGTGAAGAACAACAATGAATATATTCAGAAGTGACTGAGACAATGCTAATGGGGAGGGAATTACAGTATCTATTCAGTGATGGGATATTCCGGTAGTTTTGAGCAGTGACAGGCATTGATTTGCATCTTCATACACCCATGACACTGTGCTGACAAACTGTGTACTCCCAGAGTCCTGACAGTGTGAAACTCGCTTCACACCTGGCCGTGTTCAAGAACACAGCAGAGTACAGCACAGAAACAGGCCATTCAGGCCAATGATGGCTGTGTTGAAACAGATGGGAAATGAATCCAATTCCTTTTGCCCTCACATGGACTGCATCCCACTGGGAATGGACACATCCAGTCCAACTTGCATTTCTTCCTGCTCTGCATTTTAAAACAGTTATGATTTTTCATCGACATCCTTTCCCTCTGTGAGCCCACATTCACTCATTGACCAGATAACTTCTTTATTTCTACGCCTATCCCAGTTTTACCCGATGAAAGATATCCATCACTTGCACATTTCCTGCAGCTCATCGCCTCCTTTAACTGTACATTTTACTTTGGAGTCATGTGAGTGACTACGTGAAGAAGGCCCGCCAGGCGAATGCACGTCATTACGTCCACGCATGTCGAACCGAATGGGCTGGAGGGCACAGCTCCACCAGCGGGTAAGTAGAAACTTGCAGGTAAGTGTTAAACAACTTTTCCTGCAGGTTATTTAGCTCCGTAAAACTGGCTCGCGAAGCCAGTTGGAGTTGCAACATGGACCGGTCCGGGCGGAGAGTGCGCTCCAAGCGCGTATATAGCGACGAGCCGCATTCTCGATCGGGTCGGGAGATAGTAACCGGACCTCCGGTTCCGATACCGGGGGCCGTTTCACCGTTACCACCAGTGGAAAGTGCTTCCAGGCCAGTGCCTGAAACTCAACAGGCTGTAGCTGCTAAGAGCCACAGCAAGGCCACAAGGAAAACAAACAGGCCAGTACTATCTGATGATTCAGATGACGGTGGTGATTCTCCCCCAGGGGCTAAAGAGATGTGGGGAAAAATGCAACAGATGCAACACATGCTGCAGCTTTAGGTACAGCAAGGGGCTAAGGCCACAGAGACTTCTCAGACAATTGAGCAGCAGGGATCCTGTGAAGAGGATTACCTGGAATACCGCCGTGGTGAATTCCTTCCAGCGCCTGTTATAGGACTGGGGGATGCCTCCCTAGACTATCAAATGGGAGATGTGGGGCAGGATGCAGCTGACCCTATGTCTGGTGTCCCTGCTTATGTGCAAACACCAGAGCACAAGAGCCTTGCTCCGGGTGTACCAGACATAGCAATGTCTTTTGCTATTCCGGAGGGAACTGGTGAGGCCATGGAGGAATACCTCGCAACTAATATTAATTACTTAGTTTCTCACCAGCTGCAACTATCTGTCATGCAGGAGACAAGCAGCAAATATAAAACACCTGTTAACTGTGCTTCATTAAAAGTGCCAATGGTGAACCCAGCAATATGGGCACCCATGAGTCCTTCCATGAGGGGGCAGGAGGTTCGTTATCAGCACGTCCTCAAACTGGTGGCGGCCACGATCAC
Organism: Okamejei kenojei; assembly: GCA_035221665.1. Taxonomy (NCBI): domain Eukaryota; kingdom Metazoa; phylum Chordata; class Chondrichthyes; order Rajiformes; family Rajidae; genus Okamejei; species Okamejei kenojei. The sequence goes on along the minus strand of CM069142.1, from coordinate 71,603,280 downwards.
TGCATTTGGCACCATGGTCCGAGGGACCGTGTTATCTCCATTACAGAAGGATATGTTAGCTATGATTTGTAACATCTTTTTAGTAATTAACTGCATTTGGAAAATTGCCATCAGGCCTACTTTAAACCAAAAATTTGCTGCACTCTGTAAGGCGACCAATGTCCAGGCGCATGAACTCCTGTTTGGCTCCGATCTGGTCAAGCAAATTCGAGCTATTGATGAGGAGGCGAAAACTATGGGGCTAATGAAGCCGGCCGCATCTCGTCCGTCTCTTCGGAAGTCGGGGATCGTTTACTGCAGGTCCGATCCGGGTGCTGGGCCCGGCAGAGGGAGGACAGGGTGGCAACGAGGGTATCCACCACGTCAGGTTCCCTATAGGTTTCCAACCACCACCAGAGTACGAGTCGGGTGTGCAACCTCATATTTGTATAACGAGTGGTGTCTGATATCTTTATACTAAATACTGTGTCAGGGTCCACCATTGAGTTTATCTCAGGGATAGATCCTCCTTTCCAGACTAAGCCTAGTAAAGTGTTGGTGTTTTCTGTTCCGGAGACTGAGCAAACCAATGTGCAGATTCAGAATTTGTACGTAAAGGTGTGATTGAAAAAGCAGTTCATCATCCTCAACAATTTGTGTCTAATATTTTTCCCAGACTCAAAAAAGATGGTGGTTGTCGAGTAATTCTGGATCTCACTCAATTGAATACTTCATTCCTTTATAGGCATTTTAAAATGGACACATTTGTTACTGCAAAGCAGCTGATGTCCCAGGGTTGTTATATGGCCACCATTGATTTACAAGATGCTTATTATTCGGTGCCAATTCATGTTGATTATCGAAGGTACTTGAAATTTAATTGGATGGGACAGCTGTGGCAATATAGAGCATTGCCTAATGGGTTAAGTTCTGCACCTAGGTTATTTACTAAATTGGTGAAACCTGTGCTAGGGCACTTGAGGGCCCACAATCACATTGTTATGGCCTATTTAGATGATATCTTAATTGTTGGCAACACTAAAGAGTCAGCTGCAGCTTCTGTTACAGCAAATAAGAATCTCTTTGAATCATTGGGATTTTTGGTCCATCCACTTAAGTCCAAGTTACAGCCAACCCAGCAGATTGAGTATTTGGGGTTTATTCTGGATTCAGTTCATATGACAGTTACATTACCAGCAGCCAAGGTAATAGATATTGTTAATGTCTGTATTCGTCTTACACAAACCCAATATCCTTCCATCCGAGACGTTGCAAAGGTTATTGGGAAATTGGTAGCAGCCTTTCCTGCAGTACAGTTCGGGCCTTTGCAATATCAACATTTGCAAAGAGTAAGAGAACAAGCAGTGAAACAGAATGCAGGTCATTTTGATCGGCTTATGCAGTTACCCACCACGGCTCTGGCAGAATTGCAGTGGTGGATTGTTAATGTTAGCCAAGCCACCAATTACATTTTGGTGGACGAACCTTCAGTAATTTTACAGACTGATGTTAGCGCTCTCGGATGGGGGGCTACAGACACAGAGTCTAGCTGTGGGGGTAGATGGACTGAGCAAGAGGACTTGCTTCTTCACACACATGGTATTAATTACCTGGAGTTATTGGGTGCTTTTTATGGCCAAAAAGCATATGTTTCCACCATGTCAGATTTCCATGTTCAACTCCAGATTGACAACACCACAGCTGTGGCATATATCAATCATATGGGAGGAACTCGATCGGTGTTATGTGATAATTTGGCCAATACTATCTGGGATTGGTGCATTTCACGCAACATCTGGATTTCGGCCATCTACCTTCCAGGCATAGATAATGTGGTAGCAGACCTTAGGTCGAGAAAGTGTAATGACAATATAGAATGGATGTTGAATGTCAGCATATTTCAAACCATTGTTGCTAGATTTGGATTGCTAGATATTGACCTCTTTGCATCCAGACTGAATCACCAGTTGCCTAAATATGTCTCCTGGGAGCCAGATCCAGGTGCAGTAGCTGTGGATGTGTTCTCGTTACACTGGGGACACTCATTCTTTTATGCGTTTCCTCCATTCTGCCTGATTCCGAAATGTCTTGCTAAAATAGAGCGGGACTCCGCCAAAGGAGTTTTGGTGGTCCCAGATTGGCCAACACAATCATGGTTCCCATTGGTACTGAGAATGATGGCACAGCCATTCATGAGGATTCCCAGCAGCAGTCATTTGTTGGTGCATCCGGTTACAGGAGAAAGTCACCCATTACATGACCATATCAATTTGTTGGTCTGCAGGTTCTGACCAGACCATTTCAAGGCCTTGGATTATCGAACAGGACCATGGAGGTTATGACTGCAGGGTGGAGAACTAGCACTAAAAAGCAATACCTCGTGCACATTAAGAAATGGGAATGCTTCTGTGTACAGTCTAATATATCATATGCTACTGCTAGTATAAGTGATGTGTTGGAGTTCCTTGCTACTTTGCATTTTGATGAGCACCTTAGTTATAGTGCTATTAACACTGCTCGCAGTGCTTTGTCCTCTTATTTAGGGCAGTCTTCAGCACGACAACCTATTGGGTCTCATCCATTGGTATCCAGGTTTATGAGAGGAATTTTTAACAAAAACCCTCCTCAACCCAGATATACAGCAATCTGGGATATCAGTATAGTTCTCACACTGCTGCGGCAATGGGCTCCAATTGCGTCATTATCTTTGCAAAAATTGACTCTTAAAGTGGTTATGTTAATGGCGTTGGTTTCAGCACAACGTGTCCAAACATTGCACTTGTTAAGAATAGATTATATGCATTTTTCTCAAGATGATGTTACATTTTATGTCTGTGATTTACTCAAACAAAGTAGACCAGGAAGGTCAGGAATCAAGGTGATGTTTAAAGCATATCCTGGTGACCAACTGTTATGTGTCGTTAAACATTTAACCCAATATGTTGAGTTAACCAGGAGTCTGAGAGGTTCTGAGTCAGGACTTCTCATTAGTCACAAAAAGCCATATAAGCACGTGTCCGTGCAAACTATTTCTAGATGGTTGAAACAGGTGCTCAGTTCTGCGGGCATCGACACTGAAGTGTTTAAGTCTCACTCCACCAGGGCGGCATCTACATCCGCGGCGAAGGCTCAGGACTTGCCGCTAGATCAAATCCTGGCGGCCGCAGGGTGGTCTAGAGAGGCAACTTTTTCTCGGTTTTACGACAAACCAGTTCAGGCAGAGCCACGTTTTGGGCCTGCTGTTTTCGGTTCCCTTTAATTTTATTGCTTTGTTATATCACTTATTGTTTGTAATTTCCCCCTGGGACAGAGGGGTCATTACTCTGTTTGTTATTATTAAAATCGTTATTGAATTGTTCATGCAATGTTCAATATCTTCTTTATTGTACTACTGTACAATACTATTGTTTTGTACGAAGCAGCTTGTCGTATGGAGTGCATCTGCGGCATGCAAACACAGAGCTTTAAAATCTTCACGTAGTCACTCACGTGACTCCGAAGTAAAATAGTAAGATTAAACGAGAACTTATCAGTTTGAAGTTTGGTCTTTATTTTATGAGGAATGACGTTGAGGGATTACGTGCCCTCCGCTCCCACCCTCATCATCTAAGAGATCATCTGGTAGTTCTAGTCTTCTACGAGCCTTACTATGTTACTTCGGCTATTTGTTTCTGTGTTTTCATGCCGCTGCTTTGAAGTATGATGTGCATGCGCCTGGCGGGGCTTCCTCACGTAATCCCTCAACGTCACTCCTCATAAAATAAAGATCAAACTTCAAACTGGTAAGTTCTCATTTAATCTTACTATTAACTCGGCTTCTCTTCCCAGATGCCCAAATAACCCACCTGCTGAGTATTTACATTGTAGCGGCCTAGACGAGGTCAGGAAAAGACCAGACACTAGGTAGGTTTAAACAGTAGTCCTTTAATCCCTACAGCGAGAGCACACCACCCCAACTGACAGCACACACCCATGGGTGGTCAGGAAACCCCGTGGCAGACCAACGCCCCATCACTCAATCGGCGAGGGGGATGATGCAAGGAGTGGCCTACCCCCCAGGGACCGCCACAGGACCCCCCCCCTTACGGGGCCGCGCTACCAGCACCGGCTGATCAATATCAATATGTGCTGGCTTCAGCCGCGCAAATGAAAGAATCTCATGCTGATCCCCCATGTCCAGGATGAAAGTGGACGAGCCATGTTCCAGGACCCGGAAGGGACCCTCGTACGGCCGCTGGAGAGGTGTCCGATGAGCATCCCTACGCAGTAAGACGAACTGGCAGTCCTCCAGAGCAGAGGGAACGTGCGGACGGAAGGACCCATGACGAGACGCGGGCACCGGCGCCAGCTTTATCACCGTCTCCCGAAGGCATCGCAAAGCATCCGAAGGCTGCTCCACCTGGCCCTGTGCCGGCGGGATGAACTCCCCGGGGACCGTCAACGGAGAGCCATACACCAACTCGGCGGAGGAGGAGGCCAAGTCCTCTTTCGGTGCAGTGCGGATCCCCAGCAAAACCCACGGCAGGGCGCCCACCCAGTCCGGATCATTGAGCCATGCCTTCAGGGCGTCCTTGAGCTGACGGTGAAACCGCTCCACCAGGCCGTTCGCCTGCGGATGATACGCCGTCGTGTGGTGTAGCCGAACACCCAGAAGGCATGCCATGGCCAAGCACAGTTCCGACGTGAACTGAGGCCCCCGGTCGGATGTTATGTCCAGTAGCATCCCGAACCGGGCGATCCAGTGTGCCACCAAGTCCCGAGCACAAGTGGCCATTGAAGAATCTGGTAGCGGAATGGCTTCAGGCCACATCGTGAAGCGGTCGACAACGGTGAGTAGATAGGTCAAGCCCCTGGACGGCAGCAGCGACCCCACGATGTCCACGTGATGTCCACTGTCGAGGGATGGTGAACTCCTGCAACAGCGTGCGCATGTGTCGTTGCACCTTGGCGGTCTGGCACGGGACATAAGTGCGCGCCCAATGTCCAACCTCCTTCCGCAGCCCGTGCCACATGAAGCGGGAGGCTACCAGGGCTGTTGTCGCCCGCATGGAGGGATGCGCAAGCCCGTGGAGCACCTCAAACACCCTGCGCCGCCTGGCGATGGGGACGATGGGTCGCGGAACTCCAGTGGAGACATCGCACAGCAGCGTTGCGCCCCCAGGACCACAGACAACGTCCTGCAACTGCAGGCCTGAAACTGCCGTACGATAGGCGGCCATCTCCTCGTCGACCAGCTGAGTGGCTGCCAGCGCGGGATAATTAATCCCCTCAGTGACTTGGAGAACCGCGTGGACTGCAGGTCTCGATAAGGCGTCGGCCATCCTATTGAATTTGCCCTCCACGAAACAGATGGAGGTGGTGTATTCGGACACATACGCCAAATGCCTCTGCTGCCGGGCAGACCACGGGTCTGAAACCTTGGCGAACGAGAAGGTTAGCGGTTTGTGGTCCGTATATGCGGTACACGACCTCCCCTCCAGGAAGTAGCGGAAATCGCGTACGGCGAGATACAGGGCCAGGAGCTCGTGGTTGAAAGCGCTGTAATGGCACTGAGCACCACTGAGATGCCTGCTGAAGCAGGCGCGTGGCCGGCAGCATCCGTCAATGAGCTGCTCCAACACTGCCCCAACCGCTACCTCAGAAGCGTCCATCGTCAGGGCGGTCGGTGCGTCCTCTCGTGGACGAGCATCGTGGCCTCAGCCAGTGCCTCCTTAGCCCTCTTGAATGCTGCTGTTGCTTCCACGGACCACTCAACCTCCCTGCGATGACCAGCCATCAGGTGGAAAAGCGGACACATGACTGCGGCCGCTGCCGGCAGGAAACGGTGATAAAAGGTGACCATCCCCACGGATTCCTGTAGGCCCTTAACTGTGGTCGGACGGGGGAACCTGCGAACAGCGTCCTCCCTGGTGGGCAGAGGCACAACCCCCTGTGGAGTTACGCGGTGGTCGAGGAAGTCAATAGCCGTCATCCCAAAACGGCAGTTGGCCGAGTTGATGGACAACCCGAAGTCGCTGAGGCGCTGACACAGCTGACGAAGGTGGATGCAGTGCTCCTGCCGCGAGCGACTGGCCACGAGTATGTTGTCCAAGTAGATGAAGACGAAGTCCAGGCCACGGCACACACAGTCCATAAGCCGCTGGAAGCCCTAAGCCGCTGGAAGGCCTCAACCCAAATGGCATCCGTACAAATTCGAATCGACCAGATGCCGTTATAATGGCTGTCTTCGGGATATCGTCGGGACAGACCGGAATTTGATTGTACCCTCGCACGAGGTCCACCTTGGAGAATACCGATGCTCCGGCCAGATGGGCGTTGAAGTCCTGGATGTGCGGGACTGGGTACCTTTTGGCGATGGTCGCATCGTTCAGGCGACGGTAATCCCCACACGGGCGCCAGCCCCCGACCGACTTGGGGACCATGTGGAGCGGTGACGCCCATGGGCTATCGGAGGGACGCACGATGCCCATCGCCTCCATCAGGCAGAACTCCTCCTGAGCCAGACGAAGCATGTCTGGCGCGAGACGACGCGCTCGGGCATGCACAGGCGGGCCGGTAGTAGGGATATGGTGCTCCAGCCCGTGCTTGGGGGTGGAGGAGTGGAAGTGGGGTTCAAGGATGTCAGGGAAATCCGCCAGGATGCACGCAAAAGTCGCATCCACGGACAACAGGGGGCCATCAGGGCGTGATACGGGATCACCAATGCGGAGGACGACCGGCTCCAGCGTGACGGAGTCCATCAGGCGCCGCCGCTTGACATCCACGAGCAGTGAATGGGCTCGAAGGAAGTCGGCACCCAGCAGCGGCTGGGAAACGTCAGCAATGACGAACTCCTATGAAAAGGAGCTGCGGCCAAAGTTGAGGGAGATGGTGCGAAACCCGTAGGTGCGAATAGCACTCACGTTCGCCGCGGTGAGGAGGGGCCCATGGTTGCCCGCACGGATGTCAGCGATGGACGGAGGCAGGACACTCACTTCCGCACCCATGTCCACGAGGAATCGACCTGCAGTGCAGCAATCCCAGGCGACGACGCGATGAAATCTGCCGGCTGCCGAAGGAATCACTGACGACCGGCCCCTTCGTTTCCCTGGAATGAACAGGGTGGGCGACATTGCCTGGCTGCAGCTCCCCAGCGATGATGGTAATAGCACCAACCCCCTCTGCTGGCGTCTGGTGGAACTGCACACAAATTTGGCTGGTTTGAAAGCCAGCGACCTCTGCTGGCATTGGGTGGATCTGCAGGCAAAGTTGGTTGGGTTGAACACCAGCAACCTCTGCTGGCGTTGGGTGGAACTGCAGGCGGGCCCTGCTGCAAAGACATGCCTGGACTTGAATGCCCAATGGCGGCCGGATTTTGCCGCGAGAGCCGTCTGGGAGCAGTGGAGATGTGGTCGATAGCGGCCTCGACCTGCTCTGAGCCTCCAACCGCTGAGGGAAGGACGGTCAGCGCATCCAGGTTTTGCTGGCGAGACATCCACAGCTCGTCGGCCTGCTCGCCCAGCACCTGTATGTTAGTAAAGCGTTCCCTGGCGAGCTGCAGGCGGATGTCGAGTGGCAGCTGCTGTAGGTAGGCAAATTTAAATAGGAAACAGGGTTCATGGTCCCCCATTAGGGTGAGCATGTCCTCCAGGAGGGCAGATGGCCGGCGGTCACCCAGGCCGTCCATTCGGAGAATCCAAGCTGCCCGCTCCAAGTCACCAAGACCAAACTTCCTGATAATGAATTCCTTAAGGCCCCTATATTTGTTAGCTACCGGGGGGGGGGGCCTGAGGAAAGGCTTAACTCGCCTCACAGTTGCTTGGTCAACATAATAATATGTTGACCACATCATAATATTTTGTTTTGACTGCTGCAATACCTCTCACAGCAAATTGTGCCTCCGCCTGCTGGAACCAGATGTCAGGCTCTTCGGTCCACAGAGTAGGGAGCTTAAACGCAACAGCATTATTATCCATCACGACGCGTGATGAATGTCGAGGGTCACCAGTGTAGCGGCCTTGACGAGGTCAGGAAAAGACCAGACGCTAGGTAGGTTTAAACAGTAGTCCTTTAATCTCTACAGCGAGAGCACACCACACCAACTGCCAGCACACACCCACGGGTGGTCAGGAAATCCCGTGGCACACCAACGCCCATCACTCAATCGGCGAGGGGGATGATCCAAGGAGTGGCCTACCCCCCAGGGACCGCCACAGGATCACTTTATGTTTTTCTTGTAGATTTTAGCAAATGTATTTTTGTTTATTTTATTTGTCATTTGAATGATAAGCAAACAGTTTAATGTCTTGGAGTAATTCAGCAGGTCAGACAGCATCTCCAAAAACAGAGTTCTTTTGTGCAGCACATTGTGATTTTTTTTGTAAACCAGCATCTGCAGTTCCTTGTGCTCATGCCTAATGCCCTCTGTGGTTTCATGAACTGAACTAAATGAGACTGATGAGACTTGAAATGGATTATCAGTTCTGATTCTGGTTCACAGGTTTACTGCTTCCTGACCGCTGTGCTCAGTGATGCGTGTGTGTGGGAAGACCAGCCGGATCATTCCCAGCAATCCCTAGCTCCCAGGTTTTATTCCTGCTACCAGGTCTACATGAAACAATCTGAGCAGAGATCAGTGTCTCCATTACATCGTTCAACCCATGCAGTGTGAGGCGAGTGAGACTGACTTTGGTCACTCTTCCCCCAATGCCGCCAGTTCTGTGAGATGAAACATAACTCACCGTGATCCTTCCACTTACCCCATGTTCTTGTTCATTGAAACATCTCTGCCATCTCATCATGCAGCCGAGACTTTCAACCCCTTCTTCAATCGCCTGTTTCAGTCTCTCCCAATAGAATTTTGTCAGTTGGAACAATTGGTTGTCATTCAACTGTGTCAGGAGCTCGGAGAATGTTGGCGTTAGATCTGTGTATTCAAAGAGAAAAAATAAACACCATCTGAATCAGTCCCCTTGGCTCCCGGTACAGCAGCCCTCATCCTGACTGTTCCTGCCCCCTAATTACAATGATCAAAACAGAATATCGGAATAAGACAATGTGCTGGAGGAATTCAAGTCAAGATAGGTGACGTTTCAAGTCTGTACTTTCTTCAGGCTGATTGTGGTGGCCGTGAGTGGGGAGAAGTGTGGACAAGAGGAGGGACAGGTCAAAGCCTGGTAAATAAGGCGGATACAGGTGAGGGGAGTTTTTGATAGGCTGATAACTGGAGGAAGGCCAGAGATGAAAAGACAGGCGTGGAAGTTGCAAATTGTGAAGCGCGATGAATTAATGTACGTGGAAAGTGTGAAATCTGCGCGAGGAGTAAAAATGGTTACAACCGGAAAATCCAGTAGGTCTTGGCGGGTAAACAGTCGCCGGGTCTCGCCAATTGCCGACCATTGTAACTCTCTTGCCATTCCCATGGCAACTTCTCTATCCTTGGACACATGCTCACTGGAGGAACAGCCCTCAAATTCTGCTTGAGTAGCCAACAATCCAATGGGATGAACATTGAATTTTCCATTTTTAAGTAACAATCCAAGCCGCACACCCGCCTTATTTCCTTCCACTCTTAGGGGTAGGGATTTTACGATAAAATCAGCACATGGGTAGGATAGGTTTAGAGGGACATGGGCCATATGTAAGCTTGTGGGACTATAGTAGATCGGCCATGTTGTTTGACGTGTCCAAGGTGGGCCGAAGAGTCTTGTTCTATGCCCTATGCCTCTTTGACTCTGAGGCACAACTTGGGCCATAATAACTCCAACAGTGCAGACTATACAGAGTCCAAACACAAGAGTCGCCACGTTTTATGCACCATCTTATACTCTTCACTTTCTCAGAAAGTTCTCCCCAGTCACTGCATTAACGCACATCTGAATCTTCAATGAGGATGATTCATCGCCTCTACGATCACTCCCTCTGTCCTTTCAACTACTGCCTGCAGATGTTTACATCCTCTCTTTCTCAGTCCCTTCCTTAATCCCCTGTTGTTCTGACCTGTGGACCATGTATTAGATGCAAACCAGATACCAAGACAGCATTTATATTGTGAAGAATTCTGCAACACACCTGTGTCCGTCCTTGTTGCTGAGGCCACTGGAGCCACAGTCCCGTTTCCAACTTCAGCCATAGTGTGGCTAGGTATTACCGCTGGGGTGCAAACTACCCAACCGAAATATGAGGTGTTGCTCCTCCAATTTGCGGTGGGACTCACTCTGGTCATAGAGGCCCAGGACAGTAAGGACGGATTAGGAATGGGAGGGGGAGTTGAAGTGCTGAACCACCGGGAGATCAGGTTGGTTAATGCGAAGTGAGTGGAGGTGTTGGGTGAAGTGATCGCCAAGCCTGCGCTTGGTCTCACCGATGTAGAGCAGCTTGTGGAAGTTAATAATGATTTAAAGATACAAAATGGATTCTGCTGAAACTAAGACAGGCTTTCATCATCTTCTATTAAATTGCAAAGCTAGCAAAAAAACACACTAACCTTTGCTTTCAATACATTAACAAAGCTAGCAGACTGTTGATGTTCCCTTTTCAATAATATAAGCAAGATAATAAGCTCAGCTTCATGAATGTCTCCTCTACAGTGTAAACATTGAGAGAGAATTCAGACTATAAGATTATGATGTGCATCATAAGTAGAAAAAAACCAAATTGCTTGTTCTGCAGAAATATAACCTTCTCATATAACCATATATGGCTAACTTCCTCTGTCAGAAGAACCTGTCAATTTTCTGATGCTGTCAATCTTAAGGATCTGTCAATCTTAAGAAACAAGAGGCTGACCTAAGCTTTATAGATAACGTATTGCTGAATCGTCGGGTATTGGGGTATATGTACATGTACTGAAATCACTGCACCTTTGTGTGGGGATGAGAACTCTGTATAGTCTGTAATCTGCATACTGTTAAGAGTTTCACCACACCCGCCTGGCAAAATAAAGATTGTACTGTTGATCACTGATTTTATTTGCGTTTTTGTCTGTTTAAGAATACTGAACCACAACACTGGTGTAGTTTGTAGCTCTTGCTGGAAACAATCACTGAAGACAGAGTAAGAGGTTTCAGTTTGGCCGAGGTCTTGAAGGGTGAAGAAAGTGCACTATCAGACCCCTTGAGTCTGAACTCCTAAGAGTACCAGGGAACACTGTTGTCCTTCATCCGAAGAGCTCTGGTTCCTGCCAAGGTCTTTCAGAACAGACAACGCAATGCAAGTCAATTTTTGGGATTGTTGACTCAGACTAAGTAGGCTGTTTGTAGTATTAAGCCAATATTGAACCAAGTAATGGGATAGGCTCAGGATAAGAGTAATGTGCGAGCTTCGGTAGGTGGGAGCTTCGGTAGGTGGGAGCTTCGTAGGTGGGAGCTTCGGCAGGTGGGAGCTTCGGTACATGTGGGAGCTTCGGCAGGTGGGAGCTTCGGCAGGTGGGAGCTTCGGTAGGTGGGAGCTTTGGTAGGTGGGAGCTTTGGTAGGTGGGAGCTTCGGCAGGTGGGAGCTTCGGTAGGTGGGAGCTTCGGTAGGTGGGAGCTTCGGTAGGTGGGAGCTTCGGCAGGTGGGAGCTTCGGTAGGTGGGAGCTTCGTCAATTTCTATCAGCAGTGCATACATTGGTGTCTCTGCCAAATTATGGACATGATCAGGTATTGCAGAGGTTCCAGAACTGATCCTTGCAGAATACTATTGGTCACGAAACTGGTCAGAATAACACTCCTCCACCACGATTTCTCTCTTGTTCCCCTTCGCCCTAACCCCTTTTTTTTCCCCTTCCCCGTGTTCTTGGTTCTCCAAAATATTCCAAATGGAAGTAAAACTGGAGGTGGCGGAGGGTGGACTTAAGCAAAAAAGACTGTCCCTACAGTCTTCATCATTCTGCAGCATCCACTCCCCTCCCATTTAACTCACCTGCCCTTGGATGGGACTCGATGATTCCTTGCTTGATGAATCTCGGTCATGATGGAGTTCGCCACTTGGGTCAGTTCCAGGGCCGTGAACTACGTCTCCTATTCCTCTCCCTCTGGACTGACATTGTTCCCCTTCCTCTTCGGCAGGTTCACATGCCATTGACGTTCTGCTCTCAATCCGACTTTGCTTTTCTGTCGTTGTTCCTACGTTCTGACCATCTTTCTTTGATAAGGTGCTTGGCCAAACTCTTTCGAGGACCTTGCTCACTCGAGTTAATTTCCCACCTGAAAAAAAACATTAATTGCCGGTTGCAGAGCAATTTTAAATTGAGAAAACCACATGTTCGGAATAGCCGGCAGCAATCTGAGCTGACATTCTGGGCAAGTGGAAGTTAATGTTGTCTTAGAAACAGAGCAAGAGAACAGGAACTTCAGCCCAACCGACCCAAAATGCCCCATCTAAGCTAGAGGCACCTATCCACGGTTTGACATTTCATCTCTCTACACCACTCTGTCCAAATGTCTTTTGGGGAAAAGATTTAATAGGAATCTGAGGGGTAACTTTTTCACACAAAGGGTAGTGATTGTATGGAACAAACTTCCAGAGGAGGTAGTTGAGGCAGGGACTATCCCAACGTTTAAGAAACAGTTAGACAGGTCGTTGGATTGGACAGGTTTGGATGGATATGTGCCAAACGCGGGCAGTGGGACAAGTTCAGCTAGGAGATGTTTCGGCAGTGTTGGCAAGTTGGGCGGAAGAGCCTGTTTCCACGCCGTATATCACTCTATGACATGTTATTATTGTACCCGCTTCAATTACCCACCACTTGTTTCACATACCCACCACTCTGTGTGAAGATGTTAACCCTCAGGTTTCTATTAAATGTTTCCCCTCTCACCCAAAGCCTCTGCCCTTTAGATTCTCCTACTCAGAGGGTCTCGCTGGACCACTGCCCGGTCCCACCTTTGTCTCGGCAACCTCATTGGTTCTCCCTTTGTTCTCGTTGGACCTCTGCCTGGTCCCACCTTTGTTCTCGGTGGTCTCCCGCCAAGTCCCTCCTCTCTTGTAGTCCTGCAACCTGGAATGGGCCAACATTCCCTCTTGAACATTTCCACTGAGCTGGGAGGCCAAAAGGTTTTGGACAGAGCAAAGAGCACCACACTCGAGATGAACAAAGAATAATGTCTCCTGCACACCAAAGAATAAAGTTCTATCCTGCCCAACCTCTTTCTACAGCTCCTGTACTAAGGTACTGGGAACTTCCTCGTAAATCCTCTTTGCACAACCTTCCATCTTAATGCTATCTTTTCTGAAATTGGGTGACTAAACTGAACGGATTACAATGTCTTAACATATGTTCCAACTTCTATATTGAATTTCCCGAATGATGAAGGCCAGCGTGCCAAAAGCGCCTTCACCACTGTCTATCCGTGATGCCATTGTTTGGGAATTAAATACTTGTACTGGAAAGTCTCCAAGGCGTTTCCGTTCAACGTGAAGGTCCTATCCTGGTTTGACTTCACAAACACCACAGAATTCATTTCTACAGATGTGACAGCAGTGGGCCCAACATGGATCCCAAGTGGCACACCATTCACAGGCCTCCAGGCCAGCGATCGGAAAAGGTCCACGCTGCGCCCGCTGCTGAAGCTCTGGGCCCGACCGCACCGATCCGTGGTGTTAGGACGCGATGAAGGCAACATGGAAAAACACGCCTCTCCATGGAGGAGGCAACCAAAAGCGGTTTCCCCCTTACCTCTCCTCACCACCCCCCACACAAGACACACCGAGAGACATTAAAACACACATTTGGACATACTAAAAAAAAACCAAAAAAGTAGAAATGACTAACATCAGCACTTCACCCACAGTTAACGATGATTCACGTATCTCAGCCCGGGCTCCTGCAATTTATTCTCTAACTTTCAACAGTGGCCTTAGAAACATCTAATCACAGGCTGCAGAAATGTACGTATCTTCATACGGTTAAGGACATCCAGCACCACCTCGACTGTAATACAACTGCACTCAAGACATCAAGTCTTTCCCAATAGTAAATACAGAGGAGAAATTATAATTGAAGACCTTGCCCATCTCCTGCAGCTCTACACATAGATGACCACTGAGGGTAACCTTTTATTCTCCAGTTACCCCTTTTCCTTTAATATATTTGTAAAATCTATTTGACTTCTCCTTAATTATTAGTGCCACCATTTGCACACTTGTTGCCCTCCTGATTTTGTTCTTAAGTTAGCTCCTCAACTTCTCCCAGGAAAGCATTGATCCGAGCAGCCTATAACTAGCAATGTTACAAAATTTTGAGATTTTAAAAATCGTCTGTAATTTATCCCATCAGATAAAGCATAAAAAGAAGTTTAATTTGACACCAAATTCACTTTCATATATATCTTCAGTATTTAAAAAAAGTTATGGCCATTTTCAAACTCGGAAATTAGCATCTTGTTCTCTATTGCTTTTCCATTGACTTAACACAAAAGCTGTGATCGAGGACAGTCAAAAGCCCATAACATTCTTAAAAATCAAGAGAACTGAATGAAATTTTGAGTTATTATAGATTGAAGCATTCTGAAACAAATAGAAAACATCTTACTTGGATGACCTGAAATTAAAGCATATAATTAGTTAATTACCTAATTGTAGTTAATTACAAAATTGACCGTTGTGACGGAAACATCCAGACTGCCTTGAAAATTCATAAATGTGATATTCTCAGGATCAGAACTTTAATATTATTGTATTATATGCTGTAAATCCATAACAGATAGGTAAATCAATTACAATTTCTAGCAATATACCAAGTCCTTATGGAGAAGATCAGTTGCTAGCTGGTACATTGGCATATCATAATCAGTAGCATACTCAGATTGTAACCCATAAGCAACTCTGTACACCTTGTTTTTCCTCAACTTTTCAATTTTGGCATTGTAAACTACAAGTTTTTGCTCTTCAAACCACACATGACATGCCTTTCTGCCCACTACTTTCCCATTAACAATATCCTGCAGATTCCATTTCTTAGGAAAATGATAATTTTTGTAAATAGCCTAAGTATCCAAATAACAAACAAATCCCATTCACACAAGAATTCACAATATGACATGATTTTTAAATCTCACTGTCATTAAAGTCATCCCAAGAAGCAAGTTTATATGAAAAATACACGACTTACACCGTGTTTTGTCCCGTACTTGAGATCCGTCACGTTGTAGGCGTTGACGGCGTTAGAAGTCGTTTATTTTAATATAATTATTAAATTGTCTAGCGACAAAAAAAAAAAAGAAATCGGGAATGGAAGTCGGAACGATTTTTCTGCAGCAGCTAGCAGCCTGAGGAAATCCGGAAAACTGGATTTTAACCCCCCCCCTCAAAGGCACCAAAGTCACGCACACGATCAGTGGCAGAACTGCAGCGCCACTGAAGGTAAGTTTTGTATACCTAACCCATGTCCCCTTTTCCCTCACCAGCGCCTCAATTTCTCTCAACATCCTGGGTTCCTTACATGTACTTCACTAACAACATGCATATCTCACCATCACAATTTAAACACTTCCCCTTTCAGACGTCCCTTTGCCCACATACAACTTACTCCAATGACTGTTCCTATCTCATACTGTCAAAGGTAGACTTGCACTACCCAATTTAGAATTTTACATTGAAGGCCAGAACTGGTAGTTTACAAAGGGTTTAAATGCTAATTGAATTGTAGTCATTGGTCACAAAGTGCTCGTCCACTGACATCTTAATTTGAAATGTCTGAAAACTACTTTGGATTCAGCCAATCAGTTTAAACCCTCCTTTGCAGCACTTTCAAAAAATGCCCACTAGGATGTTGGCCTCCTTCCAGTTCAGGTCGCATCTATCCCTGACAAATTGTCCAAATATCTGGATCTCCGACCCTTGCACCAACTCCTCAGTCGTGTATTCATTTCAACTGTACATGCATTAACTTCACATGTACCGAAGTACTGTGAAAAGCTTGGGTTTGCATGTAATCCAAACAGATCAGATATACCACACACAGATACAATCAGTTGAGACTCAAGAACAGATGGAGCAACGGTGAAAGATCTTAGAGAAAATGCAATGTCCTTGATGGGGTGGATGTAAATAGGTTGAAAAATAAATTGGGACAACAGGAATACATCCTTAGCTTCTGAGGGGTCGGTTCACAAATTCAATAAGAGCGTGGAAGAAGCTGCCCTTGAATCTGGTGCTATGTTATCTCCAGATATCCAATACAAAATTTGGATGCTTGTTACTTTGAGATAATCTGATCATTTTGTTCCAAGTATTCCCGATTTTGGCCAGTTGTCTGTCAAAATTGTGATCATGTGACTATACATTTCTACCGCCGCAACTGGATTTGAACCAGTATTTGTAGATGATTAGTCAACATGGTAGGCGGAGAAATGACATTTCAAATTTAATCCTGATTAGGGCATGTTGACGCGTGTTGTAGGGATAAATAAAACCAGGATATTCATCCTGAATGACAAGGGCCTGGAGACAACTGAAAAACACCCATACAAATCCATAGATCCCTAACGTCAGCAGCACACACGAAGACAACATTGTCATTAGCTGCAGCATAGAATTCAGCGAGGCCTTGTTACAAATTTATAGGGAGTTCATTGAGCCTTAAGTTGGAGGAGTGTGTGCAATTCTGATCTCCATACTGTGGGAAGGATGCCTTTGCACTGGAGAAGATGCAGAGGAGATTCATCAGGATATTGCTCAGAAATGAATATTTGAATTATCAGCAGAGACTGGAGTGATTTAAGTCATCTTCCTTGAAGCTGGGGCGGACAGGCAGTGATCCAGAAGTACAGAATACTATGAGAAAAATAGGGTCAATGGCAAAATAGTTGTCTCCATAGCAGGGGTAGTTAACACTAGGGGGCATCAATTTAATGCAGGGACCATGAGGTTTACAGGATGATCTTTCAAGAAGAATCTTTCAGCAGTGATGGCTGCAGACTGGGACACACTGCCTGAGGTGGTGTTGGAGGCAGGTACTCTGTCACAACATTGCAGGGGCACCTGGATGTCCATTCAAACTGTAAATTGATAGTAGGCGACAGACCAAGTGCTCAGTAATAGGATTAGTGTAGAACCTCCTAATTCTGCTGGAAACTGTAGTCCCCAGTGCTCCCATGGCACTTTCCAGTGTTGTGGTTCAGTCTGTTATCGTAAACTCTTATACACATTTCACCTTTAATTGCTTCATGCCATTTATCCATGACTGTGGGATCTGCAGATAGGTTTTTAACTTCTTTAAGAGATTAACATCCATAAGTTCAATGTTACAAGATACCATGAACTAGAAGCATAATGTACGTGTCTGATTGTAATGTGGTTTTGGATCTGTCCTTGAGCTCATAAGGGGTTGTGGCACAAACCCAACATCCTAATCAGATGAAGAAGCTTGTTTACCTTACTGTTTAACATTCTATAATTGTAGCCCTTCGCTGTTACAGCGCGTAAACAGGCTGGCATGTTATTCCACCACTGCTGGCAAAGCTACAGAACAATAGGCTATCGGTCTTTATGCAGGGATATGGGGGTAAAAGACTGAACATAAGTCAACTACTGTAAAGGTGTCGGCTTCTGTCGTTATAGATGACAGATAATACGTCATTACGTTCTCCCACTTTTGGGATCTATTACACAGACTTTGCATTCTCACTAATAGTGCTTGTTGCAATAAAGACAATTATGTCAATCACAAAGACTATAGCTATCCCTTCTTCAGCCTCCGGGGCCAGTCAATATTGTTTTATTCATGGCAAAGCAGCTCCCCATTAGTAGTCAGTTTATGTTCAGGGGGTGAATACACTCATCCTACATGATTCTTATGCATTGTCCATAGTTCGTAGGGTACTCGGACCAGAGCCATAGTAGGCAGACCTTCATAGTCTCCCATTCCTTTCTGGCCCATGTGATCTTTCCTTCTGTGTCATTGGCAACTTTAAAACATACATGTGGCCGCAACAAAGTCGCCCACTGACATTATTGTCCACACAGCAGATTATGAATTCTGCATATTGGTCCCCACAGAACCAGAGATTCTAGTTTACATAACAGCTCTTTCAGACAAGGGAATGTAAAGTTAATTAATTATGTGCGGATTGTTGAGAATCGAAAAGAAACAGCAACAATGTGCTTCAATTTGGTTTCTGTGTAAAATGTAAATCAAGACAAATGCATTTGCAACAATTGAAATTCAGTTTGGATGAAGGGATTCAAAGTAACATTAGCAAATTTGCACATGACACAAAGCTGGGTGGCAGTGTGAACTATGAGGAGGATGCTATGAGAATGCTGGGTGACTTGGACAGGTTGGGGTGAGAAAATATTATATAATAGAACTGCTTGGATTTTATATAAGCTAGGTAATTTGCAAGAGAAAAGCTTAAGGTTTTCAGAAACACATATCTCCTAAAGAAATAAAGTAAAAAGATATACATACAGGGGACAGATGAATCAAAACATAGATATGCAGGCTCAGATTAGTGTTCATCTGTACCCTGTACGTGTTTCTTTGTACTTTATTTCTTATTTCTAAGTAGGATTGTAAACATTAGACCTTGTTTAGATTTATAGAAATATCTTTCCTCTTGGTATGGAAAATGTGTTTTGTTTGTATGATGTGTGTGACCATTGTATTATATGTGCATCTTATATTTTGAGGAGAGGTCTTTGTTAATTGAGCCTACTGGGGTTTTGCTGTGTTGAAATAAAATAATTCTAAACAAAGTCAAAGCACAGGCAAACGGAGGTTGTAAAATGAGGCCAGAGAAGGGGGGTCATGTGATTGCTGTTGTAAATCACCAGAAGGACTCAGATGATTGGTTACTAGTTTGTCATACCCTCTGTATCAGAAATGTCTAATACCTATATAATGCCTTGAGTTTGTACCAGAGTCACTAATTCTTTGTACATGCCCCGGAGCTTTCAGCTCTGTGTTGGAAGGTTCAGAGACTAGTCTCAGCGCTGATTAAAGATTTTACTTCGGAGTCACGTGAGTGACTACGTGAAGAAGTCCCGCCTGGCGCTAGAACGGCATTACGTCGACGCTGACGGCAGAAGCAAGAGCTGCAGAGGCAGCTCCTCGCAGCGGTCGGAACGGACCTGCAGGTAAGTGCAAGGAAATTCTAGGGGATGTTCTAAAAAAGACGTTACGCTGGCATGTAGAACCAGCAAAAATGAAAGTAAAAATTCAAAAAATCAGTCTCGCTGGCATACTGATCCAGCCTAGATAATAAAATTTAAAAATGGAGAAGTCTCAGAGAAAGATTTCGCGGGTAAAAAGATCGTCCCGGGGAGAAGCTAAAGAGTCGGGACAAGAGATTAGTGCGGAGCCGGTTCCGATACCGGTGGCCGCTGATTCACCCGTTAGTGAGACTATAATTTCTCCAGAAATACAAACCACGGAGGAAAATGTTCCTAGGAAAAGTAAAAAGAAATCCGTGAGGCCCGTGGTTTCTGATGATGACTCTGATAATGAAAGTCCTCTGGATAATAAAGCTATATGGCTAAAAATGGAACATATGGAGAGAGTGCTCCAAAATATTATGAGACAAGGGTCAAAGTACTCAGAAATTTCCCAAAATGATCCCGAGGGGTTTGAATATCCAGAATATGGCTATGTGCCAAATTGGGAATTTGAAACTCCAGACCCAGGACTAAGGGTGGAGGAAGTCTCATTTGATGAAGTTCCAGGTGTATCAGGGCTGCAAAAGTCAGACCCTGAAAGTGGTGATGTGGATTATGAGTGCACACCACAAATAAAAAAGAAAAGGCCATATGTGCCTGATATGGCAAAAGATTTTGCTATACCTGAAGGAAGTGGTGAGGCTATGGAAGAAAACCTAGCTGCCAGTATTAATTATATGGTATCTCACCAACTTCAAGATTCTGTGATGGCTGAAACAGCAGAATTATATAAAACACCGGAAAATTGCACCTCATTGAAGGTACCTACGGTTAATCCGTCTATATGGACGCCTATGACTTCAGTCATGAGAGGACAAGAAATAAGGTTTCAAAGAATCCTCAAACTGATTTCAGCTGCCATTACTGCTTTTGGAAGGCAAATGGAAGGGTCAGAAATGATAAAAATCCAAAGAGATACTTTGGGCTTGTTGTGCAATTCCTTTTATGAAATTAATTGTATGAGGAAAATTGCGATTCGGCCCTTATTTCATCCGAGATTTGCAGGTCTGTGTCGATCAAGTGGTGTTCAAGCTCCTGGTTATCTATTTGGAGAAAACCTGCCTAAACAAATAAGAGAAATGGATGAAGAGGCTAAATCTATTAGCTACATGAGACCTTTCGTTTTTGGACAAAAAAGGTATTTTTCGTCAAGAAGGGGATTTGATTTTGGAAACAGAGGCAGGAATATGGTAAGAAAATATTACCATCCAACACAGCCTAATGTTCACCCGTATACGGGGAGAAGGAGACCACCACGTTCATATGGAGAGGTACAAAAACTTTATTCTATTTTCAAAGAAACTGTGGACAAATCTCCAGTTGGAGGGAGATTACAAATGTTTTATGATGAATGGCTTGCCATCACATCTGACCGGTTTATTTTACAAACAGTTTCAGGAGCTACAATAACATTTAAAGAAGGTGTTAATTCTCCGGTACAAAATAAACCTGCTTATGGTTTCATGTTTTCTGCTATTGAGGAAGCAGAAATTAATGTGGAAATTGACAAATTGTTTAAAAAAGGTGTTATTGAAAAAACTGTTGAGCATAAACACCAATTTGTGTCAAATATCTTTCCGAGAAAAAAAAAGATGGTGGTTGCAGAATTATTCTGGACCTTACAAACCTTAATACATTTGTCCAGTATAAACATTTCAAGATGGAAACGTTCAACACTGCAAGACATTTGATATCAGCAGGTTGTTATATGGCTACAATTGATTTAAAGGATGCGTACTATTCAGTACCAATACATCGATTTTTCGAAGGTATTTAAAATTTAATTGGCTGGGACAGCTGTGGCAATTTAAAGCTTTACCAAATGGCTTAAGTTCAGCTCCCAGGCTCTTCACAAAGCTGTTGAAACCAGCTTTAGCGCAATTAAGAGCACAAAAGCACATCATTATGGCTTATCTGGATGACATTTTAATTGTCAGTAATAATCAGGAATCAGCTGGAAAATCAGTTTCAGCAACTAAAACTTTATTTGAAATATTAGGTTTCTTGATTCCCAGCTGCAGCCAGCACAGTCAATTAACTATTTAGGGTTTGTGATCAACTCGGTTACCATGTTAGCAACTTTGCCAACGGACAAGATTGATGATATTTTAACGGTGTGTTGGGGCCTCATTCACAAACCTTATCCCTCCATCCGAGAAGTAGCGAAGGTTATTGGTAAACTAGTAGCAGCATTTCCTGCAGTAGAATTTGGTCCATTACATTACCAAAACCTTCAAAGGGACAAAATACGAGCTCTAAAAAAAGCGAAACAGGCCATTTTGATAGGCCTATGCAATTAACAAAAGAAGCTTTATTGGAATTGCAATGGTGGATTGAAAATGTTCCACAAGCTGCTAAAAACATTTCAATACAGCAGCCTGAAGTATTTTTACAAACAGATGCAAGTGCTCTCGGATGGGGGTGACAGATACATTTACCAGCTGTGGGGGCAGGTGGACTGTCCAAGAGGAAATGTTTCTCCAAACATATGGTATTAATTATTTAGAGTTATTGGGGGCATTTTATGGATTAAAAGCCTATTGTTCTACAAAAAAGAATCTGCATGTACAGATACAATTAGACAATAAAACAGCTGTTGCATATATTAATCACATGGGTGGAGTCAGATCGGTATCATGTGATTGTCTCGTCAATCAGATATGGCAATGGTGTATTAAGCCACCAAATTTGGATTTCAGCAAGTTATATCCCAGGTAAAGACAATGTGGTGGCAGACAACAGATCAAGGGTGTTTTAAAGACAACACATAATGGATGTTGAACCCAGTAGTTTTCAGTAAAATTGTGATTCAATATGGGTTACCAACATTGATCTGTTTGCATCAAGATTAAATCATCAATTGCCGAAATATGTATCTTGGGAACCATATCCAGATGCAGTAGCAGTAGATGCTTTTTCACGACATTGGGGGAATATGTTCTTTTATGCTTTCCTTCCATTTGCTCTGGTTCAGCAATGTCTGAAGAAAATAGAACAAGATTCTGCCACAGGATTATTGGTGATTCCAAATTGGCCGACACAACCATGGTTCCCGTTGATGTTAAATATGATTAAAGAACCATATATGTCAATTCCTAGCAGCAGTGATTTGTTAATAAAACCAGTGTCTAAAGAAATTCATCCATTACATGTTTATATGAATTTGCAGGTTTATATTTAATCTGCAGGTTTTGACCAGACCACTACAAGGGCTTGGATTGTCGGATAGAACAATGGATGTTATAGTCGCATCATGGCGAGATAGCACTCAGAGACAATATATGACACATATAAAGAAATAGGAAGTTTTTTGTAGACAATCAAATATATCTTATCATACTGTGAACATTTCAAACATATTGGAGTTCCTTGCTGAGTTGCATTTTGAGCAGCACTTAAGTTATAGTGCCATTAATAGTGCGCATAGTGCCTTATCATCCTATCTAGGACAACTTTCTGACCAGGAATCAATTGGATCACATCCATTAATATCCAGATTTATGAAAGGAATCTTTAACAAAAATCCACCCAAACCAAGATATACAGAAATTTGGGATGTCAGCATTGTACTTACTTTACTTAGGCAATGGACTCCAATCGAAGTTATATAATTGGAAAAGTTAACATTTAAATTAGTAATGTTAATGGCATTGGTATCAGCACAAAGGGTGCAAACATTACAAATGCTATATTTAGATTGTATGCATGTGGCTTCAGATAACATTGTGTTTTACGTTTACGATCTGATCAAACAAAGCAGACCAGGGAGAACTGGAGCGAAGGTAATGTTTCAAGCTTACCCTATTGATCTAACGTTGTGTGTAGTTAGACATTTGACTCAATATATAAAAGTTACCAAGACTCTTCGAGGTGATGAAAAAGCGTTAATGATTACGCATAAGAAACCACACACAAAAGCATCAGTACAAACAATTTCAAGGTGGTTAAAACAGGTGTTACTTTTAGCAGGAGTAGACACTGATGTGTTCAAATCTCACTCCACCAGGGCAGCAGCTACGTCCGCGGCGAAGTTACAGGACGTACCAATCGAACACATTTTAGAAACCGCAGGGTGGTGTAAAGAAGAAACTTTTTCAAAGTTCTACGATAAACCTGTTCGCACAATGACAGGCTTTGGACACGCGGTGTTGGGTTCACTATAATCACCTGCTTTGTTTCACTATCGATTTATATTATCGATTATGTTAGCACTTATATCTTTTATCACTTTGTAATGGTTTTCCCCAGATGTAAAAAAGGGGGTTATTATATGTTCTTTTATCATTAAAAGATTTATGAAAAGAAACTAAAACTGATCTGGTAAAAGGTTATTTACTCATGTATGTGTTGACCTAGCTGGACTGTCGTATGGAATGACTCTACGACATAAAAACACAGAAGCTTCAAAATCATCACGTAGTCACTCACGTGACTCGAAGTAAAATAGTAAGATTAAACGAGAAACTTACCAGTTCGAAGTTTGATCGTTATTTTATGAGGAGTAACGATGAGGGATTACGTGCCCTCCACTCCCGACCCTCATAAAATAAATGATCATCTGGTAGTTCTAAATCTATGTTGAGCCTTACTATCTTATTCCGGCTATTATGTTCTGTGTTTTTCATGCCGCTGCTTTGAAGTATGCCGTTCTAGCGCCAGGCGGGGCTTCTTCACGTAATCCCTCATCGTTTTCCTCATAAAATAATGATCAAACTTCGAACTGGTAAGTTCTCATTTAATCTTACTATTTGATTTCAACAGCAGCAAGTGTTTGAATCAAGTTTTCTTGAATTTAGATTGACAAAATAACTTAGTTTAACAGGAGGAGTGGGCAGATGCATGGCAGATGAAGTTTAATGTGGATAAATGTGAGGTTATCCATTTTGGTATCAAAAACAGGAAGGCAGAATACTATCTAAATGACGGGGGTTACACAAAAAGCTGAAGAAACTCAGCGGGTGCAGCAGCATCTAAGGAGCGAAGGAGATAGGCGACGTTTCGGGTCGAGACCCTTCTTCAGTCTGAAGAAGGGTCTCGACCCGAAACGTCGCCTATCTCCTTCGCTCCTTAGATGCTGCTGCACCCGCTGAGTTTCTCCAGCTTTTTGTGTAACCCTCGATTCTCCAGCATCTGCAGTTTCTTCGTTAACACTATCTAAATGACGTCAGGTTGGGAAAAGGGGAAGTACAACGGGATCTGGGGGTTCATCAGCCTATGAAAATAGGCATGCAAGTACAGCAGGCAGTGAGGAAAGTGAATGGAATGTTGGCCTTTATTACAAGAGGAGTCGAGTATAGGAGCAAAGAGGTCCTTCTGCAGTTGTACAGGGCCCTAGTGAGAACACACCTGGAGTATTGTGTGCAGTTTTGGTTCCCTAATTTGAGGAAGGACATTCTTGCTATTGAGGGAGTGCAGCGTAGGTTTACAAGGTTGATTCCCGGGATGGCGGGACTGTCATATGCTGAGAGAATGGAGCAGTGGGCTTGTATACTCTGGAGTTTAGAAGGATGAGAGGGGATCTTATTGAAACATATAAGATTGTTAAGGGTTTGGACACGCTAGAGGCAGGAAACATGTTCCTGATGTTGGGGAGGCCAGAACCAGGGGCCACAGTTTAAGAATAAGGGGTAAGCCATTCAGAACGGAGAAGAGGAAACACTTTTTCTCACAGAGATTGTGATTCTCTGGAATTCTCTGCCTCAGAGGGCGGTGGAGGCAGGTTCTCTGGATGCTTTCAAGAGAGAGCTAGATAGGGCTCTTAAAGTTAGCGGAGTCATAGGGTGCAGGAGTACCTCGGCCTTGGTAGGGGGGATGAAAAACTATGCAGTTGGTGGATTCCTTTTGCGTGATATATATAACAGAGTAACTGGCTTTTTTTTTTCCTTTTCCTTTTTTTTAGGGTCTATCTCTTAACCCCCTTTCTCTAATTCTTTGACCAAGGGTTTCTTCTCCCTTTTGGCACGCTCTTTCACTATCACAACTCTTTTCACCTATTTCACTCTCTTTCTATTCTTTTTCTTTAAAAGCCATAAAATTATGGGGTACAATGATTGTAACAAGATATATGTGAAGTACATTGATGTATTTACCGCTAATAAATAAAATATTCAAAAAATAAAAAAATAAAGTTAGCGGAGTCAGGGAATGCTACACTTGTCGCTTTACCTCCCCCCTTGACTCCATTCAAGGAGCCAAGCAGTCTTTCCAGATGCGGCAGAGGTTCACCTGCACCTCCTCCAACCTCATCTATTGCATCCGCTGCTCTAGATGTCAGCTGCTCTACATTGGTGAAACCAAGCATAGGCTTGGCGAACGCTTCGCCCAACACCTCCGCTCAGTTCGCAATAACCAACCTGATCTCCCGGTGGCTCAGCACTTCAACTGCCCCTCCCATTCTGAATCTGACCTTTCTGTCCTGGGCCTCCTCCATGGTCAGTGAGGACCACCGTAAATTGGAAGAGCAGCACCTCATATTTCGCTTGGGCAGTTTACACCCCAGCGGTATGGACATTTACTTCTCTAATTTCAGGTAGTCCTTACTGTCGCCTCCCCTTCTCAGCCTTTTCTCAGCCCACTGGCTCATAGAAAAGAAACATAGAAAATAGGTGCAGGAGGAGGCCATTCAGCCCTTCGAGCCAGCACCACCATTCATTGTGATCATGGCTGATCATCCCCAATCAGTACCCCATTCCTGCCTTCTCGCCATATCCCTTGATTCCACTAGCCACTAGAGCTCTATCTAACTCTCTCTTGAATCCATCCAGAGATTTGGCCTCCATTGCCTCTGAATTCCTCAAATTGGATTCTTAGAACAGCTTGTATTGTAGCCTACCAGGGAGAAGGCAATTCTGGATTTAGTGTTATGTAATTAATCGGATTTGATAAAGGATTTGAGGTTAATGAGCCATTAGGAGGCAGTGATCATAACATGGTCAGGTTTAATCTACAATTGGAGAGGGAGAAGAGTAGATCGGAGGTGTCAGTGTTGCAGTTGAATAAAGGGGACTATGGGGCCATGAGGGAGGAGCTGGCCAAAGTTGACTGGAAAGATACACTTAGCAGGGATGACAGTGGAACAACAATGGCAGGTTTCACTAGGAACAACAATGGCAGGTGTTTCTAGGAATAATACAGAAGGTGCAGGATCAGTTCATTCCAAAGGGGAGAAAGGGACGACCATGGCTGACAAGGGACGTCAGGGGCAGTATTAAAGCGAAGAAGTACAAAGTAGCAAAGATGAGCAGGGTCAAGAGGATTGGGTAATGTTTAAAGAACACAAGATAACTAAAAAGACAATACGGGGAGAAAAGATGAGGTACGAAGGTAAGCTAGCCAAGAATATAAAGCAGGATAGTAAAAGCTTCTTTAGGTATGTGAAGAGGAAACAATTAGTTAAGATCAAAGTTTGACCCTCGCAGACCAAAAAAGGTGAATTTATTATGGGGAACAAGGAAATGGCAGATGAGTTGAACAGGTACTTTAAATGTCTTCACTGAGGACATTAACAATCTTCCCGATATAGTAGTGGCCAGAGGATCTGGGGTGACAGAGGAACTGAAGGAAATCCACATTAGGTAGGAAATGGTGTTGGATAGACTGATGGGACTGAAGGCTGATAAATCCCCAGGGCCTGATGGTTTGCATCCCAGGGTACATAAGGAAGTGGCTCTCGAAATCGTGGATGCATTGGTGATAATTTTCCAATGTTCTCTAGAAGGGCCGAATGGCCTACTCCCGCACCTATTGTCTAAATTCACAACTCTCTGGGTGAAAAAGTTTTTTCTCACCTCAGTCTTAAATGGCCTCCCCTTAATTCAAAGATTGTGGCCCCTGGTTCTGGATTCATCCTACTTTGGAAACATATTTCCTGCATCTAGCTTGTCCAGTCCTTTTATAATTTTATATGTTTCTATAAGATTCCTCCCTCATCCTTCTAAACTCCAGTGAATACAAGCCTAGTTTTTTCAATCTTTCCTCATATGACAGTCCCGCCATCCCACGGATCAATCTTGTGAACCTACACTGCACTGCCTCAATCACAAGGATGTCCTTCCTCAAATTAGGAGACCCGTGACCCATACTCTTGCTACGCTACGCCAACTGGAGTACATGCGATGAACTGCAGGTAGGCACTGACCATTGTTTCCAGCGTAGCGGGCACGATAAAACCCGCCGAAATGGTCAATTTTTGCGCTGTAAATAATTTTGGAAATCGGGATAAGCATAAGAGACATTTATCCTACTTCAGAATTCCAAAAGTGAGGGGAAATTACGGTAGATAGAAGCGAGAGCTAAAAGGACAACAACAGCCAAAGTGCTTGGGAAACATTGGCCGTGCAGATATCGAGATTGAAAATATTGGGAATTATCGTATTTGCTCACGGCATTTCATCAACAGTAAGGCATTATTTGTGTTTTTCTTGATTCCTTTGGCATCTAAAAAGTTTCAGAAGTGATAAATCTGGCTGTAAAATTTTAAAATCAGCCATGGTTCTCAAGTGGGTTTTTACATACAAAAAGAAAACTCCTCTGAAGCAAAATTTATCATTTAAAACAAATTGCAAATCATACGTGGGTTTTGAATGACACTTTTTTCAGAGGCAAGCCAAGGAACGGCATAATTGTTAGCTGTTAATTGGGCATAATCAACCTCAGCAAATTAACAATATCATATTGAAAGGGAGTGGGTGTTTAAGCTGTCAGGACATTTTATTATTTGCCAAAATATACATCTCAATAGCATAATGATAGAAAACGAACTTTTCCACACACCACTCGTAAGTCTGGAGATTTTCTTAATGATAAATTTAGCTTCAGAAGCGTTTTCTTTTTGCAAGTAAAAACCCACTTCAGAACCATGGGCGATTTAAAAAATTTACAGCCAGATTTATCACTTCTGAAACTTTTTAGAACAGAGGGAATCAAGAAAAAAAAACACAAATATGCCTACTGTTGATGAAATGCAGTGAGCAAAAGCAATAATTCCGAAATATTTTCATCTCGAATCTGCACGGTCAATTTCGCCAAGCACTTTTGCTGTTGTTTGTCCCTTCAGCTCTCGCTTCTCTTTAATTCATTTTTCTCTTTTACTTTTTGGAATTCTGATGTAGGATAGATGTCTCACCCGGTCACACCGTTTGTACAGTGCAAATATTCACCATTTTGGCGGTTTTTAACAGGTAGGAAAGGACGCATGCGTGTTTAAAAACATTTACTGGAAGCTGCAATGTCCTCCAGAGGGATTGAGCGTCAAGCCCTTTGACCCGATGACTTACGGCAACCCCCCAAACTGAATCCTCTTTTTTATGAAGGCCAACATACATTTGCTTCTCAATGCCTGCTGTACCTGCACGCCACTTTCATTGACCGGAAAAAGACACCCAAGGTCTCTAACTGTACTAGCACTCTTACCTAACCGGACCCCTTGAGATAATAATCTGCCCCCTTATTTTTGCCACCAAAGTGGATAACCTAACATTTATCTATATTATACTGCATCTGCCATACATCTGCCCACTCACTGAACCTGTCCAGGTCACCCTGCAACCTCCTAACATCCTCTTCACAGTTCACACCAAAGATTATAGAGCAGCTCCTCTAGTATCTTTGCTCACACCCTCAAATCAGTCTGAAGAAGGGTCTCGACCCGAAATGTCACCTATTCCTTCCCTCCACAGATGCTGCCTCACCCGCTGAGTTTCTCCAGCATTTTTGTCTACCTTCGATTTTTCCAGCATCTGCAGTTCTTAAACATTCATTGCGAAATAGTCTGCTTAACATTCAGCCATTTTGTAACTGTAAAACAAACTGGGATATTTGCTTTGACTCCAGCAGACTACTCAACGCATTCAACACATCAACTGTTAGTTGCAACTTTCTAGAAGTCTGTGTAATGGATGTGCAGCACAACACCAACACATCCAATGACAAAAGCTGTTACTCAACATGACTTTTCTGCTTCAAACTATCACTGGGACACATTTACTCACAACAATGAATTCACATTTTGTTTTCTCTGTAAAGCACTTTGGCTTCAACATTATTTGATTTAAAAGTGCTATATAAATAATTGAAGAAGGGTTTCGGCCCGAAACGTCACCAATGTCCTTCTACTAGAGCAATGTTACAAAATTTTGAGATTAAAAAAATCAAGTCTGCAATTTATCCCATCAGATAAAGCATAAAAAGAAGTTTAATTTGGCACCTAATTCACTTTCATATCTTCAGTATTAAAAAAGTAATGGCCATTTTCATACTCGGAAATTAGCATCTTGTTCCCCATTGCCTTTCCATTAACACAAAAGCTGTGATCTAGGACAGTCAAAAGCCCCCACTTTCTTTAAAATAAGAGCTCAATAAAATTTTCAGTTCTTATAGAATTGAAGCATTCTAAAACAAATATTGAAACAATATTACTTGGATGTCCAGAATTAAAGCATATAATAGTAAGATTAAAACAAGTACTTACCAGTTCGAATTGATCGTTATTTTATGAGGAGTTACGATGAGGGATTACGTGAAGAACCCGCCTCACGGCTGCAAACGGCATCTTCAAAGCAGCGCATGAAAACACAGTGCACAAATGCGGAGTAACATAGTTAGGCTCATAAAAGACATTGAAACTACCATTTGATCATTTATTTTATGAGGGTGGGTGTGGAGGGCAAGTAATCCCCATCGTAACTCCTCATAAAATACCGATCAAACTTCGAACTGTAAGTTCTTGTTTGATCTTACTATTTTATTCGGAGTTACGTGAGTGACTACGTGAAGATTTTAAAGCTTCTGTGTTTTTATGTCGTTGAATTAATCCGTACGACAGTCGGCTAAGTAAACAACATACATGAGATACCAGACTAATGTTAGATCATTTCACAATTAATTTTTTAATGGTTTAAAGGACCATATAATACCCTCTTATATCTGAGGGAAATGATACAAGCGAAAAAGATAAAATTGACTGCACACTGATTATAGCAATTAATAGGAACATAGCAGGTGATTATTGTGATCCCAACACCGCGTGTCCAAAGCTATCATGTGTGGAAACGGTTTATTGTAGAACTTTGAAAAAGTTTCTTATTTACTCACCTGCGATTTTTAAAATATGCTAGAGGGTACGTTCCCGCCCCCTCGCCGCGGCGTAAGCTGCCGCCCTGGTGGAGTGAGAATTTTACCCATCAGTGTCTAATCCCGCTAAAAGCAAACACCGTTTCAACCACTTTGTAGATGTTTAAACTGAAGCTCTTGTGTGTGGTTTTTTGTGCGTAACCATAACGTTTTTTCATTTCTCGAAGAGTCTCGTAACTTAATATGATTGGGTCAAATGTCTAACCTCACACAAAGTAGGATCAAATGATAAGCTTGAAAGTTACTTTGCTCCAGATTCCGTGGTCTGCTTTGTTTGATCAGCTCGTAAATCATAGACACAATATTATCTGTAGTCACATGCATACAGTCTAAACGCAACATTTGTAAAGTTTGCACTCTTGAGCTGAGACCAGTGTCATTACATTATTAATTTCATGTTAATCTTTTCCAATGTCAATCCTTCAAGTGGAGGTCCATTGTCTAAGTAGAGTAAGTACAATGCTCACATCCCAAATCTCTGTGTATCTTGGTTTGGGTGGATTAATGTTAAAGATTCCTTTAATGAAATCTAGATATTAATGGATGTGAACCCCCAAATTGATGTCTGATCAGTCATAAGTCCTAAATAGGATGACAAGGCATGCGTGTTACGTGTTAATGGCACTGTAACCTTTAATGTTCTCAAAATGTAAAATTGGCAAGGAATTCCAAAACATTTGCAATATCACAATATCATAAGAATATTTGACTGTGTTGCCAAAATTCTTCCCATTACTTAGTATGTGTATATATTGTTTTTGTGTGCGATTCTCGCCATGATGCGACTTATATATTCCATCGTTTTGTCATAATCCCAGCTCCTGCAGTGGTCTGGTCAAAACCTGTAGATTAATAAATTCATATATGCATATAATGGATAAATTTTCTTAGTTACTGGACGAATCAAAAATAATCACTATCAGTAGGAATCGACATATATGGCTCTTCTAATCAATTCAGCATTACTGGGAACCAAAGTTGAGTTGGCCATTTGGAACTACCAACAATCCAGAGGCAGAATCTTGTCTATCTTCTTCAGACATCTCTGAATCAAAAGCAAATGGGTGGGGAAAAGCATAAAGAACCTATTTCCACCAGTTTAACGAAACAGCATCTACTGTACTGAATCTGGATCGTGTTCCCAAGACACATATTTAGGGTAATGTCTGATTAAGCCTTGATGCTACAATTCATTTCTGGTAACAAAAATTGGTTGTATAATATTTTAAATATTGTGGCTTAAGCACCTTCCGTATAATCTTTTAAAAATATCCTTGATTTTTATCTGCCTCCACATTGTCTTTACCTGGAATTACTCATTCTTAAAACCCTATTTTGCGATCAATAACACCATTACCATATTTATTGACCAGACAAATCCATTGATAATGATCTAACTCCCCCCTTGTGATAAAAATATATGCAACAGCCGTATTATTGTTAACTGTATTAACACATGTACAAAGTCCCTTGTTTCCCAACACAAACAATAGGCAAATAGTCAAAAATAAGCACCCAATCACCCCCAACAACAACCAAAATTAATACCATCAGCTTGAAGATCCATCGCTTCATCTTGAGCTTTTTCATCTCAAACCTCACAATTGGAGGAATGAATCTGTTATTCCCACTCTTCGAGACTCAGCATTGTTGTAAAACCCCCATTTCAGGCTGTTTAATCACAACATGATATTTCAAAAATTAGCTGCTTGTGGGACATTTTTTACCCACCCTAAAAATTGTAATTCCAACACTTAGCTATTCATCAACACAAATCTCTTACACAACTTCTTTTCTAAATCACCATACATTAACAAAAAAAAAAAAAAAACCAAAAAAAAAAAACAAAATATCATTAACCAAAAAGTGGATGCCTCCTTTGAGAGCTCGTATCTTGTCCCTTCGAAGATTTTCTCCCCCCCCATAATGTAAATGGACCAAATTCTACTGCAGGAAACGCTGCTACCAGTTTACCAATGGTTTTCGCTATTTCTCGGATGGAAGGATAAGGTTTGGAATGAGATAATTACAAGTTACCAAAATATCATCGACGTTATATCTGTGGTAAAGTTATTAACATAGTCACTGAGTTAATTACAAACCCAAAAGTTAATGTTTGTGCTGGCTGCAGGCATGTGGGACTTAATTGGATGAATCAAGAACCCTAGCTTACCACAAAGCTTTAGTAACTGAAACTGAGTTCTCAGCTGACTCTTGATAATCACTAATGATCAGAATGTCATTGAGATAAGCCATAATAATGTGCATTTGTGCTCTTATTGGGCTAAAAACTGGTTCAACATTTCGTAAAGAGTCTAAGAGCTGAACTCAGTCCATTTGGCAAAGCTTAACTGCCATAATTGTCCCAACCAATTACAATTTTAAGTACCACCGAAAAAACTGATGCATAGGTACAGAATAATAGGCGTCTTTTCATCAATCTTAGCCATATAACAACCTGCTGAATTAAATATTTTGCAGTATTCAATGTCTCCATTTTAAAATGTTTGTATTCTACAACTTATTTAGATCTGTAAGGTCCAGAATACTTCTGCAACACCGCCAACTTTATTCCTTCTAAAAATATTAAAACAAATTGATGCTCGTGTTTCATATGTTTTTTTCATTACCCCTTTTCCAGATAATTGGCAATTTGGACATTAATCTCTGCTTTTTCAATTGCAGAAACACGAAAACATAAGCAGGTTTATTCTGTACAGGAGGATTAACCCCTTCTTTAAAAGTAATAGTGGTTAATGAACTGCTTGTAATATATACCGATCAAAAGTAATAGTAAGCCAGTCTTATAAACCTTTTTGTAATCTCCCTCTAACTGGAGATTAATCCGCAGTTTCTTTTAAGCATAGAACAAGTCTTTTAATTCCTCTCCATATGAGCGTGGTGGTCTCCTTTTCCCCCAATTCGGGTAAGTATTTGGCTGTGCAGTACAATAAGACTTCCTTGACATATTTCTGCCTCTATTTCCAAAATCAAATCCCCTTCTGAGGCGAAAATACCTTTTTGTCCAAAGACAAAGGTTTCATGCAGCTAAAATATTTACTTTCCATCCAATTTTAATAATTTAGGCAGATTACTCCAAACAGACAACCAGGAGCTTAAACACCACTTGCTCGACACAGGTATGCAAACCTTGGGTGAAAAATGGGCCAATTAGCCATTTACCTCATACAAAATTTCATAGAAAGAATTGCACAATAGCGTCTTTTTTTTTTATCCATCTCCGCAAATCCATAATAGCAGCAGAATAATTTGTGAGGATTTTTGAACCTCACTACTTGACGCTCTCATATTTGGGGTCATGGATGCCCATATCAACGGATAAACGTAGGCACTTCCAATGAGGCACAATTTCTTGTGCTGTGCAATTTTAATATTTCAATTCATCACAGAAACATGAAGTTGGTGAGATACCATATATATATGTTGGCAGCTAGTTTTTTCTTCCATAGCCTCACCACTTCCTTCATATATAGCAAATTCTTTTGCTATCCCAGGCACATTTGGCCTTTTTTTTTTTTTTTTTTTTTTTTTTTTTTTCTGTTTCTTTTTTATTTATTTTGTGGTGTGCTTTCAAATGCAAATCACCATCAACAGGGTCTGCTTCTGCAGCCCTAAATCAATTGGGGATTTCATCCCATGAGACTTCTTCGGCCCAAATCCTGGGTCCGGAGTTCCAACTCCCAATTAGGCCTACAGCCATATTCAGAATAATTAAACCCCTCAGGATTTTTTGGGATTCATCTGGGTACTGTGACCCTTAGTCTCATAATTATTTGGAGAACTTTCTCCATATGCTCCATAATTAGTTCCACATAGTTTAATTATCTGGAGGACTTTCAAATATCAGAGTCATCAAAACCACGGGCCTCTCAGATTTTTTTTTTTTTTTTTTTTTCATTTTCGGGAGCATTTCTTTCCGTGGTTATCATTTTTGGAAAATAATTCGCTAACGGGTATATCTGCGGCCACCGGTATCGGAACCGGCTCCGCACTAGCTTTCCCGTATATTTATTTTTCACCCCAGGAAGCACTTTACCCGCAAATTCTCCTTTACTTCATAAATTTGTGCTATCCAGCACTTAACTTGACTCTGACTTGATTTTACATAACTATTACTGCTGGACCTACCCAGCGTCCGCTAAAAACATCGCAACTTCGCTGCACTTACCTGCGGGGCCGTTCCGACCGCTGCGAGGAGCTGCTCCTTACTGCAGCTCCTCTTCCGCCGTCAGCGTTGACGTCATGCCGTTGCCAGCGTGAGGCGGGGTTCTTCACGTAGTCACTCACGTGACTCGAAGTAAAATTAGTTAGTTACCTAATTGTAGCTAATTACAAAATTCAATTATTAGATCTAAACATCTATCCATTTCTTAAGAAAAGATAAAAAAAAATTTAATTGCCTAAGTGTCCAAATAACATTCACACAATAATTCACAATATAACATGATTTTTAAATCTAATTTTCATGAATTTATAGGCCAAATGGTAGGAATTTAGTGTTTCATTCCTGTAAATTAATGGCCATTTAAATCAACTTGCGAGTGGGTTTTAGTGGAATGCGGTGGATTGGAACTTTGCGGTTTGCGGTGAAGTCAGCAGGAAAAACACTGCCGGTTCATACATTTTTTTTGTCCCCATTTCGCAACATGAAAATGTGATTAAAGGCTTCCAAAAACCAAGTTATAATGTAAAAATAAACTGTGTACTTTATTTTCTCCCCTACGTAAAATCCTTCCCGTTGTCGGCGCTCACGGCTTTAGAAGATGATTTTTAAATTACTCTAGCTAATAAATAATCTAGCATAATTTAAAAATACCTTCATGAATGAAATGTCGGAGTGATTTTTCTTCAGCAACGAAATCCCCTAACATGGATCGATTTGCCCAGTCTGTGGAAAACTGGTACTTGAAACACGCCCCCCCTCTGAAAAGCGCCAAAGTCACGCACACGCGGAATGGCAGAACTGCAACGCTGCTCAAGGTAACAATATACCTAGTATTAGATGCTGCCTCACCCGCTGAGATTCTCCAGCACTTTTGTCAACCTTCGATTTTCCAGCATCTGCAGTTCCTTCTTAAGTGCTATATAAATAAAAATCACTTACTTACTTACAATGTCCGGACAGACAGGAGCAAATCAATTTCAATGGGGGTATTTAACCTAAGTCTCTCCCTGAGATCAGAGCCGTCCACTGGGGAGCGGCGGGAAAATACTCACTGATGGCAACTTGTTGTCGTCGCTCCCCCTCCCTGAGTCTCCCCCCGCCCGCCGGGACAGTGGAGTCCGTCTCCTCTCTCTCCCCACCCCCTCCCTCGGCCCAGGCCCGGTCACTGGGGTCAGGGACCCGCTCCCCCTATACGTCACAGGGCAGGACTTTAAACAAACCCGCAGATGCTGCAAACCTGAAATAAAGTCCCGCAGATGCTGCAAACCTGAAATAAAGTCCCGCAGATGCTGCAAATCTGAAATAAAGTCCCGCAGATGCTGCAAATCTGAAATAAAGTCCCGCAGATGCTGCAAATCTGAAATAAAGTCCTGCAATCTGAAATAAAGTCCCGCAGATGCTGCAGATCTGAAATAAAGTCCTGCAGATCTGAAATAAAGTCCCGCAGATGCTGTAGATCTGAAATAAAGTCTCGCAGATGCTGCAAACCTGAAATAAAGTCCCGCAGATGCTGCAGATCTGAAATAAAGTCCCGCAGATGCTGTAGATCTGAAATAAAGTCCCGCAGATGCAAACCTGAACTGAAAAAGTCCCGCAGATGCTGCAAACCTGAAATAAAGTCCCGCAGATGCTGCAAATCTGAAATAAAGTCCCGCAGATGCTGCAAGATCTGAAATAAAGTCCCGCAGATGCTGTAGATCTGAAATAAAACCCCGCAGATGCTGCAAATCTGAAATAAAGTCCCGCAGATGCTACCCCCAGGGATCTGAAATAAAGTCCCGCAGATGCTGCAGATCTGAAATAAAGTCCCGCAGATGCTGCAAACCTGAAATAAAGTCCTGCAGATGCTGCAGGTACGAAATTAAACCCGGTGATGCAACAGGTATTAAATAAAGAACTGCAGCAGCGGGTCCGAAATCAAACTCGGAGATGCTGCACATCTGAAATACCCACGGCTGCTGCAGGTCCGCAACAAAGACCCACAGATGTTGCAGTTCTAAAA
The DNA here is from genome assembly GCA_035221665.1 of Okamejei kenojei. Lineage (NCBI taxonomy): Eukaryota > Metazoa > Chordata > Chondrichthyes > Rajiformes > Rajidae > Okamejei > Okamejei kenojei. The sequence continues at coordinate 71,566,866 of CM069142.1, read as the reverse complement.
TCAAACCCACAGATGCTGCAGGTTTGAAATCAACAGGTAGCATCTCTGGAGAGATGACGTTTCGGGTCGAGACCCTTCTTCACACTGCTGGTAGGTAGTCTGGTCTGTGTGATGGACCCGGTTCCATTCACAATTCTCTGCAATCCGGAATAAGAGAGTTCCTACCAAATCTCCCAGTTAACTCCCCTTCCCATTCCCACTCTGACCTTCCTGTCCTGGGCCTCCTTCAATACCAGAGTGAGGCCACATGCAAACTGGAGGAACAGCAATTCGTGTAGCTCACACCCCAGCTCTATCCAAGTTCTAGGCCGTTCGCTTGCAGGTGATGTGCCGTTGTGTGTTTCAACTGAGCGGCAATCAGTGGTGCCATTGCTGACCACAACTCGGAGGTGGAGATGTCCACTGGCACACCAAAGCTGGCGATCCAGTGGGCAGTGAGAGCATGTGGACATGTCACGGTGGAGGTATAGAAACATAGAAACATAGAAAATATTATGATCATGGCTGATCGTCCCCTATCAATAACCCGTGCCTGCCTTCTCCCCATATCCCTTGACTCCACTAGCCTTTAGAGCTCTATCTAACTCTCTCTTAAATCCATCCAGTGACTTGGCCTCCACTGCCCTCTGTGGCAGGGAATTCCATAAATTCACAGCTCTCTGGGTGAAAACATTTTTTCTCACCTAAGTCTTAAATGACCTCCCCTTTATTCTAAGACTGTGGCCCCTGGTTCTGGACTCGCCCAACATTGGGAACATTTTTCCTGCATCTAGCTTGTCCAGTCCTTTTATAATTTTATATGTATTTGAGAGCGGGACAGCTTCTGGCCATCCCGTGAATCAGTCCAGGATGGTGAAGAGGTCGGTGACACCTGTGGATGGGGCAGCGGTCCAACGATGTCGACGTGGATGTGGTCAAACGCCGGAGTGTCAGGGCGCGCTTCTGCAGCGGCGCCTTGATGAGCCGCTGAATCTTTGAGGTTTGACAGGGGATGCACGCTCTGGCCCTGTTGCCGACCTGTTTGCGCACCCGTGCCACATTAACTTGGCTGCCACCAGTGCCGTTGTTGCCCGGATGGAAGGGTGAGCCAAACCATGAACCGTGTTGAACATCGGGCGGTGCCAGGCAGCGGGGTTGATGGGTCTTTGCTGCCCCTGCGCCGTGCAGGATCACACATCCTCCAACAACAGGCCTGTGATGGCGGTATGGTAGGCGAGCATCTCCTTATCCCTTCACTGGGCGGCTGCCACGGCCGTGTAATTGACACCTGCGGCCAGAGCGTGGATGGCATTGATGGCAGTGCGGGACAACGCATCTGTGACCCCGTTGCTCTTGTCTACAATGTGCTGGATGCAAGTCGTGTACTCGCAGATGTAGGTCAGGTGACGCTGCTGCCGGGATGACCAGGGTTCAGACACCTTGGCAAAGGCAAACGTGAGTGGCTTGTGGTCGGTGATAGCTGTGAAATCCTTGTCCCGTGATGAAGTAGCGGAAATGCCGGATGGCCACGTAGAGTGCGAAGAGTTCCCGGACGAAAGCGCTGTATTTCTGCTCGGGGGGGGCCTCAGGTGACTGGAAAAAGCGCGGGGCTGCCAGCTGTTCCAGCACTCCACCCACGGCTGTGCCAGATGCGTCAACCGTGAGAGCTGTTGGCACGTTGGCCCGTGGATGTACCAGCATCGTCGCCTTTGCCAGCGCCTCTTTCGTGTTGTTGAAAGCGGTCGTGGCTGTGTCAGCCCAAACGAGCCGGAACGGGGTGATGACAGCCCGTCTTGGGGATGTCGTCCGGATGGACCGGAATCTGATGGTAGCCACGTACCAGGTTGATCTCGGAAAATCCTTGGTGCCATCCAGATTGGTCGTGAAGTCCTGGATGAGAGGGACAGGGTACCGGTTGGCCGTTGTGACATCGTTGAGACGGCGGTAGTCCCCACGGGGTTTCCAGCCCCCAGACACTTTGGGGACCATGTGAAGCGGGGATGCCCACAGGCTGTGTGAGCGATGCACTATGCCCATTTCCTCCATCTTGCGGAACTCGTCCTTGGCCAGTTGGAGCTTGTCGGGGGGCAGCCTGCGTCCGCGTGCATGGAGTGGCGGTCCGGTGGTGGGGATATGGTGCTTCACCGCATGCTTGGGGCTGGCCGTTGCGAACTGGGGTTTATGATGTTGGGGAAATTGGCCAAGATCCTGGCGAACCCGTGCCGGAGAAGGTCACCGAGCCAAGATGTGGCGCAGTCAATTCAGCGTGGCGTTAGGCGATCAACTCGAACATGTCAGAATTGAAGAGATGTTGTCCCTTCACGTTGACCAGCAGGGAGTGCGCCCGGCGGAAATCAGCGGCCAGCAGCGGTTGGGAGACGTCGGCGATAGTAAAGGGCCGCTTGACGTGGCAGGAGTTGAAGGTGAGCGAGATTGTGCGGACCCCACACGTCTTGATGTTGTTGCCGTTGGCTGCGGCCAGAGGAGGCCCCTTCGTTCTGGATGAGTGTCGGCCCCGATGGGGGCAAAACACTGACCTCTGCTCCCGTGTCCACGGGTAAACGCTGCCCTGAATGACGGTCCCAGGTGTACAGGAGGTGATGCTACTGGCCGGCTGCAGTAGCCACTGCTAGCGGCTGGCCGAGGCGTTTCCCGGATGCGTGCAGGGTGGTCAGCATCGGCGGGACTCGGAACCCCACCGTTGGTGGGGGTAGCACCACGTACCTTTACCAGCATCGCTCGTGGCCGGACTCACTGCCGTGGCTTTGGTGGAGGCTGGGACCGGCCGCATGACTCTCTGAGGCTCCGTCGCCACCCGACTGATGGTGGCTGCACCCTGCGGTTTGGCCGGCCACAGCACGTCCGCATGGTCAGCCAGCCGTCGGGGATCGGTGAAATCGTCGTCCGCGAGGAGCAGGCGAATGTCATCAGGCATCTGCTCGAGGAAAACCTGATGGAACAGGAGGCAGGTCTTGTGTCCGTCCATCAAGCATTTCATCCATGAGCACGGACGGCTTGTGGTCGCCTGACCATCCATGTGCATGAGTCGGGCTGCCCTGTCGCGGCGGCTGAGACCCAAAGTGCGCAAGAGGGGCGTTTTGAGGCCCTTGTATTTGCCTTTGGCTGGCGGCTGGCGAAGGTATTCTATTAGACTAAGGAATTCTCTGCCTCAGAGGGCGGTGGAGGCCGGTTCTCTGGAAACTTTCAAGAGAGCGTTAGGGCTCTTAAAGATAGCGGAGTCAGGGGATATGGGGAGAAGGCAGGAACGGGGTACTGATTGGGGATGATCAGCCATGATCACATTGAATGGCGGTGCTGGCTCGAAGGGCCGAATGGCCTACTCCTGCACCTGTGTCTATTGTTTATTGTCTATTGTCAAAACACAAATGAATCTTTAGAGATAGAGAGAACGTCTCGATGTCCAATGAATTAACAATTCATAAAAATCCTCCATATGGGCCTGTTTCCAAGCTGTATCTCGAAACTCTAAATTTGAAATAGCCGGAAATATGAACAAATTCTCTCAGCCTGTGGCTGACATCTGCACACACCTGGCCTCCCTCTACATAGAGTCACAGCACGGAAACAGGCCCTTCAGCCTGGTGGCTCAGCATTTTAAGTCCCCCTCCCATTCCCAATCTGACCTTTCTGTCCTGGGCCTCCTCCACTGTCAGAGTGAGGCCCAGCGCAAATTGGAGGAGCAGCACCTCATATTTCGCTTGGGCAGCTTACACCCCAGCGGTGTGAACATTGACTTCTCTAACTTCAAGTAGCCCTTGCTTTCCCTCTCTCCATCCCCTCCCCCTTCCCAGTTCTCCCACCAGTCTCACTGTCCCCGACTACACTTTGTCTCTGTACCGCCCCCTCCCCTAACATCAGTCTGAAGAAGAGTCTCGACCCAAAACGTCACCCATTCCTTCTCTCCAGAGATGCTGCCTGTCCCGCTGAGTTACTCCAGCATTTTGCATCTACCTTCGACTTAAACCAGCATCTGCAGTTCTTTCCTGCACCTTCAGTCCAATGTATCCATGCCGACCAAAATGCCCCTCGAATCATGATCATAATCATACTTTATCATCCAAGTATGTTTTGCAACACACGAGGAATTTGATTTGCCGTACAGTCATAGCAACACAAAGCGACAGAACACACAAAATACGTTTTCACATAAACATCCGCCACAGTGACTCCTCCACCTTCCTCACTGTGATGGAAGGTGAGAAAAAGTTCAATCTCTTCCCTTCTTTGTTCTCCCGCGGACGGGGGCCTGGAGCCTTCCGTTGACGGGACGATCTTACTCCCGTAGCCGGTGGCGTTTGGGTCCTTGCGTTGGGGCGATCAAGCTCCTGCATCGGGGGGGAATCTCAGCTCCCCCGTGCCGGGCGATCCGACATCGGGTCGGGACTGGTTGAAACCTTCTACATCGTTTGGAGCTTCCCGACATTAGTCTCTACCCGAGACTGCGAGCTCCTTGATGTTAAAGTCCGCAGGCCGCGGTTGGAGCGTCGATCCCAGGCAAGGGATCGGCTCCGATGGCAGGTCCACGTCCCCGTGGTGGGGCTCACAGTCAGTCCCGAGGGAGGCCTCCAGCTCCATGATGTTAGGCCGCAGAGTGACCGGAGATACAACCCGGAAAACACTCGCATCTCTGGCAAGGTAAGAGATTGAAAAAAAAATTCCCCCTCCCCCCACATAAAACAAACCAGAGAAGATTAACACAAACTTTTAAAACACATGAAAAATAACAAAAAGAAGACAAAAAGACAGACAGAATGTTGGCGAGGCTGCCATCGCCACCCGGTGGAACCTACACTAGTCGCATTTACCCGTATTTGGCCCAGTTCCCTCTAAACCTTTCCTATCCAGTGTCCTTTAAATATTGTATAGAACCAGCTTCAACTATCTCCTCTGGCAGCTCGTTCCATATACTCACCACCTTCTGAGTGAAAAAGTTGCCCCTCAGCTACCTATTGGTCTGGTTTGGCTCAGCCACCAAGAACGACACCCGGAGGCTGCAGCGAATCGTCCGATCAGCCGAGAAGGCTATTGGCTGCAACCTTCCCTCCATTGATGAACTGTACACTGCAAGGGCCAGGAAGCGAGCGGGCAAGATCATCTCTGACCCCTCTCACCTGGCCACAAACTCTTTGAATCACTTCCCTCTGGAAGGCGACTCCGGACTGTCAAAACTGCCACAGCCAGACATAAAAACAGATTTTTCCACGATAGTAGCTCTACTCGTCACAGAGAAGGTTCACCAGACTGATTCCTGGGATGGCAGGACTTCCATATGAAGAAAGACTGGATAGACTCGGCTTGTAATCGCTGGAATTTAGGAGATTAAGGGGGGATCTTATAGAGACTTACACAATTCTTAAGGGGTTGGACAGGCTAGATGCAGGAAGATTGTTCCCGATGTTGGGGAAGTCCAGAACAAGGGGTCACAGTTTAAGTATAAGGGGGAAGTCTTTTAGGACCGAGATGAGAAAATCATTTTTCACACAGAGAGTGGTGAATCTGTGGAATTCTCTGCCACCGAGGTAGATTGTGGCCCTCATGTGGCTATATTAAAGGGGGTGTTCAGGGGGTATGGAGAGAAGGCAGGTACAGGATACTGAGTTGGATGATCAGCCATGATCATATTGAATGGCGGTGCTGGCTCGAAGGGCCGAATGGCCTCCTCCTGCACCTAGTTTCTATGTTTACTCAATAACCAAAAGTCTGTAGCCTCCTTTTGCTCTGGTATTTTATGTTTCACATGTTTAATGAATAATGTTTTATTATTAATGTTTAATGTTTTATGTATCATTCCTAACTATCACTGTACGTCATGTTGTCACTTGCGGGCAGAGCACCAAGGCAAATTCCTTGTATGCGAATACTTGGCCAACAAACTTATTCATTCATTCATTCATTCATTCATTCATTAAATCTTTTCCCTCTCACCTTAAACCTATGTCCTCTGCTTCTTGATTCCCCTACTCTGGGGAAAAGACTGTGCACTCACCCTATCAATGCCTCTCATTATTTTGTACACCTCTATCACCCCTCAGCCTCCTGCGCTCCAAGGAATAAAGTCCTAGCCTGCTCCACCCCTCCCTGTAGCTCAGGCCCTTGGGTCCTGGCAACATCTTCGTAAACCTTTTTTGCATCCTTTCAAGTTTGACAACATCTTTCCTGTAACACGGTGCCCAGAACTGAACACAATATTCTAACTGCGGCCTCACCAATGTCTTCTACAACTGCAACATGACCTCCCAGCTTCTATACTCTGACTAGTGAAGGTCAATGTGCCAAAAGCCTTCTTGACCCACAATCTACCCTGCTATTGAGGCAGTGCTGTGTAGGTTCACGGGATTGATCCCTGGGATGGCGGGACTGTCATACGAGGTAATATTGGAAAGACTGGGCTTGTATTTACTAGAATTTCGAAGGATGAGAGGGGATCTTATAGAAACGAATAAATTTATAAAAGGACTGGACAAGCTAGATGCAAGAAAAATGTTCCCAATGTTGGGTGAGTCCAGAACCAGGGGCCACAGTCTCAGAATAAAGGGGAGGCCATTTAAAACTGAGATGAGAGAAAACATTTTCACCCAGAGAGTTGTGAATTTGTGGAATTCTCTGCCACAGAAGGCAGTGGAGGCTGGATGAATTTAAAAGAGAGTTTGATAGAACTCTAGGGGCTAGCAGAATCAATGGATCTGGGGAGAAGGCAGGCACGAGTTACTGATTGTGGATGATCTGCCATGGTCACAATGAATGCGGTGCTGGCTCGAAGGGCCAAATGGCCTCCTCCTGCACCTATTTTCCATGTTTCTATGTTAAAGGCATACATAGAAACATAGAAATTAGGATGCAGGAAGTGGCCATTTGGCCCTTCGAGCCTGCACCGCCACTTTCAAGGAACTATGTACCTGCACTCCTGTATCCCTCGAGTTACAGCACGTTTAACTAAAGTCCTTTTAAACAGAATCTGGTGGGTATGTAGAATGAGCTACTGGAGTAGGTAGCCGATGCAGATACTATCACAACGTTTCAGAGACATTTGGACAGGGGGGTAATGTTTAGAGGGTTATAGGCAAAGCACAGGCAGGTGGTCAGCATTAGCAAGTTGGGCCGAAGGGCCTCTTTCCATGCGCAGAGTCTCGTGCCCAGAGTAGGGGGATCGAGAACCAGAGGGCATAGGTTCAAGGTGAAGGGGAAAAGATTTAATAGGAATCTGAGGGGTAACTTTTCCACACAAAGGGTGGTGGGTGTATGGAACAAGCTGCCAGAGGAGGTAGTTGAGGCTGGGACTATCCCAACACTTAAGAAACAGTTAAGCAGGTACATGGATGGGACAGGTTTGGAGGGATATGGACCAAATGCGGGCAGGTGGGACTAGTGTAGCTGGGCTATGTTGGCCGGTGTGGGCGAGTTGGGCCGAAGGGCCTGTTTCCACACCGTATCATGCAAACTATGACTAACTCCATTTCTGTAGAACCTGACCCTTCCACCAGGTGGCGTGAAACACCAACCTGACTGTTGTCGTTTCCCACAGCAGCCACTTGGTGGGGTTGCGGCTCCAACTTGCTGGTGTATCCAAGGTAGCTCAAGGGTTCTAGCCAAGATACTCTAGTGCCTTTGGTTTCAAGGTTTCAAGGTCAGTTTATTGTCACACGCACCAATTAAGGTACAGTGAAATTCGAGTTACCATACAGCCACACAAAGTGAAAAGCAACAAGACACACAACCACATAAAAGTGAACATAAACATACACCACAGTGGATTCCACATTCCTCACTGTGATGGAAGGCAATATTCAATCTTCTATGGAGCGAAGTAAATTGGCAACGTTTCAACTCAACTGCCTCACAAACAGTCTGTCCGTCCTTTCTTTGTTTTGTTATTTTTAGCATGTGTTAAAAAGTATGTTTTCGTGTATGGTCCACCGCCAGAGAGAGGACCAGCGCAAATTGGAGGAGCAGCACCTCATATTTCGCTTGAGCAGTTTACACCCCAGCGGTATGAACATTGACTTCTCCAATTTCAGGTAGTCCCTGCTTTCTCCCTCCTTCCCCTCCCCTTCCCAGCTCTCCCACAGCCCACTGTCTCCACCTCTTCCTTTCTCTTTCCTGCCCCCCCCCCCCCAAGTCAGTCTGAAGAGGGGTCTCGACCCGAAACGTCGCCTATTTCCTTCGCTCCACAGATGCTGCCTCACCCACTGAGTTTCCCAGCATTTTTCTCTACTTTCGATTTTTCAGCATCTGCAGTTCCTTCTTTAACAAAGTTCAATCTTCTTCCTCTTTGTTCTCCCGCGGTCGGGACCAGTCGGGAGATCAAAGCCTCCCGCAGCCGACGATCGAAGCACCCGGAAGGTTGGAGCTTCGATCCCTGGCAAAGGGATCGCAAGCTCCGCGATGTTAAAAGTCCCTGCAGACTCCCGCGGCTCGGAGCGCCAGGTCAGTCTCCAGGAAAGGCCACCAACTCCACGGTGTTAGGCCGCAGTGGGGACGGAGATACGGAATAAATTTGTATCTCCTTCGAGGTAAGAGATTGAAAAAAACTTTCCCCCAACCACCCCCCCCCCCCCCCCCCCCTCCCACATAAAACAAACCAAGGAACACTAAAAGGTTAAGAAAAAACTGCAGTTGCTGAAAAAAATCGAAGGTAGACAAAAATGCTGGAGAAACTCAGCGGGTGAGGCAGCATCTACATGGAGCGAAGGAAGAGGCGAAGTTTCGGGTCTAGACCCTTCTTCAGACTGATGTGGGGGTGGGGGGGGCGGGAAGAAGAAAGGAATAGGCAGAGACAGTGGGCTGTGGGAGAGCTGGGAAGGGGAGGGGAAGGAGGGAGAAAGTAAGGACTACCTGAAATTGGAGAAATCAATGTTATTACCGCTGGGGTGTAAACTACCCAAACAAAATATGAAGTGCTGCTCCTCCAATTTGCGCTGGTCTTCACTCTGGCAATGGACCATCCACTAAAACATACTTTTTAACACATACTAAAAATAACAAAACGAAGAAAGGACAGACAGACTGTTTGCGAGGCAGTTGAGTGCAATGCTCTGTATTATCCATTTAAAATGCCACAGAAGAACTCAGAAGAGTAAAGGTCTTCCTGCAATTGTACAGGACCTTGGTGAGATGTTAACTGAATTACTGTGTCCAGTTTCTGTCTTTTTATCCAAGTAAGGATGTGTTTGTAATGGAGGGAATACAACATATTTTTACCAGACTGGTTCTGGGCGTGGTAGGCTTGGTGTAGCATTGTGACTGGGCCCCTGTCACAGGGATATGGATCACATTCAGGCAGAAGAGATCAGTCTGGAGAAGGGTCTCGAGCCGAAACGTCACCCATTCCTTCCCTCCAGAGATGCTGCCTGTCCCGCTGTTAGTCCAGCATTATGTGTCTATCTAGAGATTAGTTTATGTTGGCCACATTTTCAGCATGGTCATTGTGGGCCGAAGGGCTGTGCTGTACTGTTCGATGTGAGCAGTCACTTTCCTCAACCATTCGGTTTAGTTGAATTTAGTTTAGAGATACAGCGTGGAAACAGGCCCTTCGGCCCACCGGGTCCGCACCGACCAGCGTTCCCCACACACTAACACTATCCTACACACTAACACTTTGCACTTTATCTGCTTATTTATGTGTGTATATATACATTAAATGGTATATGGTCACACTGATCTGTTCTGTATTTATTTATGCCTACTATACTCTGTGGTGCTGAAGCAAAGCAAGAATGTCAATATCTGGTACACATGACAATAAATTCTCATGAACCTCTTGAATCTTGAATCTATTGAACACGAAGGACAATCTACATTTACCAAGCCAATTAACCTACAAACTTGTACGTCTTTGGAGTGTGGGAGGAAACCGAAGATCTCGGAAAAAAAACATGCAGGTCACGGGGAGAACGTACAAACTCCGTACAGACAGCACATGTAGTTGGGATCGAACGCCGGTACTTGAAGCTGTGAGGCAGCAGCTCTGCCGCTGCGCCAACTTGCCAGCCTTGGTAGTTTCTTCGACCGACCCACACAACCCTAATCTAACCTCAGTAATGGTACACTGCAGACCAACTCTTGCAAGGCCACAGGCTCGTGTTTTGTCTCATTCTATTTTTTATTTGGACTTTTCTTTCCATTTTATTGTCATAGAATTTATGTGCAATTTATGCATAATTTATGTGGAATTCATGTTCATAAATGATAGAAGCAGAATTAGGCCATTCAGCCATCAAGTCTACTCCGCCATTCAATCATGGCTGATCTATCTCTCCCTCCTAACCCCATTCTCCTGCCTTCTCCCCATAACCCCTGACACCTGTACTAATCAAGAATACATTGTTGGGCGTTTCAATGCCAGCGTGTGGAGATGGGGGCTCCCTCCGCCAGAGCCCAGCCTGTGAATGCGGAGCAGAACAACAGACAGCCAACCATGTCACCTCTGGGTGCCCGCTCTACCACCCACCACATGGAGCTCAGTCAGGGCCTGGCAGACATTGACGCCAACAGAGACAACAGCCTGGCTGCTCAACACCCGGCTTGAGATCTAACTATTCCTTTGGTTTACGTTTCATTCGCAAGAAGAAGAAGATCTATTTCTGCCTTAGAAATATCCACTAACTTGGTCTCCACAGCCTTCAGTGGCAATGAATTCCACAGATTCACCACCCTCTGATTAAATAAATACCTCTTCATCTCCTTCCTAAAGGAACATCCTTTAATTCTGAGGCTGTGCCCTCTGGTCCTAGACTCTCCCACTAGTTGAAACATCCTCTCCCAATCCACTCTATCCAGGCCTTTCACTATTCGGTAAGTTTCAATGAGGTCCCCCCTCATTATGGGCCAAATGGCCTAATTCTACTATCACTTATGAACTTATGATTAACCCACCAACCTCCACGGGTGGATATTGTAGTAAACTGGAGATGTTTCAAGCACGTGCGGGCTGGTAGGTGACTTGGCCTCTGTGAGTTGTCCCAACTGTGCAGGTTAGTGGTGGAGTCTGGGGAAAGTTGAGGGAATGTGGGCAGAATGATATGGGGTGAGTGTAGGGTCAGTGTAAAGGGGTCAGTGTGGATGCTGCGGGCATGTTTCCATGTTGTTTGGTTCCATGGCTCATGGCCTTGAAGATTGGAGACGGGGGCATTAGCTCCAGAGCTCAACGGCTCATTGCTTCTTGTCACAGTGAAATTCTTTGTGCAACCCACAAATGCACAGTTGCCATGTTTCTTTGCACAGAAAAAGAAAAAGTCCAAAGTCCACTCCACATGCGGGAGGTTACTGGAGCGCCCCGATCCAGGATAGCTCAGGTGAGCTCAGGTAAGCCCATGTAACCCCCAGGCAGCTGCAGACCCGCCACCCGCCGCCCTCTCCTCACCCGACTGCCTCTGTACCCCATGGTTGTAGACAAATGACAATAGACAACAGGTGCAGGAGGAGGCCATTCGGCCCTTCAAGCCAGCACCGCCATTCAATGCGATCATGGCTGATCATCCACAATCACTACCCCGTTCCTGCCTTCACCCCATATCCCGTGACTCCGCTATCTTTAAGAGCCCCATCTAGCTCTCTCTTGAAAGTATCCAGAGAACCTGCCTCCACGCCCACTGAGGCAGAGAATTCCACAGATTCACAACTCTCTGGGTGAAATAGTTTTTCCTCATCTCCGTTCTAAATGGCTTACCCCTTATTTTTAAACTGTGGCCCCTGGTTCTGGACTCACCCAACATCAGGAACATGTTTCCTGCCTCTAGTGTGTCCAATCCCTTAACAATCTTATATGTTTCAATAAGAATCCCTCTCATCCTTCTAAATTCCAGTGTATACAAGCCCAGCCGCTCCATTCTCTCAACATATGACAGTCCCGCCATCCCAGTTGCCTCCTGCAGCCGACCCTGAGGGTGCAGACGGCAATACCACGGTCCCTGCCCCCACCAGCCCACTCCTCACGTCATAGACTCAAGCAACACGGACACAGGCCCTTCGGCCCTCCAGCCTTAATATCTCTCCGCCCTTTACCACCGACTCCACCCATCTGCCAAACCAACTGCCCCCCCTCCTGTATCCATCTATCACTAGTTTGTTTAAAGATAGAGCATGGAAACAGGCCCTTCAGCCCACCATCGATCACCCGTTCTACACTATCCCACTTTTTCATCCACTCCCTACACACTAGGGGACAATTTACAGAGGGGCCGATTAACCTACAAACCCGCACGTCTTTAGGATGTGGGAGGAAACATGAGCACCCGACGGAAACCCACGCGGTCACGGGGAGAACGTGCAAACTGAGCACCTGAGGTCAGGATCGAACCCAGGTCTCCGGCGCTGTGAGGCAGCAGCTCCACCCGCTGCGCCATCTGGTCATTGTTTGTCCTGCCCCCACCTCTCTTTTCCAGCTCGCTCACAAGTTCATGTTCATAAGTGATAGGAGCGGAATTAGGCCATTCGGCCCATTAGGGTCTACTCCCCCATTCAGTCATCTCTCCCTCCTAACCCCTCCCTCCTCCCCATAACCCCTGACACCCGTACTAATCAAGAATATAATCTATCTCTATGGGATAGATAGGGCTCTTAAAGATACCGGAGTCAGCGGATATGGGGAGAAGGCAGGAACGGGCTACTGAATGCGGAAGAGTAGCCATGATCACATTGAATAGCGGTGCTGGCTAGAAGGGCCGAATGGCCTTCTCCTACACCTGTTGTCTATTGTCTATTTCTGCCTTAAAATTTCCCATTGACTTGACCCCCACCACCACCTAGCTAAAGAAATTCCTCCTCAAATTCCTCCTCCTCTCCCCCCCCCCCCATCAGTCTGAAGAAGGGTCCCGACCTGAAACGTCGTCTGTCCATCCATCCCCTCCACAGATGCTGCCTGATCCGCTGAGTTCCTTAAAGATGCTTAAAGTAAGAGATGCTTACACGTCTCAAGAGTCAAGAGAGTTTTATTGTCATGTGTCCCAGATAGGACAATGAGATTCTTGCTTGCTGCAGCACCACAGAATATGTAAACATAATACAGAACAGAAGATAAAAGTTCAGTGTGTCTACATACCTACATACCCATGTATATGTCTCTATCTGTGGCTTGGCGGGGGCGGTGGGGGGGTTCCAATGGGAAATGTTAACACAGCAAAGGCAATATATAAAACAAATGTTATTGTCATTGGGATCTTTTGTTTCAAAGTAATATTTACCATCTGGGGAAAGCTGCTCACTCATCCCAATCCCTGCAACAACACCCTTCCACGCTATCACTTTTAAATCGAGACAGATTGCATTTAATTTCCTCAGATCAGTGGCTCGTCGTTTTGCACCGGGGAGCTGGGACTTTTAATATGAAGGGAGGTGCCTTAAAAAGTGGATGTGTCGGTGTGGCTGGAGCTGGTGATTTGCAAGCTCTGCTGCTGCTGCTGCCCTGCAACTGAGGGAGCCTGGGCTGGGCAACCAGAGAGAGCGAGAGAGAGGATGAGACTCCACTTTTGACCACCTGCATCTGTATCTCAGCGAAGGCTTGAATACTGAAGAGTAGCCTGCAGGCAAGTCGTACACTCACTGTACTAGATTACAAGACCTGTGGCAGCCTCTGTTATCTCCAGCCTCTTTTATTTCCTCTCTCCCTCTCTCCCTCTCTCCCTCTCCCCCTCTCCCCTCCCCCTCCCCCCCTCCCCCCCCCGTCCCCCCCCTCTCCCCCCTCTCGCCCCCTCTCCTCCCCCTTCCTCCCTCTTCCCCCATCTTCCCTCCCTCTCTCACTCTCTCCCTCTCCCTCCCTCCCTCCCTTCTCCTCTCTCCCCCCCTCTCCCCCTCTCCCCCTCTCCACCTCCCCCCCTCCCGCCTCTCCCCCCCTCTCCCCCCTCTCCGCCCCCTCTTCCCCCCCTCTTCCCCCCCCTCTTCCCCCCCTCTCTCTCCCCCATCTCTCTCTCTCCCCCTCCCCCTCTCTCCCCCCCTCTCTCTCCCCCCTCTCTCTCCCCCTCTCTCTCCCCCCTCTCTCTCCCCCTCTCTCTCCCCCCTCTCTCTCCTCTCTCTCTCCCCCCTCTCTCTCCCCCCCCTCTCTCTCCCCCCTCTCTCTCCCCCCTCTCTCTCCCCCCTCTCTCTCCCCCCTCTCTCTCCCCCCCTCTCTCTCCCCCTCTCTCTCTCTCTCTCCACCTATCTTTCTGTCTCTCTCTCTCTCTCTCTCTCCACCCCTCTCCCCCTTTCTCTCCCCCCTCTCTCTCCCCCCTCTGTCTCCCCCCTCGCTCCCTCTCTCCACCCATCTTTCTCTCTCTCTCTCCACCCCTCTCCCCCCTCTCTCTCTCTCTCCCCCCCTCTCTCTCTCTCTCTCTCCACCCCTCCCTCTCTCCATCGTGAGAAAGGACATTTTTGTCCAAGTGATGTGGAAATGTAAGGGCAACAGTGGACAAGTGTGCAGGAAGGAACTGCAGATGCTGGTTTACACCCAAGACAGACACAACATGCTGGAGTGACTCAGCGGGACAGGCAGCATCTCTGGAGAGAAGGAATGGGTGACGTTTCGGGTCGAGACCCTTCTAGTTGCAGGTGACTAGGCTGAGTTAAAGATCACATCTCTCCTGTCAGTAGTTGATAACCCGTCTTCTCCCCTCTCGAGTCAAAGCATCACCAGGGTATTTGACAAGCAATCTCTAGGTAAGTCTCAATATTACCAGCTGTAATAAGCAATCTATAAACATATTTTGAATAGCAAAGAACTTGTCTCTCTGCATGCACTGTGAATTTTAAATGTTGAAATGGCCGATGGTTCAGTTGCTTCGATTTGATTTAGAGTCTGGAATTCATTAACTTGGAAAATGAAATGAAAGCAGAAAGGCTGCAGATGCTGGAAATCTAAAATTTAAAAAAACGCAGGAGACCCTGGGCAGGTCAGGCAGCATCTGTGGGTGGAATAGAAGGGTCTCCACCCGAAATGTTACCCATTCCTTCTCTCCAGAGATGCTGCCTGTCCCGCTGAGATACTCCGGGTTTTTGAGTCCATCTACGGTTTAAACCAGCACCTGCAGTTCCTTCCTACACGGAGGCTAGGTTTTATTTTGTTTAGTGTTGGAAGGAACTGCTTAAACCGAAGATAGACACAAAAAGCTGGAGTAACTCAGCGGGACAGGCAGCGTCTATGGAGAGAAGGAATGGGTGACGTTTCGGGCCGAGACCCTTCTTCAGATCTAAGAAGTACAACACAGCGGGCCAACGCTGGCATTCGTGTTTTACAAGCTATTAAACCTTATCATTGGGGAGAGAGCGTGAGAATTCTCCCCCAATAGGGGCTAAAGTCAGAAAGCCTCGGGAATTATCTGAATAGATTCGCTGGGATTCTTGGAGCAGCTTGTACTGAAGCCTACCAGGGAGAAGGCAATTCTGGATTTAGTGTTGTGTAATGAACCGGATTTGATAAGGGAACTTGAGACAAAGGAGCCATTAGGCAGTAGTGACCATAATATGATAAGTTTTAATTTACAATTTGAGAGGGGAAGGGAAAATCGGAGGTGTCAGTATTACAGTTGAGCAAAGGGGACAATGGATCCATGAGGGAGGAGCTGGCCAAAGTTGACTGGAAAGAGACCCCAGCAGGGATGACAGTGGAACAACAATGGCAGGTATTTCTGGGAATATTACAGAAGGTAAGATCAGTTCATTCCAAAGTGGAAGAAAGATTCTAAGGGGAGTAAGAGGCGACCGTGGCTGACAAGGGAAGTCAGGGACAGTATAAAAATAAAAGATAAGAAGTACAACGTAGCAAAGATGAGCGGGAAGCAAGAGGATTGGGAAACTTTTAAAGAGCAACAGAAGAAAACTAAAAAGGCAATACGGGGAGAAAAGATGAGGTACAAAGAGGTAAGCTCGCCAAGAATATAAAGGAGAATAGTAAAAGCTTCTTTAAGTATGTGAAGAGAAAAAAATAGTTAAGACCAAAGTTGAACTCTTGAAGACAGAAAGATGTGAATTTATTATGGGGAACAAGGAAATGGCAGATGAGTTGAACAGGTACTTTGGATCCATCTTCACTATTGACACAAACAATTTCCCAGATGTGCTAGTGGCCAGAGGACCTAGGGTGATGGAGGAACTGAAGGAAATTCACATTAGGCAGGAAATGTTGTTGGGTAGACTGATGGGACTGAAGGCTGATAATTCCCAGGGCCTGATGGTCTGCATCCCAGGGTACTTAGGAAGTGGCTCTAGAAATCGTGGATGCATTGGTGATCATTTTCCAATGTTCTATAGACTCAGGATCAGTTCCTGTGGATTGGAGGGTAGCTAATGTTATCCCATTTTTTAAGAAAGGCGGGAAAGAGAAAGGGAATTATAGACCAGTTACCCTGACATCGGTGGTGGGGAAGATGCTGGAGTCATTTATAAAAGATGAAATAGGCACATTTGGATAGCAGTAACAGGATTGGTCAGCATGGATTTACGAAGGGGAAATCATGCTTGACTAATCTTCTGGAATTTTTTGAGGATGTAACTAGGAAAATGGACATGGGAGAGCCAGTGGATGTAGTGTACCTGGCTTTTCAGAAAGCCTTTGATAAGGTCCCACATAGGAGATTAGTGCGCAAAATTAGAGCACATGGTATTGGGGGTAGAGTGCTGACATGGATAGAAAATTGGTTGGCAGACAGGAAACAAAGAGTAGGGATTAATGGGTCCCTTTCAGAATGGCAGGCAGTGACTAGTGGGGTGCTGCAAGGCTCGGTGCTGGGACCGCAGCTATTTACAATATACATTAATGATTTAGATGAAGGGATTATAAGTAACATTAGCAAATTTGCAGATGACACAAAGCTGGGTGGCAGTGTGAACTATGAGGAGGATGCTATGAGGATGCAGGGTGACTTGGACAGGTTGGGTGAGTGGGCAGATGTATGGCAGATGCAGTTTAATGTGGATAAATGTGAGGTTATCCAATTTGGTGGCAAGAACAGGAAGGCAGATTATTATCTAAATGGCGTCAAGTTGGGAAAAGGGGAAGTACAATGGTATCTGGGGGTCCTTGTTCATCAGTCAATGAAAGTAAGCATGCAGGTACAGCAGGCAGTGAAGAAAGCGAATGGCATGTTGGCCTTCATAACAAGAGGAGTTGAGTAGAGGAGTAAAGAGGTCCTTCTGCAGTTGTACAGAGCCCTAGTGAGACCACACCTGGAGTATTGTGTGCAGTTTTGGTCCCCTAATTTGAGGAAGGACATTCTTGCTATTGAGGAAGTGCAGCGTAGGTTCACCAGGTTCATTCCCGGGATGGCGGGACTGTCATATGCTGAGAGAATGGAGCAGCTGGGCTTGTATACACTGGATTCAGGGACAGTTTCTTCCCGGCTGTTATCGGGCAACTGAATCATTGTTACCCGAATGGCCTACTCCTGCACCTATAGTATTGTCTATTGTCCTACCGCAACCAGAGAGCGGTCCTGACCTCCCATCTACGTCGTTAGAGATATCTTTAATTGCACTTTACTGGACATCACCTTGCACTAAACGTTATTCCCTTTATCCTGTATCTGCACACTGCGGACGGCTCGATGGTAATCACGTATTGTCTTTCCACTGACTGGTTAGCGTGCAACAAGAGCTTTTCACTGTATCTCGGTACACGTGCCAATAAACTGAACCGAATAGAAAACTGAACTTGGCATCATATTCAGCACGGACATAGTGGGCCGAAGGGCCTGTTCCTGTGCTGTACTCTTCTATATAACAGAGCTGGAAATCACTTCAGTGGGTCAGTGTGGGAGGTGCAGGAGCACTGCCTCCTAGAGTCGGGAGGTGGCAGTGTCAGCTGCTGGCCTGGCCTTCGGTTGCTATGGTCAGTAGCGCCTCTGGGCCGGGGTCAAAGGGGAACCAGAGTTCCCGCTTGCATTGCCGTGTGGGCAACACGTATTTCTTCGGTTGCCTGACGTTTTGTTGCAACTGTGGAACGATTATTCGACGTTAATTCCCGGGATGGCGGGACTGTCATATGCTGAGAGAATGGAGCGGCTGGGCTTGTACAGTCTGGGGTTTGGAAGGATGAGAGGATTTCTTATTGAAACATTTAAGATTATTAAGGGTTTGGACTCGCTAGAGGCAGGAAACATGTTCCCGATGTTGGGGGGCCACAGTTTAAGAATAAGGGGTAAGCCATTTAGAACGGAGATGAGGAAACACTTTTTCACACAGAGTTGTGAGTCTGTGGAATTCTCTGCCTCAGAGGGCGGTGGAGGCCGGTTCTCTGGATACTTTCAAGAGAGAGCTAGATAGGGAGATAGCGGAGTCAAGGGATATGGGGAGAAGGCAGGAACGGGGTACAGGTTGGGGATGATCAGCCATGATCACATAGAATGGCGGTGCTGGATCGAAGGGCCGAATGGCCTACTCCTGCACCTATTGTCTGTTGTCTATTATTGTGCTTCCAAAATTGGATGCTTCTGAAAACACAAACTTTCAGAAGAGGTGAGAGATGTGACACTTGTACGAGTGCCCGCAGGTGAATTCCCATCGCTACAGGTTGGCACGGTGGCGCAGCGGTAGAGTTGCTGCCTCACAGCGCCACAGACCCCGGTGTAATCCTGACTACGGGTGCTGTCTGCATGGAGTTTGTACGTTCTCCCCGTGACCTGCGTGGGTTTTCTCTGGGTGCTCCGGTTTCCTCCCGTACTCAGGGTGAGGGTTTTGTTGGTTAATTGGCTTCTGTTCATCATCCTCACTGCGTAGGATAGAACTAGTGTACAGGGCGATTGCTGGTCGGCCCGGTCTCGGTGGGCTGAAGGGCCTGTTTCCACGTTGTATCTCTAAACTAAACTGAACTATATGTGTCAACCCATCGCTGAGTTGACGTGAGAGTCCTCCGAATGGTCCAGCCACCACCCTTTAGGCTTTCGAGATACAAGCATACAAACAGGCCCTTTGTCTCACCGAATCCGCACCGACCATCGATCACCCTGTGCATTAGCACGATCCTACACACCTGGGACAATATACAATTTACAGAAGCCAATTAACCTACAAACCTGCACGTCTTTGGAGCGTGGGAGGAAACCGGAGATCTTGGAGAAAACCCACGCAGGTCATGGGGGGAACGTACAAACTCCGTACAGACAGCACCCGGAGTCAGGATCGAACCCGGGTCTCTGGTGCTGTGAGGCCGCAACTCTACTGCTGCGCCAATGTGCCACTCCTAGGCAAAGAAGGCATATGGTCTGGTTTCCTACTGGAGACCGCGGCTTCAGGATGTTATAGGCTGCAGGAGAGGGTCCAGAGGAGGCTTACAAGAATGATTCCATGAATGAGTGGGTTAGCATTTGATGAGCGTTTGACGGCACTGGGCCTGAACTCGCTGGAGTTTAGAAGCTTGAGGAGGGACCTGATTGAAACTTACAGAATAATGAAAGGCCTGGATAGAGTGGATGTGGAGAGGATGTTTCCACTGGTGGGAGAGTCTAGGACCAGAGGTCACAGCCTCAGAATTAAAGGACGCTCTATTAGAAAGGAGGTGAGGAAGAACTTCTTTAGTCAGAGGGTAGTTAATCTGTGTCACAGAGGGATGTGGAGGCCAAGTCAGTGGATAATTTTAAGGCAGAGATAGACAAATTCTTATTTAGAACGGATGTCAAGGGTTATGGGGCGAAGGCAGGAAAATAGGATTAGGACGCAGAATCAGGCATGATTGTACAATGGCAGAGTGGACTCGATGGGCCGAATGGCCTAATTCCACTCCTATAACGTGAACTTGTGAGTCCACAACCTGGAACAGCGGATACAGTAGATGAGGTTGGAGGAGGTGTAAGTGAACCTCTGCCTCACTTAAAAAACTGTTGGGTCCTTTGGATGGAGTTGAGGGGGAGGTACAGGGACAGCTGTTGTATCTCCTGTGGTTGCAAGGGAAAGTACCCGGGGAGGGGGTGGTTTGGGTGTGAAGGGACGAGTTGACCAAGGAGTTGCGGAGGGAATGGTCTCTGCGGAAAGCGGAAAGGGTGAAGATGGGAATATGTGCCAGTGGTGGGAGTGGCAAAATAATTTCGAGGAGACCCTAGTGAGGCCGCATCTATGATAAAAGAGGAGAACCCCTGTTCCCTAAATAATGAGGACATCTCAGATATCCTGGTATATCTCAGATATCCTGGTAGCTCTCTCTTGAAAGTATCCAGAGAACCGGCCTCCACCGCCCTCTGAGGCAGAGAATTCCACAGACTCACCACTCTCTGTTTCCTCATCTCCTAAATGGCTTACCCCTTATTCTTAAAGGTATAGGGTGAGATAGTCAGAACCTTTTTCCCAGGATGAAAATTTCAAATACTAGAGGGTATGAGATGAGAGGGGCAAAGTTTAAAAGAGATTTGTGGGGAAAGTTGGGTTTTTACACAGAGAGTGGTGTGTGCCTAGAAAGCGCTGTTAGGGGAGGTGGTAGAGGCAGATACAGTCTTGGGGTGGTGGGACACGAGCAGATATGATAAGGGGATATGGGGAGAAGGCAGGGGATGATCAGCCATGATCACATTGAATGGCGGTGCTGGTTCGAAGGGCCGAATGGCCTACTCCTGCACCTATTGTCTATTGATAGTGGCCTCTGGCGTTGTGATGTCCGATTAAATCAGATAATACGATACTTAAGTACAATCGAGCCATGGTATAACAGGTAGTGAATAGGGAACTATTACAGAGTGCGGAATATAGTTTGTGCAGTGTCTATGTGGGTCAGAGAGAGAGAGTGACTAACCAATGTCTCTCTGCCACCTGGAGCAAGGATTCTCATCTCCCCCTCACTCTCCCTCCCTCCCCCTCTCTCAGTCAGCATGGTGAGGGTTGTTGGCCTTTGACTCACTCTGGACTGATGGATGGTGTCAGGTCCTAGTGTCACCATTCTCCGCGGAAAGTCAATGAAAGTAAGCATGCAGGTACAGCAGGCAGTGAAGAAAGCCAATGGCATGTTAGCCTTCATAACAAGAGGAGTTGAGTATAGGAGCAAATAGGTCCTTCTGCAGTTGTACAGAGCCCTAGTGAGACCACACCTGGAGTATTGTGTGCAGTTTTGGTCCCCTAATTTGAGGAAGGACATTCTTGCTATTGAGTCATATGGTGAGAGAATGGGGCGGCTGGGCTTGTACACTCTGGAGTTTAGAAGGATGAGAGGGAATCTTATTGAAACATATAAGATTATTAAGGGTTTGGACACGCTAGAGGCAGGAAACGTGTTCCCGATGTTGGGGGAGTCCAGAACCAGGGGCCACAGTTTAAGAATAAGGGGTAAGCCATTTAGAACGGAGACGAGGATACACTTTTTCTCACAGAGAGTTGTGAGTCTGTGGAATTCTCTGCCTCAGAGGGCGGTGGAGGCCGGTTCTCTGGATATTTTCAAGAGAGAGCTATATAGGGCTCTTAAAGATAGCGGAGTCAGGGGATATGGGGAGAAGGCTGGAACGGGAAACTGATTGGGGATGATCAGCCATGATTACATTGAATGGTGGTGCTGGCTCGAAGGGCCGAATGGCCTACTCCTGCGTCTGTTGTCTATCGTCAGCTGGCGTCTTCGAGGAAGCGTTGGTGGAATATGGAAAGGCCGGACCTGTTTTACTTTCGGATGCCGTGTATTATTGATTGGGCCTGAAGTAATGCATGTGTGCGGGCCAGAGGGTGGATTGGGCAAGTGTGTGTCTCTCAAGCCCATTATAATGTATCGCCTTTCATCGTAACCTTGTTTACGTGGGGCTCTGAGAGATGAATGGCTAATTGGGTAAGTCACTTGAATTGATTTTGCTCTGCCTCTCCCACTCTCTCTCCCCTCTCTGTGTGTGCATCCACTTATTCATTTACCGTCACTAATGCGCTGTACTTCTTAGCAATTGCACTTACTGAACTAAGGGGCACAAGCGGCAATTATTTACCCAAATAAAACGCTGGATACATTTGCTGAGTCAGTGTTGGAACTCCTTAATGTCTCGGGTGCTGGGATGCATGAGCCTGTAGTTCAGTTTAGAAATACAGCGTGGAAACAGGCCCTTCGGCCCACCGAGTCAGCAGTCATGTCATACGCTGAGAGAAGGGAGTGACTGGGCTTGTATACTCTGGAATTTAGAAGGATGAGAGGGATCTTATTGGAACATATAAGATTATTAACGGTTTGGACACGCTAGAGGCAGGAAACATGTTCCCGATGTTGGAGGAGTCCAGGACCAGGGGCCACAGTTTAAGAATAAGGGGTAAGCCATTTAGAATGGAGACGAGGAAACACTTTTTCCCACAGAGAGTTGTGAGTCTGTGGAATTCTCTGCCTCAGAGGGCGGTGGAGGCTGGTTCTCTGGATACTTTCAAGATGGAGCTAGATAGGGCTCTTAAAGATAGCGGAGTCGGGGGATATGGGAAGAAGGCAGGAATGAGGTACTGATTGGGGGTGATCAGCCGTGATCACATTGAATGGCGGGGCTGGCTTGAAGGGCTGAATGGTCTACTCCTGCACCTATTGTCTATTGTCTATGTGGAGAAGGCAGGAGAATGGGGTTCGGAGGGAGAGATAGATCAGCCATGATTGAAAAGGGTGCAGAGGTACAATGAATGAATGAATGCCTTTTTATTGTCACTTTACACATATACAATGAGATTTATAGCTGCTCCTACTCAGTGTAAAAACAAAAAGGGGGAGGGGGAATAAGGTGCACAGTTTCTGCGACGCTATGTACATATCTATAAAAGACAATGGATAAATAGAATTACAGTTACAGTACAAATTACAGTAGGTGGATAGATGAAGGTCCGGGGGTTAGGCTGTGAAGTCAGTGCATGTGTGAGTTCAGGGAGATAATGGATTTTGGAAAGAAACTGTTCTTGAGTCTATTTGTCCTTGTGCTGATGCACCTATAGCGCCTCCCTGAGGGCAGCAGGTTGAACAGGCCAAATGCAGGATGGGAGCTGTCCTTGATAATCTGAGGCAGCGGGAGGTGTAAATGTCCATCAGAGAGGGGAGAGGGCAGCCGATGATCTTCTGTGCTGCCCTAACTACTCTCTGAAGCCTCTCCCTGTCTGCCATGGTGCAGCTGCCGTACCATGCTGTAATGCAGTATGTCAACAGGCTCTCAATGGACGAGCGGTAGAAGGTCAGCAGCAGGTTGGAGTCCAGGTTGTGCTTCCTGAGGACCCTCAGGAAGTGCAGCCCCTGCTGAGCCTTCCTGATGACCGCTGTGATGTTATCTGTCCAGGAGATGTCAGCGGAGATAAGGACCCCGAGAAACCGGAAGGTGTAGACCTTCTCCACATGTCACCTTAGGATGTCACCTTAGGATATGGGCCAAGTTCAGGCAAATAGAACGATCTTGGTTCGCCGTCTTAGTCGGCATGGACAATGCAAGTCGAAGGGTTTGTTTCAGTAGGCAATAGGTGCGGGAGTAGGCCATTCGGCCCTTCGAGCCAGCACTGCCTTTCAATGTGATCATGGCTGATCATCCATGTTGAAGGGCATGCAGGATTTGACGGAGGTGAAGGCTAGGAACTGGTTTTAACAAACAGAAAATTCGACACTGCCCAGTTGCAGCTCGCCACTGTCTATATCCAGTGATGAAAGCAGAGGCCCATGATCTGGTTCACAGTTCAATTGCGACCAGTGAAGATAGCTGACACTTAAATTGGAAAAAGGTGATTGGAGTTCACGAGGTTCAGAAACTTAGTTCAAATTAGGAATTTCAAGGTTGGGGCTTAGCCAGAGAAGGGTCTTTCACCTCACGAAGAATAAATAATGACACCGTCAGACAGGTTGCAGTGTGAACTATATACAAATTCAGTCGGTGTCACAGCTCCCTGTACCCTGAACAAGTGTAGAACGATAGTAAAGCTACACAGCCCATTGATCTCCTCAGCTATAAATGACTGGCCCATAATGTTGTCACTCTGACCCCTTGGTCATCTAATGTATTTACTTTATTATTGGGGATATAGGGAAAGGGCAGGATTAGGTACTGATTGGAGATGATCAGCCAAGATCACATTGAATGATGGTGCTGGCTCGAAGGGCCGAATGGCCTACTGCTCCCATTGTCTATCTTCTATTGTCTATTGTCACTTCCTGCCCGATGGGAGAGGAGAGAAGAGGGGGTAACCGGGGGTGGGATTGGCCCTTGATTATGCTGCTGGCCTTGCCGAGGCAGCTTGAGGTGTAGATGGAGTCAATGGTAGAGAGGATGTGCGACTCTCTCACCATCTCACCTGTCAAGACACCCTTTCTGCTCCATAATTATACCGCTGCTCGGCAAGGCCAGCAGCACAAACAATGAGCAATCCCACCCCCGGCCACTCCCTCTTCTCCCCTCTCCCATCGGGTAAAATGTACAGAAGTGTGAAAACGCACACCTCCAGATTCAGGGACAGTTTCTTCCCGGCTGTTGTCAG
The DNA here is from genome assembly GCA_035221665.1 of Okamejei kenojei. NCBI lineage: Eukaryota > Metazoa > Chordata > Chondrichthyes > Rajiformes > Rajidae > Okamejei > Okamejei kenojei. The sequence continues at coordinate 71,542,530 of CM069142.1, read as the reverse complement.
GTGACGACGAACGTTGTCGCCAATAGGACGAAGGGCTTTTTGCACTAACATTGGGGTTTTTAATTATTTTAATTTTGGGAGTTTATTTGGTTATCTGTGAGTACTGTGTTTACACATCGACTGTGCTGTTGCAAGTAGTATAGGAGCTGACTATTATATCGCTCAAGGAACTTCTCCCTTTAGCCACCATGATAAGATGCGGGGGTAAGGAGATAGCGTCTATTGTGCATGGGAGTTTTCCATGAGACATTCAAAGCCGTCGAAAGATAAATCTTCAAAACACAGTCTCTTGATTCACAGTTTCTTTATTGTCGAAGTAAACCAGTGAAATAGTCATCCAAACTTCTTCTTGTGTTAGTTCATTTTAATCTTACACATAGTCAAACTCCAGCCTGCAGCTCTGACCAATGTTAAGGGCCTGTTTAGAAGAATGAGACATAAGCTCATTGAAACATACAAGGTTCTCAAATTGTCGCTAATTTGACCGAGACTTTTGGCTCTCCGGAGTTAAGGGCCTGTCCCACTTTCACGACCTAATTCATGATCTTTTTTACTCGTGGACATTTTTCATCAGGCTAGAAAAAACGCCCCGACCTACTTGATGCCACGAGTGCCTACGACTAGCATCACGACCTGCCTACCACCTACCTCCGACCTCGAGACGACCATGTTGCGAGTATGAGTCAAGGGCAAACTCAGCAGAGGTCATGAATTAGGTCGTGCAAGTGGGACAGGCCCTTTAGGAAGCTCCACATGGTCGTAATATATGCCTTCCTCCATGCCTCCTCCGAACTAAAACTAAAAAAACTGTAAGCTTCTGTGCAAGAATCCCAGCGGCAAACATGCCTCCGACTAGGTAAAAAATCCCACCCACATAATTATAGGCAGACAAGATTTAACGGCAAATGCCATAATTTATGACTCACGAAGTTAAGTCAAATGGCCACTACAATTAGGGAATTTTATTCTTCCATTTTTGGTACATTTGACTCTTTTAGACGCTTGGGCAGCCTCTGGCACCCTCTTTGACAAATGATGAGCCCCGCTCCACCCTGCTCAGACTCTCACGTTGTGTTGTATCTTTGCCCCTGCAGCACCCCGGGATGGCGATGAACTGGAGGTGTCCGTGCCAGCTGGCCCTGGGGGCACTGGCCGCCACGCTGGTCGTTTGGTGGCGACCAACGACAGCTCAGGGGCAAGGTAAGGACGAGGCTCTCTGATACTCTCTGCATACGTCCAGTTACTGCTGGTCAAAGGAGTGTTGCCCATTGTGGCCGCTGATGGGCGGCGAGGACAGGAACGTGGTTTGTGCTGTTGATGTGTTTTGTTGCTGCGTTGGTTGTTGGTTGTTGGAGAAATGGCCATTGTTCATCTTCTTCTTGCGTATGGTGTGCACAGCCTAAAGTTGTAAGACAACTTGTTCTGTTTGATCTTCTGTTTGTGCACGCCAGGTTGATTGGTATTGTCGAAACAGGGTGGACGCATGATGGTTGCAATCTCCCACCCCCACTCCATTGTTACATCTGTACTGGCAATCAAAGATCCCATAGCAAACAAGATAGACCACTCCTTCTGAATGCAATGGGCTGACGTGTAGTACGCAACGGAGCGGAACGTGGGCCTTTTTTTCATCCATTTCAGTAACTGGACCCGACCCGCAGTGTTGTGTTTGAAGAACAGTTTGTGTTAATAAATTATAATTCTGAAAATTAGGAGAAGATTTTTCCCAAATAACTTTTATTTTTACGAGGATGTTTCCGTAACTGGCTTATGTCTCCGCACTAGTATCCTATGGGATCTTTGGTGCGGAGACGGAAGCCGGTTACGGAAATGGGACCTTAAATTACCCATGAATTTGCCCATGACCGTACTATGTCTTTTTCGTCGAGTGGACTATCTTGCTTGCTATAGGATCTTTGCTGGCAATGAGAGGAGTACGGAATATGTCTTGCCTTGTGCCACGGTTTCAATTACCTATCAAGCCGTTAAGGGAACTGTGCCAATATCAAACTGCAAAGCCAACCTGACACCAGACTTGAAACCTCTCCAGAGCCACCAGCCCATCTCTCGATCAAAGATGGGCACAAAATGCTAGAGTAACTCAGCGGGACAGGCAGCATCTCCGGAGGGAAGGAATGGGGGACATTTCGGGTCATAAGGAGGTCATTAGGGATAGGTGTCACCCATTCCATTCGGCCCCATCAAGTCTACTCTGCCATTCAATCACGGCTGATCTATCTCTCCCTCCTAACTCCATTTTCCTACCTTCTCCCCATAACCTCTGACACCCGTACTAATCAAGAATCTTGTCTGAAGAAGGGTCTTGACCCAAAGCTGGATAGGTGTCACCCATTCCATCTCTCCAGAGATGGTGCCTGTCCTGCTGAATTACCCCAGCATTTTGCGTCTATCTTTAGTTACAACTCATGATGCGGCCAACAGGCTTGGATGCTTAAATTGCATTGCAGTGAGATCTGGGCGTGTTTGTGGACATTCTGAATCCCCTCCTGTGTTTACCTCATTCTCCCTGTAGTTCTTCCAGCAACCTTAACGGGCCAGTCCCACTTTCACGACCTAATTCACGACCTCTGCCGAGTTTGCCCTTGACTCATACTCGCAGCATGGTCGTCATGAGGTCGTAGGAGGTCGTAGGTAGGTCGTAGCAGGCCGTCGTAGGTACTCGAGGCATCAAGTAGGTCGGGGCATTTTTTCAATATGATGAAAAATGTCCACGAATAAAAAAGGTCGTGAATTAGGTCGTGAAAGTGGGACAGGCCCTTAACTCCGGAGAGCCAAAAGTCTCGGTCAAATTAGGGACAACTTGAGAACCTTGTATGTCTCAATTAGTTTGTCTCATTCTTCCAAACTCAAGGACGTGGATCTGGTCTGTTAAACCGAAGGTGGACACAAAATGCTGGAGTAACTCAGCAGGACAGGCAGCATCCCCGGAGAGAAGGAATGGGTGACGTTTTGGATCGAGACCGTTCTTCAGACTCTACCCGAAACGTCACCCATTCCTTCTCTCCAGAGATGCTGCCTGTGCCTTCTCTCCAGCTTTTTGTGTCTATCTTCGGTTTAAACCAGCATCTGCAGTTCCTCCTTACACATTGTCTATTAAATCGCTTCTCAAATGCTGACTGAGGCTGGGAATCTGTAAGGTCTCTATACCTCCCAAGTTTTTATTGAATTTTCTTCCTCAGTCACATCTCTTTCGAAAAACTTAACCATCAAAGCTGCCACAGCCAGATGTAGAAACAGCTTTTTTTCTCACGAATAGTAGCTCTACTCAACAGCTAAAAATCTGTAGCCTCCTTTTGCTCTGTTATTTTATTTAATTCACATGTTTAATCGATAATGTTTCATAATTAATGCTTAATGTTTTATGTGCCATTCCTAACTGTCATTGTATGTCATGTTGTCACTTGCGGGCGGAGCACCAAGGCAAATTCCTTGTATGTGAGTAGTTGGCCAATAAACATTAATTCATTCACCCAAGCAGCAGACCACATTTTCAGATGCATTCTTCAATTTGTAACTTTGATGGCTTCAAGTCCAATACCCTTCCCAGAGGAATGTACCGCTAGTAAGTGCTTCAGGTCACGTTATTAATGGTCATTCTTATTCAATATTTTAGGAAATTGAAGTCTCATTTTACCAACGCCTCTTGAGAAAATGTTGTGTTTAAAATGTTATCTTGTGTGTCTATTCAATATGTGTTTGTGTGCTGTTGGCATGAATAGTTTTTAGCTCTGATGTGTTCGGGGGCTGTGAATTAGAATTTAGCTTCAGTTTGTTTGTTGTTTATGATTTCCTCTCTTGCAAAAGCATTGGGGAGGAAGTGTTGCATTGTACAACTGAACCGATGCGACTTCATGAGAAAGGATTAACTTATCACCCACTGCAGCCCTGTGCTCCTTGAGTTTAGTTTAGTTTAGAGATACAGAGCGGAAACAGGTCCTTTGGCCCACTGAGTCCGCGCTGACCAGCGATCACCTTGGACACTAACACTATCCTACTCATTAGGGACAATTAAAAATTGTTGCTGAAGCCAATTAACCTACAAACCTGCGCGTCTTTGGAGTGTGGGAGGAAACCAGAGCACCCGGAGGAAACCCACGTGGGTCACGGGGAGAACGTGCAAACGCCAAACAGACAGCACCCGTAGTCGGGATCGAAACTGGGTCTCTGATGCTGTGAGGCAGCAACTCTACCGCTGCGTGACTTGCGCTCGAGAGGGGCAGCATGGTGGCGTAGCGTTGCTGCCTCACAGCACCGGAGACTAGGGTTCGATCCTGACCTTGGGCGCTCTCTATATGGAGTTTGTACGTTCTCCCCGTGAATTGCGTGGGTTTTTTCTGAGATCTTCGTTTTCCTTCCACACTCCAAAGATGTAAAGGTTTGTAGGTTAATTGGCTTTGGTAAAAAATGTACATTGTCCCTAGTGCGTGTAAGATAGTGGGTGTGTGCGGGGATCGCTGCCTCGCGTGGACCCGGTGGGCCGAAGGACATGTTTCCGCGCTGTATCTCTAAACTAACTTGTTTCTCCTTTAACCTTGTTCTGAACATTAGACTGTTTCTCTTCCCACAGATGCTGACGGACCTACTGTGTTTTTCCAGCATTTTCGCGCTTTTACTTTGGTTTCCCCGTGTGTTCAAATTTTGTTTAACTTTTCCAGCAGAAAATTCAGGCTAGTTTAGTTTAGATACAGCGCAGAAACAGGCCCTTCGGCCCACCGAGTCCACGCTGACCAGCGATCACCCCGCACACTAATATTATCCCACACACACACACACACACACGCACACGCACACGCACACGCACACGCACACACACACACACACACACACACACACACACACACACACACACACACACACACACACACACACACACACACAGGTATATTTACCATTTTTACCAATGCCAATTAACCTCTTTGGAGTGTGGGAGGAAACTGGAGCACCCGGAGAAAACCCACGCAGGTCACGGAGAGAACGTACAAACTCCGTACAGACAGCACCCGTAATCAGGATGGAAACATAGAAACATAGAAAATAGTGCAGGAGTAGCCATTCGGCCCTTCGAGCCCGCACTCCCGTTCAATATGATCATGGCTGATCATCTAAAATCAGTACCCCTTCCTGCTTTTTCTCCCCATATCCCTTGATTCCGTTAACCCGAAGAGCTAAACCTAACTCTCTCTTGAAAACATCCAGTGAATCGGCCTCCACTGCCTTCTGTGGCAGAGAATTCCACAGATTCACAACTCTCTGGGTGGAAACGTTTTTCCTCATTTCAGTCTTAAATGGCCGCCCCCTTATCTTTTGGCCCTCACACCCCAACCATGGACTGACTGTTTGCCCTCCTACCATCAGGGAGGCGGTGCAGGAGCCTCAGGTCTCGCACCAGCAGGCGAAGGAACAGCTTCTTCCCCACACCATTACCCTGCTGAACTCACTGGCCCGACGCTAGCCCCCCCCCCCCTTCTCATCAGTATTATTTATAGTTTATATAATTTATAGTTAAGCTTTTAGTCTCCAGAATATAGCACGTCAATCTTTTGCACCTTAACAACGATCTGTATATATGTAGATGCCTATGTACATACACCAATATATCCTCATTTGTATATATTGTCTTAATCAGCACTTTACTACACCTGGTTAGATGCAAAACTGCATTTCGTTGTACTGGACTTGTAATATGTGCAATGGCAATAAAGTGGAATCTAATCTAATCTAATCTAATATCCGTCAAAACCTTTGTGTTGGGAGAAACTGGTTTAAACCGAAGATAGACACTGTTCCCTTTCACAATGACCATTTTTAATTTTAGTTTAGTGATATAGCGCGGAAGCAAGCCCTTCGGCCCACAGGGTCCGCGCCGACCAGCGATCCCCGCACACTAACACCGGAACCCGGGCGTCTGGCGCTGTGAGGCCACCGTGCCACTCCTAATGGAGTGTGGCTTCACCTGATGGTCAGACCACTTACTGCCGAACGCTCGTCAGTGGTTACGAGGACTGTCACGTGACGTCATGGGTTAAGGGGAGTGTCCTGCTACATCAGTAGATCTTACCTTGACATCATTGGTCAACAGGTAGGCTGTGCTCGAGTCAACACCCTGGCTCAGTACCCCATGACTCGATATGTTAGAGTGTCCCAACGCACATGTTTGTCAAATCTATCTCACCCAATAAAGTTTAAAAAGGAACTGCAGATGTTGGAAAAATTGAAGGGAGATAAAAATGTTGGAGAAACTCAGCGTGTGAGGCGGCATCCATGGAGTGAAGGAATAGGTGACATTTCGGGTGGAGACCTTCCAGGGTCTCGACCCGAAACGTCACCTATTCCATCGCTCCATAGATGCTGCCTCACCCGCTGAGTTTCTCCAGCATTTTTATTCTCCACCGAATAAAGTAACCCTTTGATCACAAAGTATGGACTCGCTACAGGAGCGTCACTCATTCGGTCCTGGCATCTACAAATGGGCATGAGAGATCCCAGGACCAATATTTTGAAGATATTTTCCTGCCTTTGCATCAAGCTGCAGTAACTCCTTGATCTTCCTTCACAGCCACATGAAAGCAATAATTTTAGCAGCCTCTGCATGTAAGATTAACTGATATTTTAAATTCACGGATTGGTGTGGTCGTGAATTTTAAGTACTTCTTAGCTTATTGAATGACCGCTCCTTGAGTAATGATCTACGCAGATCAAGGTTTCTCTTTTGAAAAATTGCGTGATTTTAAAACTAGCTTTAATTCAAGGTGAAATGATAGAAACATAGAAACATAGAAACATAGAAATTAGGTGCAGGAAGGCCATTCAGCCCTTCGAGCCTGCACCGCCATTCAATATGATCATGGCTGATCATCCAACTCAGTATCCCGTACCTGCCTTCTCTCCATACCTCTGATCCCCTTAGCCACAAGGGCCACATCCAACTCACTCTTAAATATAGCCAATGAACTGGCCTCAACTACCCTCTGTGGCAGAGAGTTCCAGAGACTCACCACTCTCTGTGTGAAAAAAATCTCGGTCTTAAAGGATCCTTAAGCTGTGACCCCTTGTCCTGGACTTCCCCAACATCGGGAACAATCTTCCTGCATCTAGCCTGTCCAACCCCTTAAGAATTTTGTAAGTTTCTATAAGATCCCCTCTTAATCTCCTAAATTCCAGAGAGTATAAACCGAATTCCAGAGAGTATAAACCGATATTTAATTTGGTAAATTGTCAAACCACAGGGGGTGGCACGGTGGCGAAGCGGCAGAGACCCGGGTTCCATCCCGATTACGGGTGCTGTCTGTATGGAGTTTGTACAATAGACAATAGGTGCAGGAGTAGGCCATTTGGCCCTTCGAGCCTGCACCGCCATTCAATGATCATCCCCAATCACCGCTGATCATCCCCAATCAGTACTCCGTTCCTGCCTTCTCCCTGTATCCCCGTGACTCCGCTATCTTTAAGACCCCTATTTAACTCGCTCTTGAAAGCATCCAGAGAACTGGCCTCCACCGCCCTCGGAGGCAGAGAATTCCACGTTCTCCTTGTGACCTGCGTGGGTTTTCTCCGAGATCTTCGGTTTCCTCCCACGCTCCAAAGACGTACAGGGTTGTAAGTTAATTGGCTTGGTATGAATGTGAACTATTCCCCAGTGTGTGTAGGGTTGTGCAGGGATCGCTGGTCAGTGTGACCTTGGTGGGCCGAAGGGCCTGTTTCTGTGTCTCTAAACAAAACTAAACTAAACAGAGCACTGAGTAACTGTGTAGTGAAAACGAGAACGTGGATGTGTTGTGGAGAAGATGTTTCTCATAGTGGGAGAGTCTAAGACCAGAGGGCACAGCCTCAGAATAAAAGAACGTATCTTTAGAAAGATGAGGAGGAATTTCTTTAGTCAGAGGGTGGTGAATGTGTGGAATTCATTGCCGCAGAAGGCTGTGGGGGCCAAGTCAATGGGTATTTTTAAGACAGAGATAGATAGGTTCTTGATTATTACGGCTTATTGATTATTATTGCCTTCTCCCCATGAATCCTCAGGGGTCATGGGGAGAAGGCAGGAGAATGGGGTTAGGAGGGAAAGATAGATCAGTTATGATTGAATGGCGGAGTAGACTTGACGGGCCAAATGGCCTAATTCTGCTCTCATCACTTATGACCTTATGATCTTACTGAACTTTATCTTGTATCTGTACACTGTGGACAGTTGGATTGTAATCATGTGTTGTCTTTCCACTGACTGGTTAGCACGCAACAAAAATAGCCTTTCACTGTACCTCGATACACGTGACAATAAAGTAAATGATGCTTGAATGGCGGTGTAGACTTGTTGGGCCGAATAGAATAAACGCCTATTTCCTTCTCTCCATATGCTGCCTCACCCACTGAGTTTCTCCAGCATTTTTGTCTACTTTTGATTTTCTAGCATCTGCAGTTCCTTCTTAAACATCTGGTACAGACAAGTATTGACCATGTACTCCGGAAATTCACAGCATCAGTGCAGAGTCCATGGATCTTTAGTTTAGAGATACAGCCACAGATACAGTTCAGCGAAACAGGCCCTTCGGCCCACTGAGTCCACACCGACCAGCAATCCACGCATACTCAAACCCCTGTCCCACTTTCCCTAGTTACTCACGAACTCTCCCGAGTTTTCCCCTTGATTCGAACTCGAGGAATGTCGGTAGCGAGCTCGTAGGAGTCCGTAGCTGTTTCGTAGCATCTCGTAATGCCAGCCATAGGAACTCGGGGCATCAGGACTGGTTTCCAGAGGGCTAGTATGGACATTGTGGGACTAATTGATTCTTGGGGTGGCAGCTCAGTCACTCAAGCCTGATGTGCTGGCAGCTCACTCACGACTGGTGGGCTAGCAGTTGACTCACGGCTATTCTTTGAAATTCCATTTCAAGCAGGGTGTAAGGCCACCAAATTCAAGTGCAGTTTCTTACCACTTCAAGCAGGGTGCAAGGCCACCAAATTCAGGTGCAGTTTCCGACCACTTCAAGCAGGGTGCAAGGCCACCAAATTCAAGTGCAGTTTCATGCCACTTCAAGCAGGGTGCAGGGCCACCAAAATTAAGTGCAGTTTCCTACCACTTCAGAAAAATGTCCACGAGTAAAAAAAATAGCCCTGAGTACCTACGACTGGCTATTACTGTAATTCTCCAAGTTTGAATCAAGGGGAAAACTCGGGAGAATTCGTGAGTAACTCGGGAAAGTGGGACAGGGCCTTAACACTATCCTGCGCACACACACAAAGGACAATTTTACCAAAGCCAATTAACCTGCAAGTTTGGAACACGGAACCACTGATTTGCAAGTTTACAGGTCTGGCCAACTCATCAGTGTCTGGAAACTCTTCAGTTGGACCGTGGAGGCAAGCGTTGATAAATGGACTAACGAGGTGTAGGTTGTTAATTGGGTAGGGAGGTGGGGAGTGTGTGGGGATTGTGTTTGGAAGAGGCAGGGTTGAGGCGGGCCGGGTGGGATGGGGTGGGGGGTGGGGGGTGGCGTCTAATTGCCGTGAGTGGACGGGGGTCCCTAATTAATGGAGCTTGGATTCCGGAGCGGATGGGCTGTGGATTCTAATTACAGCTTATTAATTGCTCAGGGTGTTTTGGAGGTCTGGCTGTGGGATTGATAAACTGGGGGTGGGTTGTTAATTGGGGCAGAGACTAATCGAGGTTGGGGCCGGCCGGTGTTGCTGGGCAACAGTGTCTCCTGAACTCCACTGCCCGCGTTCAGAAGCTGCGGCCAAGGTGGTGGTTTACTGGAGATTCAACGTACTTGGTCCTCAACCCATTGTCAGGCAATTGTCAGTCTGGTTGCCAAACAATAACTGTGGTCCCGGCATTCTCTCTCTCTCCATCCCTTCCCCACCCAAGTCGCTCCAGCTTCTCGTTTTCACACAACAAACCGCTAACAATGGCCTGGTTTCTTTATCATTGTTACTTTTTTGCACATCTTTCACAGTCGCTGCCTCAAAAAGGCAGCCAACATCATCAAGGACCCACACCATCCTGGCCACACACTCATCTCTCCATTGCCATCGGAAAGAAGATACAGGAGCCTGAAATCTGGAACATTCAGGTTCAGGAACAGATTCTTCCCCAAAGCCATCAAGGGCCTGTCCCACTATATGAGCTAATTCAAGAGCTCTCCCGAGTTTAAAAAAAATCAAACTCGTGGTAAGCAAGTAGAATGTACGTAGTGGGTACGTCGGACCTCGGGACGTCTCTTAGCGGCTTGTAATGCTAACGGCAGATACTCGGGAAACGCGGTAAGCTCGTGAAGATTTTTCAACATAGTCCCACCCTCAACTGCCTCCTCCGGCAGTTCGTTCCATACACCCACCACCCTTTGTGTGAAAAAGTTACCCCTCGAATTCCTATTAAATCTTTTCCCCTTCACCTTAAACCCATGTCCTCTGGTCCTCGATTCCCCTACTCTGGGCAAGAGATTCTGGGTATTTACCCGATCTATTCCTCTCACGATTTTATACACTTCTAGGACCCGTGATCAATCCTGGCTACGGGTGCTGTCTGTGTGGAGTTTGTACTGTTTTTAGTTTTTTTGTGTTACCTCCTCTGGCAGCTTGTTCCATGCACCCACCACCCTCTGTGTCAGGGGAGGGGGGGAAACTAGAGGTATGGAATGGTACAGAACGGATCAGAGCTTGTCCAGGTACCCATATCTCACTAAACCTTCCCCAAACACCTACCTGTCCACGTGCCTTTCAATGAATAAAATGAATCATGAATTAAAAGTTGAAGGACGGCCTCCAGAGTCCCCGTGGACACCGCGTGTGTGTTCCCTCTCCAGGGACACGCGGGCACGGACGTGGGCCCGGAAAAGGGGCAGCAGCCGAGCCCGATGTGGCCATCGATTACCCGCTGCCTGGACCCGCCAACGGCCATCTTGTCCAGGCCCAGGAGCAGACCGACAGGGAGATCCACCCCCCACCTCTCCCGACCCTCCGCCCTCTGGAGTGTGTAATCGGTAGGTGTAGAGGGAGCTTCACTCTGTGTCTAACCCATATCTTATATCTTATAGCCCTGTCCCACAGTACGAGTTCATTCCAAGAGTTCTCCCGAGTTTAAAAAAAATCAAACTTGTGGTAAGCACGTAGAATGTACGTAGCGGGTACGTCAGAGCTCGGGACGTCTCTTAGCGGCTCGTAACGCTAACGGCAGGTGCTTGGGAAACGCGGTAAGCTCAGGAAGACTCGTGAAGATTTTTCAACGTTGAAAAATGTCCACGAGAGCCCCGAGTACGTACGAGTGGCCATTACTGTAAATCTCCAAGTTCAAATCAGGGCAAACTCGGGAGAGCTCTTGAATTAGCTCGTAGTGGAACAGGGCTTTAACTCTTTCTGGTCAGGATCCTTCTTCAGACATGACCGATCCCTTTTCTTCAGAGATGCCGCCTGACCCGCTGAGTTACTCCAGCGCTTTGTGTCTACCTTCGGTATAAACTAGCATCTGCAGTTCCTATCCGCACTACTAATTTCTCCATACCTAGTTGAGTGTCAAAATTTGTTTCACACCACTCCAGGGACGAGCCAGACTCTCTCGTACATAAAGGCGTTTATGTGAATGCAAATGACATAATTGAGAAGATATTTGTGGCTATTCCCAAGAGAGTAGTCAGAGCTTCAGTTCAAAGCTTCAGCATCTTGGAAGACTCTGAGAGTGTGCAGCGAATGCCAGCACGGACCGTACCTCTGGGGGTTATAAGATCATAAGTGATAGGAGCAGAGTTAGGCCATTCAACCCATCAAGTCCACTCACCATTCAATCAGGGCTGATCTATCTCTCCCTACTAACCCCATTCTCCTGCCTCCCCATAAACCCTGACACCCATACCAATCAAGAATCTATCTATCTCTGCCTTAAAAATATCCACTGACTTGGCCTCCACGGCCTTCTGAGGCAAAGAATTCCACAGATTCACCACCCTCTGAGTAAATAAATTCCTCTTCATCTCCCTCCTAAAGGAACGTCCTTTAATTCTGATGCTACGACCTCTAGTCCTAGATTGTCCCACTAGTGGAAATATTCTCTCCACATCCACTCTATCCAGGCCATTCACGTTTTGGTACGTTTCAGGAAGGTACCCCCTCATTCTTCTAAACTCCAGCGGATACAGGCCCAGTGCCGACAAACGCTCATCATATGTGAACCCACTCATTCCAGGGATCGTTCTCGTAAACCTCCCCTGGACTCTCTCCTTGGTCTGTTTCGAAGCCTTGACAGTTTAAATCGAGCCAGCGGCAGAAGAATCTCTGGCCTCTCACACCAAGTACTTTCCGGTTGGCAAGCACTTAAAAAAAGCTAATGGCATGTTGGCCTTCATAACAAGAGGAGTTGAGTATGGGAGCAAAAAGATCCTTCTGCAGTTGTACAGAGCCCTCACCTGGAGTATTGTGTGCAGTTTTGGTCTCCAAATTTGAGGAAGGACATCGGCCCACCGGGTCACCATGGCTGCTCTTGGCCAGGCCAACGCCGCCAGGACAACAGACCTTCATGGTCAGGTCACGATTCCTGCACTTACACCAACTGGGACTTAGTAACGGCACCAAACTGGCGACTCTGTACACTGTCTCAGTGTAATACTGCCACACACTTGTACTGGATCTGAGATGCTTCTCCAAGATGCATCCAAGAGCTTATGTACAGTGAGACTTAGACAATAGACAATAGGTGCAGGAGTAGGCCATTTGGCCCTTCGAGCCAGCCCGCCATTCAATGTGACCATGGCTGATCATCCCCAATCAGTATCCCGTTCCTGCCTACCCCCCATATCCCCTGACTCCGCTATTTTGAAGAGCCCTATCTAGCTCTCTCTTGAAAGCATCCAGAGAACCTGCCTCCAACCTGAGGCAGAGAATTCCACAGACTCACCACTCTCTGTGAGAAAAAGTGTTCCCTCGTCTCCGTTCTAAATGGCTTACTCCTTATTCTTAAACTGTGTGGCCCCTGGTTCTGGACTCCCACAACATCGGGATCATGTTTCCTGCCTCTAGCGTGTCCAAGCCCTTAACAATCTTATATGTTTCAATGAGATCCCCTCTCATCCTTCTAAACTCCATTGTGTACAAGCCCAGCTGCTCCATTCTCTCAGCATATGACAGTCCCGCCATCCCGGGAATTAACCTTGTAAACCTACGCTGCACTCCCTCAATAGCAAGAATGTCCTTCCTCAAATTAGGGGACCAAAACTGCACACAATACTCCAGGTGTGGTCTCACCAGGGCTCTGTACTGAACTGTCTACAAACATGAATTTCACTGTACCTCGGGACATGTGACCAATAAAGTATGATCGAACCATTGAAATTACCCCCTAGACAGTTTCTTCCCAGTTGTGATCGGGAAACTGAACCATCCTACCACAATTAGAGAGCAGTCCTGAGCTATTATCTACCTCATTGGTGAACCTCAGACTATCTTTGATCGGACTTTACTTGCTCTATCTTGCATAATACGTTATTCCCTTATCCTGTATTCGTACACTATTCTCTGTGGATTGTCACCTTGTCGTTGTGAGATACCCTTTATGCTCACAATTAATACTCAAAGACTAAATCCTGAAAGCAAGAGATTTCTTTATTTTACGAGTCTGCAGACCGGGTGCCTCTCCAACTCGAGACATACCAAAGCCAGAGAGATCATTCCCCTTTATATACAGAATCTTACATTCAACCTCCCCTCCGGACCCTTCTCCAATCAGGGTCGGAGGTGCACAATCTGTAGGTACATCCCACCGTACATCCCCTCGCACCTCCCATATCATACATTGCATGTTCAAACATGTTCATGGTAATGATCAATTTCTTGACCAGGGGTGTGTTGTAATATTCATTTTTTCTATTAAGCATGCTCAATCACTCATGACCTGGCCCAGTTTTACTCACCTCCTAGTGAACCCTCTCAGTTTTCCTATATCAATACTAAAGCTAAGCTATAGTGACAAGGGTCCCATCTATCACTCCCTTCCACTGATAGGGATCTCTCTACATCACTCCCTTCTACAGCTATACAATGCTATCACTTGTTACTCAAGGACAAGGATGGGTCTGGCAACCTTCAGACACTGCTGTGTCAGAATCCTCTCTCCAGCCCCTCTCTGTTTGAATTCTCTTTAAAACTCCTTTCTTTAATAGGGTTTAATCACTTTATCCCTCACATCGTGGTGGAGGAGCTTGTGTCGACCTGAGATCCTGAGAACGATGCCGTCTGGAGCTATGCTCCTGGCAGGGCCACCCATGGCGGTAAGGTTGAGGGGGAGGTCTCTGACAAAGAGCGATCCAACCAAGACCTCAATGGTGGAACAGGCGGAGGACGATGGCTGACCTTAGTGGGGCGTCACAACGGATGGGAAGGCGGATGAAGGCTGCAGCAGAAAAGGGTCTCCGGTCGTCTTGGACTCCATGCCACTGGATCCTGACCCAGATCTGTCAAGGACCGTGGGGTGGCTGTCTGTGCACCAGTCTCCCCAGTCACGCATAGGCGTCCTCCAACCCTGGAGACACCCATGGTCAGCCATGACCAAGGGGGGCCTAGGAAGACACTGTAAACGGCTCAATAGTAATCATGTACTTGTGTCTTTCCGCTGACTGGTTAGCACGCAACAAAAGCTTTTCACTGTACCACGGTACACGTGACAATAAACTAAAAACTGAACTGGGAAGTGGGTCGGGAAGTGGTTGGGAAAGTGGGATAAGATGGAACGTGGCAATATCCACACACACTGACCAAACACAGATCATGATAGGCCGAAGGCCTTGTTTTTATGCTGCAGCTCTAAGCCTTACTAAATTTACAGGCGGCAATGCTGTTTACTGAATTAACTCACTGTCACTTGAAGTCTGTACCTTCCACTCATAGCTTGCGTATTGCCCACGGCTGATAGTGTAACATCTTTAGCAGAAATTTAATTACATTCCCCCCCACAATACCCCCCCACCCCCCAGCCACTTCTACTCCTCAATGCACAGCCCAACATCTGTTTCGTTAATTAGTATGCATGTTTATCTAAATTAGCTTTTAATCAGTCAGAATGCTTGCCTTTGTGATTTAAACATCTGGATTTATCCTGTCAGAATATCCCAAGGGGATTTCATCGTTAAACTCTTTCTCTTCGCAAGAAACCAAATCCTTCTTTGTGTCGTTGCTAATCTATGGCTTGTCAGAGGTTCCTGAGGGGAGTCGTCCATTTTAAGATTCTGTTCAGAGTCCTTTGACAATAGACAATAGGTGCAGGAGGAGGCCATTCGGCCCTTCGAGCCAGCGCCGCCATTCAATGTGATCATGGCTGATCATCCCCAATCAGTACCCCGTTCCTGCCTTCTCTCCATATCCCCTGACTCCGCTATCTTTAAGAGCCCTATCCAGCTCTCTGTTGAAAGCATCCAGAGAACCGGCCTCCATCGCTCTCGGAGGCAGAGAATTCCACAGACTCACAACTCTCTGTGAGAAAAAGTGTTTCCTCGTCTCCGTTCTAAATGGCTTACCCCTTATTCTTAAACTGTGTGGCCCCTGGTTCTGGACTCCCCCAACATCGGGAACATGTTTCCTGCCTCTAGCGTGTCCAAACCCTTAATAATCTTATATGTTTCAATAAGATCCCCTCTCATTCTTTGATTAGTTACTGCGTGGATTGGATTTGAATGGGAAGTGTGCTCCGTGCTTGGTGTGTGGATATTGCCAGCTGTTCTATTAAAATTTCCTTCTCTCTTCACAGTCCCTTGATCATTAATTTAGATTGGTTTTGAGGTACAAGGACGGGACAGGTTTGGAGGGATATGGACCAAGCGCAGGCAAGGCAGGACTAGTTGTCTGGGACATTGTTGGGCCGGTGTGAGACAGTTGGGCCGAAGGGCCTGTTTCCACGCTGTATTAATCTATGGCTCTGTACAGGGCGGAAGAAGGTTCTTCGGCCCACCGAGTCCACACCGACCAGCGATCCCCGCGCACTAACACAATCTTACACACTCGACGCAATTTACAATTATGCCAAGCCACTTAAGCTACAAACCTGCACGTCTTTGGAGTGTGGGAGGAAACCGGAGCTCCCGGAGAAAACCCACGCAGTCACGGGGGTGACATACAAACTCCGCACAGACAGCACCCGTCGTCGGGATCGAACCCGGGTCTCTGGTGCTGTGAGGCAATGGTTCTGCCGCTGCGCCACCGTGCCATCTCTTCGGTTCAGATTTATTTACATGGAAATGGGCTCTTTGACCAACTGAGTCTACGCCGACCATCGATCACCCGTTCACACGGGTTCTACAATATCCCACTTTCTCATCCACTCCCTACACACTATGGAGCAATTTACAGAGGGCCGATTAACCTACAAACCCGCACGTCTTTGGGCTGTGAGAGGTAACCGGAGCTCCCGGAGAAAACCCACGCGGTCACAGGGAGAACGTGCAAACTCAGCACAGACAGCACCCGAGGTCAGGATCGAATCCGGCACTCTGGTGCTGTGAAGGGCCTGCTTCCACTTGCCGATTTTTTTTCCGGCGACTGCTGGCGTCATGTTAGTGTCGCCAAAAAGATTTTGAACATTTCGAAATCCAGCGGCGACAAACAAAACAAAATGACACTTGAAGAAACACCGCGCCTCATACGTCATCACGCTGCAAATTTTTCGGTGACCTGACACGCCAGTCAATGATGCCGGCAGTCGCCGAAAAAACTCGCCAAGTGGGACAGGCCCTGGAGGCAGCAGCACTACCCGCTGCGCCACTGCCGCCTGATCCTGATCCTTATCTTCTTATCTTTATGTCCTTATTTCTTCAGCATCCACTTGACATCCTTCCTGAACAGACCTTGCATTAATGTTAAAAGTTACACCTCCCTGTAAACAGAGGAAATAATTTCACACTACTTATCCAATCAAATTCCCTTTGATATTTTAAGTGTCTTTGATCAGCTCACTGCTTGCGCAGTTAAGAAGCTCGCAGCCTCCCAATTTAACCCTCTAACGCCTGGCGTCAGACGACATCAGGTAAAACCCCCTGGACGCCAGCCCACCGACTAGCCGCAGAGAACCAAATCCTCACCGATATTTCACCGCAGACTAAAAATTAAAAGGACACTTAATTAGAAAGTTGACAATTAAGGCTTGGATTCAAGCGCAGATCATTTCGATTTAATTGGGACAAAGTACATGCCAGGAACAGAAGGCTGATTAACAGTATTTCAGAGCCAGCCCCAAATGCAATTACAATTGGCAAACATTGTGCATAATAGCAGTACAGTTAATGGATTAATCCTGTAATCTGATCTCGAATGACAATCTCCAAGAGTCCGAGGCATGTGGTCACCAATCAGAACTATAAATCCCAAATGCATTTTCATCCTCAAAAACATCACGTATTTGGGGCAGAGTATGAGCAAAGTAAGAAAGTGTGCCCCTAATTCAATTCCGTTCACGGGACTGAAGGGAATTAATGGCCAGCGCAGAATATGTCAGAGATATTAAATACATTTAGGGCAAATTTGGTTTCAGTGCCCGTCATAGGGATGGGAAAACAAAGCTTCATAATGCTTTTTAAGATCGGAGACATTAGGTTTTTATTCAGATCAGGCTTCATCCTGCCTTGCAGCAGTAATGCATGTTGGTTCTAATTAAAACAGGGAAGGGGGCAGGAGTCACTGAATCACAAACGTTCCATTAGACAGCGCATAATTCCATGGCTGCTCAATGTATGCTAATCAAGGCCAGAGAGGAAGCAGAACGCTCAGATCTACAGGACTGCAGTTCCCACATCCGCTTTTACTCCTGACTGCCCCGGCTAAACTCACGCCCGGCCTTTTCATAGACTCGTAGAGTTTTACAGGGTGGAAACAGGCCCTTCGGCCCAACTTGGCCCACGCTGACCAACATGTCCTAGAGTCATAGAGTGATACAACATGGAAACAATAGGCCCTTCGGCCCCACTTGGCCCATGCCAACCAACATGTCATAGATTCATAGAGTGATGCAACATGGAAACAGGTCCTTCCGGCCAACTTGCCCACACAGGGCAACATGTCCCATCTCCACCAGTCCCTCCTGCCTGCGTTTGGCCCATATCCGATATGACACGATACGATAGAACTTTATTTATCCCAGGAGGGAAATTGATCTTCCAACAGACATAAAAACACAAAATACATAAAACATGAAATTAAAATGATGAGTGGAAAGTATTGGTGATGTGCAAAGATTGGTGAGGGGCGGGGGGGGGGGGGGGGGGGGGGGGCAGGGTCAGTCTACCCCATGACAGAAGGGGGAGGAGTTGTACAGTTTGATAGCCACCAGGAAGAAGGATTTCCTGTGGCGTTCTGGACTGTAAACACTCCAAACCTGTTCTAACCATGTACCTGTCTAACTGTTTCTTAAACGTTGGGATAGTCCCAGCCTCAACTTCCTCTGTCAGCTCGATCCATACACCCACCACCCTTTGTGTGAAAAAGTTACCCCTCAGATTCCTATTAAATCTTTTCCTCTTCACCTTAAATCTAAGTCCTCTGGTCCTCGATTCCCCTACTCTGGGCAAGAGACTGTGTGCATCTACCCGACCTATTCCTCTCATGACTTTATACACTTCTAGGACCCGTGATCAATCCTGACTATGGGTGGTGTCTGTATGGAGTTTGTACGTTTTTCTTTGGTTTTCTGCGTTTTTTACAGATACAGCATGGAAACAGGCCCTTCGGCCCACCGAGTCCATGCCGACCAACGATCCCCACACACTAACACTTTCGTACACACACTAGGGACACGTCTTTGGAGTGTGGGAGGAAACCAGTGCACCCGGAGAAAACCCACGCGGGTCAAGGGGAGAACGTATAAACTCCGTACAGACAGCACCGTCGTCAGGATCGAACCCGGGTCTCTGGTACTGTGAGGCAGCAACTCTACAGCTGCGCCACCGTGCCGTCCCTGATCTTCCTGTGACAGCGTGAGTTTTCTCCAGGTGCTCCGGTTTCCTCCCACACTCCAAAGGCATGCGGGTTTGCAGGTTAATTGGCTTCTGTAAATTGTCCCCAGTGTGTGTAGGAGAGTGCTAATCGCTGGTCGGTGAGGCCGAAGGGCCTGTTTCCGTGCTGTTTCTCTAAACGCTAAGATCTCCCTATCCCGCTCCATCTCCCTCTCTCTCTCTCTCTCTCTCTCTCTCTCTCTCTCTCTCTCTCTCTCTCGGAAGATGCTGGAGTCAATCATTAAAACATGAAATAGCGGCACATTTGGATAGCAGAAACATGATCGGTCCGAGTCAGCATGGATTTACGAAGGGGAAGTTTTTTGAAGACGTAACTAGGAAAATGGACAAGGGGAGGGCCAGTGGATGTAGTGCATCTGGACGTTCAGAAAGCCTTTGATAAGGTCCCACATAGGAGATTAGTGGGCAAAATTAGGGCACATGGTATTGGGGGTAGAGTGCTGACATGGATAGAGAAATGGTTGGCAGACAGGAAGCAAAGAGTGGGGATTAACCGGTCCCTTTCCAAATGGCAGGCAGTGACCAGTGGGGTACCGCTAGGCTCGGTGCTGGGACCACAGCTATTTAAAATATACATCAATGATTTAGATGAAGGGATTCAAAGTAACATTAGCAAATTTGTAGATGACATAAAGCTGGGTGGCAGTGTGAACTGTGAGGAGGATGCTATGAGGATGCAGGGTGACTTGGACAGGTTGGGTGAGTGGGCAGATGCATGGCTGATGCAGTTTAATGTGGAATTTGGTAGTGTTTGAATGAGTAATTTGGTATCAAAAACAGGAAGGCAGATTACTATCTAAATGGCGTCAAGTTGGGAAAAGAGGAAGTACAACGGGATCTGGGGGTCCTTGTTCATCAGTCTCTGAAAGTAAGCATGCAGACACAGCAGGCAGTGAAGAAAGCGAATGGCACGTTGGACTTCATAACCAGAGGAGTTGCGTATAGGAGCAAAGAGGTCCTTCTGCAGTTGTACAGGGCCCTGGAGAGACCACACCTGGAGTATTGTGTGCAGTTTTGGTCCCCTAATACACGCTAGAATTTAGAAAACTTCCAAAATTCTTAAGGGGTTGGACAGGCTAGATGCAGGAAGATTGTTCCCGATGATGGGGAAGTCCAGAACAAGGGGGTTAGAGTTTAAGGATAAGGGGAAAGTCTTTTAAGACCGAGATGAGAAAATCATTTTTTACACAGAGTGGTGAATCTGTGGAATTCTCTGCCACAGAAGGTATTTGAGGCTAGTTCATTGGCTATATTTAAGACGGAGTTAGATGTGGCCCTTGTGGCTAAAGGGATCAGGGGGTATGGAGAGAAGGCAGGTAGAGGATACTGAGTTGGATGATCAGCCATGATCATATTGAATGGCAGTGCAGGCTCGAAGGGCCAAATGGCCTACTCCTGCACCTATCTTCTATGTTTCTATGTTTCTAATTTGAGGAAGGACATTCTGGCTATTGAGGGAGTGCAGCGTAGGTTCACGAGGTTAATTCCCGAGATGGCGGGACTGTCATACGCTGAGAGAATGGAGCGGCTGGGCTTGTACACTCTGGAGTTTAGAAGGATGAGAGGGGATCTTATTGAAACATATAAGATTATTAAGGGATTGGACACACTAGAGGCAGGAAACATGTTCCCGATGTTGGGGGAGTCCAGAACCAGGGGCCACAGTTTAAGAATAAGGGGTAAGCCATTTAGAACGGAGACGAGGAAACACTTTTTCTCACAGAGAGTTGTGAGTCTGTGGAATTCTCTGCCTCAGAGGGCGGTGGAGGCCGGTTCTCTGGATACTTTCAAGAGAGAGGTAGATAGGGCTCTTAAAGATAGCGGAGTCAGGGGATATGGGGAGAAGGCAGGAACGGGGTACTGATTGGGGATGATCAGCCATGATCACATTGAATGGCAGTGCTGGCTCGAAGGGCCAAATGGCCTACTCCTGCACCTGTCTATTTCTATATTCTCTCTCTCTCTCTCTCTCTCTCTCTCTCTCTCTCTCTCTCCCTCTCTCTCTCTCCCCCTCTCCCCCTCTCCCTCTCTCTCCCTCTCCCCCTCCCCCTCTCCCCCTCCCCTCTCTCTCTCATCCTCTCTCCCCCTTTCTCCCTCTCCCTCTCCCTCTCTTTCCCTCTCTCCCTCTCTCTCTCCCTCTCTCCTTCTCTTTCCCTCTCCCTCTCTTTCCCTCTCTCTCCCTCTCTCCCCCTCTCACTCTCTCCCTCTCTCTTTCCCTCTCTCCCCCTCTCCCTCTCTCTCTCCCTCTCTCTCCCTCTCTCCCTCTCTCTCTCCATCCGTCCTTCACTTCCCCTCTGCTGGTATGTAATCATGCTGAGAGCTTTTTAAATGCGTTGTGTCGCGTAGGTGTTGAACACTGGGCCGTATTGAAGCAACAGGGAGGTCCTCTCAACCTTCAAAACATGATGAACAAGGGTCATCTCGCTAAACGGTGGAATTAGTTTTGTCTGCAGTCCGGTTCCTGGGGGAAA